>CM056603.1:14378318-14736210 GCA_029721355.1 Tegillarca granosa | reverse complement strand
CTCTCTCTCTCTCTCTCTCTCTCTCTCATTAATGTGTCCTCCTCTGAATCTGTAATGCACTTTATTTCACTCTCTCTCTCTCTCTATTTTGCAATCTGGGTTTGTAAAACAAACAAAATGTTTATAAGATTAATTTCGCATAAAACGATTTAAGAAAGTTAAACCTTTTAACAAAAAGTTTAATTGTTTTAAAAAAATTCAATTATTTTTGTCATTTGTCACAATTGATATTAGATATGAATGAAAATTTAATTACAATCCTTTTTTTTTTTTTTTTTTTTTTTTTGCAAAAATTGTAAAAAATTTATAGAATTAACATCATCAATATGAATGAATATTCTTTACATGTTTTAACAATGACAACATTATATTCTGTTTTAATTGTTGATCGGTGTGTTTAATTTAGCATTAATTTATGAATCGGCATGAATCATAATAGAGGGATGTGTATAATATTATACACTGTGCAGTACGTAATTCAGTGCTTCACTGAAATTGTATAATAGTGCTCTTCTCTCATCAATAACGTGTTAGAATGTCTTCTGTAGAATTTTTTTAACATGTTCACTTTATGGAAGGTGTTTGATGTTGTGTGTTAATTGCGTTTGATGTATTTTACAATATGACATTACATCTATTCAAGGTAAACCGATACATTTTGATTTAAGATAATTTGTTTAGTTAACAATATCAAGGTTTTATTATTAAGGAATGAATACAAAGGAAGTACTTGTTGTATATCATCAATTTAACAATGTTTTATTCATTAACTTCATTGTCCTGCATGTGCTCATGTGCTTTTAAATAGCTTTATCATTATGTGCAATGATAAGTTGCAGGAAATTTAGATAATTCATTTTGTCTTTTCATTGTGACAATTCACTGCAGTAAGGTCCTTGTTGCAGTTATCTCACTCTCTGTTAAAATTTAGTACAGTCAAACCTGTCTCGAGTACTTTTAAATTACAGATCTTTTCACAACTAGGTTCACATCCGGCCTACTCTGTCAGATCCTAGTATGAGAAAGTTCATAACTTGTATGTTACTTTCAGTCAGTTGCTTTCTGTGAGTACTCTCTACCATTCTAGAACTGACCACCTCTACAAAAGTGAATGATATTTTGACTGGAACATAAAACATCCTAACTCAACCCTGCTCTCATTTAACCAAACCCAAAGTATATCAAATATGTGTCTTACTGAACTAAATGATATTAATGTTATTATAACATACTATTTATTTTTTTTTTATTGTGTGTGTGTGTGTGTGTGTGTGTGTGTGTGTGTGGTAATTAATTTTTTATTTTTTATTTTTTATTTTTTTATATTTTTTTGGTATCTAGTATTATATTTTTTTGTGTGATGTAAATCTTCTAGAAAAGAATGGAATACGTAAAACCTTATGAAAACCAGGGCATGATATACTAGTATTATCCACATAACAAACGGTACACCAGGTACACCTTCCTTACAGTATTGCATGCTCCAAATGTCGGTAGTAAATAAGTTTTTTATGTAACCTGACCTGTTGATTTGTGGAGGTTAAAATATCGTTATAACTTATAGTAAACATGTTTTGGTAGAAAAGTAAACTGCGCTGTCAAAACATGATTACTTAACCTATCAGTTATACCTAGAACAATCTGTAGCAGTAAGATCATTAGGAGAGTTAGAGGAGGAAGAAGTTTGGAGTTAACAGGATTTATACTGTAATAGAGAAAGGTGTTACTATTAAGTTGTTACACAGGTATGTTATAATTGATAGGTATAATGAATGATTAGTGTCTAATTATTTCACATGTAACTGGTATCTCATATGGGATGCCATCTCTCTAAGGTACTGTGTCTTTGTGAATGTGAAACTTTTATACTATCAATATGTACTCATTTTAGTGATAAAAAGGTAAGGTAACTAACTTTTATTTAATTCTTTATCATGTATACTTTAGTTCACATGTACTTGATAGAACTGCATTAAAAATTTATTGTCATCAAAGGTTAGGGTGAACAGGTGCTTTTAAATATCACACACACACACACGCGCACACACACGCACGCACGCGCACGCGCACACACACACACACACACACACACACACACACACACTGGTAAGGTCTTTAAGATTATTTGTGTCACAACCGTAAGTACCTTGTAAACTAATAGTTTTATTAACCATTTAACCTTGAAACTTTATATTAATAAGGCACCAGTATTAAATTTTTGAATTTTTTAACCCAAGGACATTACTGTAAATGAGAATATGTACCTAATGACATTATTTATTTATTTATTTATTTTATTCGGTAATTGATTGTAAATTTATTAGGAATGAATAACTGGGCACTGTTACTGATTGATGGGATATTGGAATCATTATGTATTATATTACTCATAAGAGTGATGCATATATACATTGTTCATGTTTCTGGTTGGATTCTTGAGGCAAGTCATCATTATTGTGTATCTCTCTGTCTTGGGTGATGTATTCAGAGATTAAGGGATCAGTTCCTTGAATTACTCCCCTTACTTGGATTGATGGATTATCTTGGTCGTTAGAAAGGTAACATGAATTTTGTATGTTTAATTATAGTTTGTAGTATGAGTTCTGGATAAAAGTAGGGTCAATCTTTCATCGTTGTGAGAGCTAATAGAGAAGAGGCTGCAGTAAAAAATTATTTTAAAACTTGAACAATTTTATATCATTGAACAAATACTGAAAAAGGTAATTTTGGTGGTTAAGTAAAAAAAAAAAGAAAAAGGAGGGGTAAATTCTACAATTTATCATGCAATATTTTATTTCAAAAATAATTTTAAAACTTGATCGATTTTATTTCATTTAACTAATACTGAAAATGGTAATTTTGGTAATAAAGTGAAAGAAGGCATTTCTAAAATTTATCTTCTATCAGAAACATTAAAAAATGTTTTTGGTATATCAGAAAAAAAATATCTGGAAACTTATTTTATACTGAGTTAGCTTTATTGTCTGATATTTTTATATCCTTTGATAGTTTTGGCAGCAAGACTGTTTTTTGTCTGTGAGTATTATGATGATTTGTGTAATGTCAGTAAAAGACTAGACCTTAATTATATAGTGCCAGATAAGCTGTGTCTTGTTACAATATACCCTGGTATTTATGTCATGCTAGGTTATATCATGACTATATATATATACATAACCCCCCCTCCCCCTTACTAACACCGTTATATAACATAATCTATCAGAACATAGCCAGCCAATACATGCAGGACTCTAGTTGATATACTTGTTGATTTATGAAGTGTTTGATAAAATTTCTGCTTTGATCTTTAAGTATATCTGCCTGCTATAAGTTGTTGGGTTATTGTTATTGAGGGAAGTCATTATGATCTCAAGATTACAGCTGAAGGAATTTTCTTCAGAGTAAGGTTAAGGTAAGGTCTGTTTGTAGTTTTGATGTTTTAAAATCATTTGATTTAATTTTAAATGTATGTTTGGTGATTTTCTAGCTGTATGAGTTGTAAGAATGTTATGTCCTTTATAAGTCTGTGTTCAGATATAATCGGACATAGATCAATCATTTCTTGAAGTTGTATAACATATGAAATAGATTGCTCATTGTGAATTTACTTAAAGAGTTGTTATGACACACACACACACACACACACACACACACACACACACACAACACGTGTGCATGCATTTTCTTGTCAGCTAAGCACCATAGATGTAATAATTACAGGGCTTTTAACACAGTCACCATTAGTCACACCCAAGTAACATACTCCTGTACAGTATAATTTTATATTGTATTATAATTGTATTATACAGAATTATTCCTGTTGTAAACAGCCCTTTTGATAGATGATAGGGGACTTTGGAACTACAGCTATTATCTATTACATATGTTGACAACAGAAATAATTTAGTCTTATATTGTATTTATCTGGTCAGCTGTGCCTTGTATTTGTTTCCTATATATTTATTTAGCTTGATTACATTAATTGATTTTACTACAGCTTTTGACACAGTGGCCACACATACACACATCTATATATCTAATTACACACCTGTTTCATTAATTACACAGATACTGTAAAACAATTAAAAAAAAATGAAAATTTGATATTCTTATGGGTAGATTATCCTTTAGTAACATATGTAGCGTACATGTAGTTGGAATCAAGGATAGGGAAGTTAACAGGTACTGTTGATTGAAATGTATGAGTATGTTTATTGCTGACGTTCTTTTCAGTAATGCACATTTGTTTGTAATGTATTATAGTTGATTGGACAGGTGAATAACTGTTTTGGAAGGCCAACTATTCCGAGATTAATTAATTGTTGCTGAATATCAGTATGCTTATTGCTAATGATCTTTTTGGAAAGGAAAGAAAAAAAATATATCTCCCAGATTTTGCTCTATCTATATTTATCTTGCCATGATAATTTGGTATAATTAAGTGTATTTTGACATAAATTGGCAATTATGTTCTGTAAACATGATCATACTATACTATAAGCTGAAACAAACATCCCTAATTAGAGGTCAGAATTTGGCCATTCTAGACCACTGATGATGGACATTCCATATTCTAGTTAGCTCACTTGAAAAAAGGGACCCATTTATCATAGAGAAATTGAAATGGAAGTCTGAAGCTGTTTGATACCACTGATGATAGAAAACATGCTATGATCTATGTACATTTTGCTCATATAAGCCAAATAGTGGCTTTTTGTAACAAATGGTAAACTGACGTGGAGATCAGAATATGGATACCATATACTTTTTGTTCTAGGTATAGTTAGCTCACCTGATACAGGGTCCTTTTAACAAGGATATGGGGCACTGTAAGCTTAAAGGAACATTACTAACTAGAGGTTTGAATGTAGCCATTTAAATCAAACCTAGATTTAATTAACAGCCTTATTAAGAGATTGCAACATGCCTTGTGCAACACACCTAATTCACATATTTAAAACATGGTAAGGCAACTAACTCATTACAGACAAAACAAATGAAACAAGAAACCATGTATTCTGCTAAACTGTTTTGTTGCACTTACCAGTACAGTTTAAGACCCTTGTTCGGATTGGGGCAGATTTTTAAGGATTGAAGGTAGGATTGTGTAACTAAGACACATATCAGAAACTAAAATTGACGTGATTGAGCTCCACAAACAGTGATATAATGAAGGGTTTTTGTAATATATAGTTTCCATTGTGTCAAGAAATGAAGTAACCAAATGTTAATGCTTGTAAAAGTAGAGTTACATTTTATCTATGGAAAAGGCAAGTGAAGAGAAAAAAAATATTTACCAAACAAATGAAGAACAATGACAGGTGCTCTGTATAACTTCAATCTATCAACACTATACAAAGAAACGAGATAGAAATTATGCCATGATCTATTCTTTACTGTGGTGCTCTTAAGTCTCTAAGACTCAGCAGAATGTGAAATATTCTTCTATTCTGTAAATAACTTCTGATAAAAACCTGATATTGTTCACACAAAAGAAGAAGTTATATTTTGAATGATGAAAAACTTGTCAAAATAGATATATGTTCTTTTGATGATAGAATCAGTATTACACTTCTGACTGGGAGGATAATATCCACTTATTAGATAAGGACTTAATGAGATCAAAAATAGGTTAATTTTGGGTACTAAGTATCAGAGATGGTGGTCCTCTTTATCAAAGAGACACAGAATGGAGTTGATATAATAGAGTTATACACCCCAGTCACAGCTTTTTCACTTTATGTTGAGGTAGTCAGTTCAGGGATGGTAAATGAAAAACTGAAGTGCCCAGAGAAAACCACCAATTTTGGTAAGCAATCTGAAAAATTTTCTTACTGTCGGATATGCCTGAAGTGAGATTCAAATACTAAGAGGCACTGTATTTGGTAAGGCAAAGACCAATCAGTGAAGGCTAAAACTTGGCCTGAACCTGAGCACCAAGAATAATGCTCTTGCTCCTGAGCCTCCTAGATTGTTACAGATTTTGTATACATATTGCTCAGAGCATGAAATGTCACAGTCTAAATACTTGACATCATCTGGAGAGAGAGAGAGAGAGAGAGAGAGAGAGAGAGAGAGAGCTATAATCGTTTTAATCTAAATTTAGTATTTTACTGTAACAGATCAGATTATGTGACACATCAGTATCGGTTTATGACATATATTTGTGTTTTATTATGATTACTATTTTTTCTTCGTCTAAGTTTGATTTCACATGCAAATTAATTGAAATAAATTGTAGATTCTTGGCAAATAATGCCTGCAGTTTCATAAAAACTGACATGTAATATAAGTATTAAGATTACAATGATGCTTACAGGCATATAAACAACAAATACAATATACCATTTTATGTGTTTAATTTGCACGTGAGTCTGTAAATCAGAATTATGGGGATTCCTTACTCCATGTTTATGGAATGTTAAATATCGGATTGTGATGGATTTTTATAGTTTATTCGTTTGTCAAAATCTGGATCTTCACAGGTTTTCATGCAATATCTGTAAAATTGACATGCTTACCCTTGCATGTGTGTAATCAAATTCATTATCTTTGTTACGAGTAATTCAGAATGCTGTCAAGTCTTCAAGTAAAATCACTAAATCAGCTCAAGGATTCCTTCATTTTCTTTGGCATGTGATGTGTTTTACATTTTGATTTAATCTTGCTTCTATATTGGATTCAAACCTCACGTCACTTTTTTGAGGCATTTTGAGGCAAGTATACACACATTACTCACTCTGTTCTAGTAAGTATTGTAAGTATTTTTATCAACTTTATATATTTCTTATCATGCAATAACTCTACTGTGTTTCTTGCTTGAAATTTAAGTTATTTAAAAACATTTTCAAAGCATTAGGGAAAGACATTTTTGCTTTTTATTCAAATGCAGGACTATTAAAAAGTAGACAGCAGACATGGTATTATTCTGGTTTAAATCTGACTACTAATAATAGTATCTGTTTTAATTTTCATTGATCTATTTTCTGTCTCCAAATTTATATTTACTTTTCCTTGAATTTTAGATACAGGAAATTTGTAATATTAAAAAATACCCTAGTTTTTTAATCTGACTTATTGCTTATCACATTTTTATGTCAAATATGATCAGTCATTTGTGAAAGTTGATGTCCATCTTTCTGCAAAAAAAAAAAAAAAAAAAAAAATCCGGTAATTTACTATGTGAAATATTTTGATAACTTTGGGATATCTGACCCTGATGCAGACAATAAATCATCTAAATTTAATATTCTACAGATGGTGTAGGGATGGGTTATGATATTTCTGGTCAATCATTTTGACCACTTAAATTGAGTTATTTTCAATTATTAATATCAATTAGTGTGATGACATGTAAGGATTTATTTCCCAATGGTCAGTGGTGTGAGTAGTACTGGTCAAATTGTGTGGCCATTGGGAGTGTATATTTTAAGACTGATTGGATCTGTCCATTAAATATTTAATAAGTTAATGAAATGAGGATACCAAAGATCACTTTATGATCTAAAGGATGAGAAATTTGATGGTTTTATAACTTCTGCAATAACCATTTTCTGTAATTTGGATCATTATGAGTTAATGAGGTAAATTGTAAGATCCCGGGAAGTTAATGAGAGGTGTATATGGTACAGAATAGAGGATTCTGGGATATGATCTGGACCTAGCAGTCTCCAGGGATAGCTTGAAAATCATAACTGTAGATGATATATCTCCAACTTTCTAAATGTGACAGATGTTGCCAGCCATGTCATTAATTTAGTGATCAGAAAATATGATAAGATAGCATGTGATAAAATTATAATAATATCTCTAAATACATGTACTTTGAGCAGACTCAATGCTGTATTTACATTATGGAGCTATGAAATCTAATACTCCTGATATATCCAATATAGGACAATTAAAAAAAGAGATAAGAACCATTTTTCTAGATACCACTTTTTCTGGCAGTAAAAATGTTATTTTGGTGCGTATAATCTTTAGTTGATAGCTAAGAACCCTATCTAACAAGACTAGCAAAAGAAATCTGTTAATTATTACTTAAACATAAAAATTAAAACCTTGTGACCTTGGTATCCTGACCTTTGGTCCATTATTCTGACTTTGGACCCATTATTCTGACTTTATACCCATTCTGGCCAAAGGATCATTCCTGACCTTGGTAACCAATATTCTGACCTTTGGCACACTCATTCTGACCTTTGGTCCATTATTCTGACTTTGGACCCATTTTGGCCAAAGGACCCATTCTGACCTTGGACCCAATATTCTGCCATTAACCTTAGATCAATTATTCTGCTGACCTTGGATTCATTGCCTATGATTAATGTTCTAATTGTCACCTACCAGTAGTTATATATCAGTTTATGAATGATTGGTGCTTTTGTCCTTTGCGTTCATAAAACTCAGATTTATCAAACACTTTTTATTCTCTTTAAGATGAGAAAATTCTTCTTCTTTTTTTTTTTTTTTTTTTTTTTTGTTTTCTATCAAAAATTTATCTATTCTTCTAAAAAGAGAATTATTTAAGGATTGTTATAGGTAGTAGATCTAACACCTTAAGCATCATTTTCATGTTGGGACAATATGGGAACTCTTCTAGAAGTGGAGATAAAATAAAACAATTAATATTGCATAGAACAATCTGTTGTCGATCAAAGAATCGGGGTATCCTCAAGGGAGGTTGTATACTTGAACTATATGTATAGAACAGATGAAATGGTACCCAAGAGAACAGATAAATATCTGAAAGTTTCACAAGGCATATTATTACTATTATGTATCATTGTTCATTGAGTATGATAAATAGTTTTATGTTTTTATCTAATGAGTGAGCATTTGATACTGTTTTTATCTTTTCAGTTTTTCTTTATTTAATGCCATATATTGTTGTTTCGATGTAACTTTAGTTATTTACCTTATTGTCATTAAAAATTCTGTTTGCTCTTATCAGTGTAACTTTAATGAACAATGTTGAAATATCCCTTCCTGTAACAAAAACAATGTTCAGTTTTATTAATAATCCAAATATGACATTTCCCAGTTAATTGTCAGAATGCAGGTATATTCTGCTTTCCCTTTGAACATTTTTGTTATATTCAGAATTATATCACAATTTTTTTAAAAATAGAATATTCTGTTTGTTGTTTTTCAATAAAGAGATTGATTCATGGTGACTTTGTTGTTAAAGGAATTGTTTAACTTGAAAGAGCTAAGAAGGTTTTACTTAACTTACATTTGTAAGCAATTACAGGGAATAATATTAGATAATCCTACTGGAATACCAGCTTGTCTTTAGAAATTGTTTTATCTTTGTCTTTGAAACAAAAATATTATTTATTTATGTTTTCTTTGAAATGGAATACAAATTAGATGTGCTTTATTGTCTGTGTTTGATCAAATAAACTTTATTCCTTTTCTTAAGTGCATATTGACTGAAAGTCATTTCACTTTGTGACTAAATGCCAGACCAGACACAAATTGTATAAGTTTTAGATTGTTATTGATATATATTTTTATCTGTTATATTTCACAATGCTTTTTTCATATTTTTCCATGTTTTAAATGAAAACTGAGGATCTTTGTTTAAGACCATGCATTTTCAATAATAAAAGTGTGTGTGTGTGTGTGTGTGTGTGTGTGTGTGTGTGTGTGTGTGTGTGTTGAAATAAGAGTATTTGTATTTTTCTTTAATGAATAAAATTTCCAAGAGGAAACATGATTGATATCTGTCAGGAAATCATGTCATATAATTGCCCAACAGGAAGCATTTGACACCATTCTGTATCATCTATGGACACACCTTTAGGCTGCCAGACCAGGTTGTATAGGTATCACATAAAGTGTTTTCTATCATTGCTGGGGGTTAATTATTGTATATATTTATGAGTTCAAACTTGATTATTTGATTGTATTACATGCATCATTATGACACAGTTGGTGGTAATTTAACAGACTATTCCATTGTCTGTAATCTTTACTGTTGGGCATTATAAAAACCTTGCAGGTATTTGATATTATTCCATTTCTTGATTAACTTCACTAATTAATAATTAGTAATGATAATATATTTATATAATTCATGAATCTGTAGTTTGTAAACAATTTGAAAATTTCTACCTTTCAAAAATAAAAACCAAAAGAGAAAAAATTTGTGTCCCATAATAACTTTTAAAGTTTTTTTTGGTTAAATAAACAAATTCTCTCTCTCTCTCTCTCTCTCTCTCTCTCTCTCTCTCTCACACACACACACACACACACACACACACACATACACACACACACACACACACACACACAGAGTCTTAATGAACAAGCCATTGACAGAGAAAGCTCAAATTCTATTGTCAGTATCAACAAAGCTTTATAAGGATAAATGATTTAATTAATAATTGAAAGACAACACAACCATACTCAATAATCTTTACAAGAAATGTCATTAAAAACTTTTGCTAACTTGGTTAAAATATTTTGTTTCAGACAGAAATGTGTAACAGTCTTCCTTTCATAGTATACACAATGCACACAGTTGTTATAAAAATGTGACAAATTACTCCAAATTTCAGAGGAAAATTTATCTTAAAAAAGACCAACAATTTCCTAAGGATTTTTCTCTCCTTCTGTGAAAATGTATTGATTAGTTGGATATGGTAATTGATGACTGCTGAACATTACTGAAGTTTGATCAATGAAACTTGATTATTTAGCTAGGGAGGAGGCTCTCATTGATTGAGTAGTGTGTGACAGCTTAGCTTGATTGACAGTTTAATGTTGATTTCTCCCAGGCATATTGTACATTTACATACTAACTCATAGTTTATTTAAGTGTGTTAGATAGAAGGATGTTATTGGAAGTTTTCTAGGATTTTTGTTAATTTTGAGGATATTTATAAAATATATCAATGAAATACAGGAAGAAAATGTTTTCTGAATTGATGCAGGTAAATATAAATAATAAGATTAATAAATATAGAAAGTGGCACTTTACATCTGATTATAAAAAATTAAAATAGAAAAACTGTATGTGTTACAAACTTGTTCTGTGCATTTAATTTATTATTTTTATTTTTAAGGAACTATCAATAAGCCTGGAAGAAAAGCAAGATAACAACATTCCACTCCGAGGTAAGAAAAGAACACACATACACACAGACACACACCAAACTTAGAGAGAGAGAGAGAGAGAGAGAGGAGAGAGAGAGAGAGAGAGAGAGAGTAAATCCATTACTTTTTTAATCAAATTACAGGTTACAGATTTGGAGGTTAGGGATTTCTGGTTTCTTCCATAATACATAATACAATGTAATACTTTTTTGACTGTGTCATGATCTACTTTTGAATTTTTATAAAATAATACAATTCAAAAGTAGCACATGACAACTGGGATGCATTTGGGTTTGGGATGATTTTGAATTTGTTTTGAATAATAAATTTTTAAATAAATGCTTTTGACATCAATAAATATTTGTTCCAAGTGTAATTTTGTGTTATTATTATATCTCATCATTAAAGTGGAATTGCCTCCTCAGAAGATGGATACAGACACAGCTAAAATACTCATGTTTGATCAGGGAGATCTAGAGAAAAAAGACAAGGATAATAAGAATGAAGATTCCAGATTAAATATAGAGGTAATTAATACTAATTTTAAAATTAATGATTGGAATTAGAGCTTATTCTTATGGCATAAGGTGCTAAAAAAGATTGCAACATATAAACAAATTGAATAAGAAAAGATATCAAGTGTTTTTTCAATTCTTAAAACTGGTTAAAAACTTTACAAATATTTTCATATTTTAGCAGTTTGTGATTTTGATTTGTATTCAATAGGTTATTCTAAATAAAATTGTGCCAATTACACTTCTTTTTTTGTTTTATTTTGGTGTAAGTTTTTTGCTCAATAAATAAATAAATAAATAAATAAATAAATGAAAATAAAAAAAGAATGGAACACTCCCAGAATATACATTTATTTATTTATGTTGACCAGTTAGGAACTCACTGGGAGGGATTTGGCATTTTTTATTACCTTGTAAGGCAGGACATGTAACTGTAAGTGTGGACAACGGTCATCAGTGTCAACATGTGACTTGACATTTATAGTTATACTTGTAAAGTAATAGTTCTTAATGGACATTTGACCAAAGCCAACAAGTATACTAAAACCAGGGAAAAATGTTAATTAACAGGACAAACTATAAGATGAAAGTCTTAACAACAAAGGTAAACATGCAATACACTGAAAAAATGAATATCATAAATCTTAATAAAGTCAAAATGACCCTTGGTCAGGTATTACCATACAGGCTGTTGTACTTATAAGTGGACTTTGTAGTGACCACTAGTTTTAATGTCCTATTTATTAAGACTATCAAACAGTTTTTTTTCTAACAAACAGGAGACATTTTAGTCATAAAATCAGAGTCATTACAAGACCTTCAAAGAAATGACTTTTTTTTAAATTTTCCTTTTATGGTAATGGTCAGTTGTCAGGTGTATTGTCCAGAGATGTGAGGCATGACTGATCATATAGTTCTTTAATAGATATAACTGTATTGTTTTGGTCAGTCAGGTGTAAGAGCTGTATTTGATTTTTGACATCAGCTAAAAGAGGCATTAAAGGGGATTTTAAGGGAGGAAAAAAAAAAACACTTGTGTCCCAGGGTTCAGAATGAATATTATAAGTCAGATTCCAATACTTCAAGTTTCTTTCTTTAAATACCAATTGATTGGTTAAAGTAATCATTTAGTTTCAGTGGTTTTACTTTGATGCATTACAGCTAGGCTTGCTGTATTTGCCAGTTTATATGACACATTTATTACTACGAGCTCACTAAAATGTTTGAATACCAGTGTTAATAAATGATACCCAACAAATCAGAGTGCAACCAGGAACAATTGCTATATCATAATCTTCAACACAGGTTTTCCATTAAAGTACATGTACCTGTTTTGATCTTTGAAATAAATTATATGGCAGATTTATGTCCAAATTGCCAAGACTGATATTTTGGAATCTTTCTATCGGTCAGATAAAGAATTTATTCAGCAGGTGTTAGTCTGTGTCTTGTCTGTCCTGGTCAGTAGTGGGTGTGAAACTCAATGTTTTGTTTACCCTTGCCCTGTTTAATTGTACCTTTAATTTGGCAGACACACTGCCTTGTTTTGTAATGTCTACCCCTCCATTCTGAGGATACACAACCTAATTATTGTTACCCAGATTTTTACCCCTTCATTCAGAGAACACAACCCTATTACTGTTACCCAGATTTCTACCCCTCCATTCAGAGGACACACAGCATTATTTATGTATTGCATTTTCACAGATGAATACACCACAAAGACCGGTTATATTTTCTGTCAGGGGAAGTGTCAGAGGTTTTAAAATAACAACCTAAAATCATAATTACACAGAAATAAATACAAACATTTTCCTGATTAAAAGAAACAGTCCAATACTTTTCTCCTGGAAGTAACTAAAGTTTAAAAAAAACAGTAATACTACCTAGATCATAGAATGATTGATTTCTATAGGGAAAATGTTTATGAGTGGGTGAACTGTAATGACAGGTGGGATTTCTTTGATCTTGGTCACTTAGATGATTGATATTCAATTGATAAGACTGGGATGAGACTTTTTGACATGTGAGTGATTCTTTAGATCTGGAAGTTTCATCTTGATGTGTATAGGGTTTTTATTGTGGTGTGAACTTGAGGTTATAGAGAAAGGAAGGTTAAAGATACATTAAAATACACCAAAATATGTACTTAATTATGGGGTTGGGTCCTGGGCATTTGTTCAAAAATATTCTGGGTTAGTATGGAGCACCTGCAGCAGATTAAAATATATGATTATTTATTATTCTAAAGTGGTTTTTCTTGAAATATTTTTTGAAATGAAAAATTATTCTGAAATCTGTCATTAAAGATTTTTATGAGAGGAGGATGACTTGATACAATCTATAAGTTCTGTAAGAGATCCACCAAAGTTCTTATCTTAATCCTTAATTTTCATTATTACATTTAATTTTTGTATTTTATTGGTGCTTTTTTTTTTTTTACCACAGTCAAGATAATTTCTCTGAAGGGATTGGTAGGGTGGGGGGGGGGATACTGGAATGTCCAGAGAAAACCACAAACAGCAGGTTTCTGTAATATCAGGCTGACTTTCTTGACTTAGATGTGTAGCAGACCAGGCTTGATAGGTGGCCAGGTTGCTCAGTTTGTACAGCATTCTGTTAGTATATGAAAGGTCCCAGGTTCTAGTCCCGCCTTGGCTGCTGCATTTTTCCTTTTCCTGTTACAGATATAAAACTCCATTAAAAAGAATAATTGAATAAAAATAATTATAATTATGGAATCTATTACTGGGTAAATGAAAATTTATATTTATTATTAATATTGTTAAAATTTGAATCACAATGTGAATTTAATGACTTTAGTTAATGCAAATTTAATTTCCACACCTTGATAATTTGTGAAACACCTGTAGTATGAAAACAGCTGTTGTATCTACTGATATTATGCTCTCCATAATAAATGGACAAAAATTAATTCAGTGTAAATTTAACATGGCTAAGTAATTAATGAAAACTCACTTACACGTAAATTTCTTCTATAACAGAAGTCATGTGATCATTTATTTCGATCATTAACAGATACTTTTTACAATAAAAGCTTTGTGATCTACTGGTATTGATCTGTTCAGAAGCAATACCAAATATTGTTTCATATAAATCTATCACTTGAGTTCTCTTTGATCTCTGTTAGTTTAACATTTGATATTGAAATGATAATATTTAGATGTAGTTGATATTAAAATAATAGTGTTTAGCTATTATATGTAGCATCATTAGGACCAGACTCTTGTGATGATGATAAAGTCATGAACACATTTGTAACAGCAGTACTCAAAGTGGCCTATATGTAAAGTTGGATCAGTAAATTTTGAAGTGGCAGTTTATAAGTCAGATGACATAACTTATCTGAAGAAAGACATTAGCCGTATTGGACTGGTCGTTTTCCATTTAGCAAGAGGCTCTTCCATTAAACGGTATTTTCCCACCTTTATTTTTGACCAATCAGACTAAAGACATCAACTGTACGTTTGTTTTTCGACTGGTAAATAGTTCTCAACTTGACCTTTTTGAACAACAGTGTTTCTAGAAGTGAAAAGTGTGTTGAGCACTTTACCAGTCGAATGACAAATACAAAACTATATTCTGTGATCTGATTGGTCAAAAATAAAAGTGGGAAAATATCGTTTAATGGAAGAGCCTCTTGCTAAACGGAAAATGATCAGTTGAATACAGCTATTGCCTTAGTCATGTGCTTGTAATCTGATGAAGCATGTCAGTTTTGTTTAAGAACATATATAATTTTGTAAAAGGAGTGAAGTATTGTAATTTTACCACATTCTAAATTAGAATAAATGGCTATTCTTGTGCTTTGTTTCAGTAGGTCATTGGTGTGACCTATATATTTGGTATTATGTGGTATGAAATATGAATGCTACAACAGTAGCTTGACCTATATAATTGGTGCTACTCAGTGGCTTGATCTACTTTGTTGATCTATATAATAGGTGCTAATACCATTAGTTACTTGGTCTTCCACCAAGATACCTAAATAAAAGTTCAACTGTTTTTTCTATTTGTCAGTTTGAGTCTTGACCTATAAAATGGATACTATTGTTTCAGTAAGCCATTGAGTTGACCTAATTAGTAGATCATGTATAATCACAAACCATAAAGCCATTAGCACTGAACTTTGACCTTTATAGAATATTTAACCATTAATAGATAATAGCTAATTTGTTTAATGTTTTACAACTTCTGTGACCTAGATAGTAGATATCTTCATCCTGTATCTAGGTCATTGTGACAATTCCTTTAAATTGATATTACATCATCATAATCATTATCATAAAGTGCTTCCTTATTTTGTTTGGTTTTCTTTCATTAAGCAATAAAACAAATTGCAATTATGCTTGCCTGATCAGATAATCAGGAATTGGAAATGTCTAAATATGACATCAATATAGGAAAACCTGTACTTTCTAATTATAGAATTACTTACTTTTACATGGAGCTAATGTTTACTGACACAAGTAGCATAGTAGTGATTCTATATGATAATTAGCCAATCAAATGGAGTTAAAATTCTAAATAGGGTAATTAAATTTATGAACAAATTATATGTACAATATAAATATATATATATATATAACAACGGACAATTTTAGAATTTACTAATCACATTAATTAATTCACATCTTTAGTATAACTTTTAGTTGTTCTCCATGACACGTACATGAAAATAAAGATTTTATTCAGAAAGTGTAAAAGTTATCTTGTATAAACATCTGTTATCATTGCATTGTTGCAGGCATGTAGGTAGCTCCCTATATGCTAGTATGCCACAGTGTCCACATAATTTTTCAATTGTTTAGTACTAGTATACTTTTTATAATAATTATATCTGTTTATTTTTGCTTGAAGCATTCCCTCAAAGAGAATACCTGATAACGATACCCATTCTCTTACAAATACAAAAATTTAATACAATAATAAAAATAATCTGCAAAGGTTTATTCTAATTTGACTCCACATGATATTCATCTAGCTACACACTGTGTTGTGTTTGGTTTCCTCTGTTAACTGATCTAATATTACAGTGATAAATAAATCAAAGAGTAGACTGGAGGCTGGCCTCTATCCTAACATTGTTTCAATTGATTTTTTAGTTATCATGAAAGAAATCCAATATTTTACCAATTATTCACTTTGTAAATTAAATCAATTTTTTTGTGGCTTAAAATTTCTTTTACACTTTTCACAATTTTGAGAATACCAAAAAACAGTAATTTTGTACAAAATAATTTTGGAACAAAAAGACATTGTTTGTGATATTGCTGTTTATCCTTATAAAATCCAATAGTTTTATTAAATATTTATTATTATTATTTATTATATTTTATTTAACATTTTATTAAGTGTTTATCCTTATAAAATCCAATATGTTAGTTTTAGTTTTATTAAATATTACATAACAAGGCTATCAGATTTCTGTATAAGAAGTTTTTTGGAATAAAAAAGTAGTCATAAAATGAGAATGTCCACCCACCTCCCTCCTTATAATAGATTTTATAAAGGATATGGAAAGAAAGTGATATTACTTCTGTCTGTATGGGTTCTGGTAGAAGCTGGAAGGGGGCGACACATTATAATCTGTCATCTTGACATGAGAGATAGGTTTAAGCTGGTAAGATTTCTAGATATACAAGATAGTATAAATATTTACAGGAAATGTTTTTTTTTAAAAAAAACCAGATGTGATAAATAAATGTTCATATGATGAAGACTAAAACATAATATCATTTACAACACATTCAGTGAGAAAAAGGTCTCAGAGAAAACGCTCTTCCATGTAGGTTGAGCCAGATATCTGTTGGGTCAGATTCTTGGGATTTTATTCTATCTTAATATCACGTTTCATCTCTCATATACATGTATATATAGAGTTAAAGAAAGTTGAAATGGAACCGATTTTGAGTAGTCTTATAAGTAAGGTATGTTGAATGTTATTAATATCAATCCATATTTTTTAGAAATTCATTAATATCAGCCAATACAAACTTGGGATAGATCTTTAGATACATGCCATCATTCCTTCCATCAAACATCTTGTTTATTGAAGTTTTTAATCCAGACATTCAGCTTTCAATTTTGCCATGGTCATGTTTCACTAACGTACCAATTAATTCTTGACCACTGGTCATTATAGAGTTCGGATGGAACTTGTTTGTGTATACTTTTCCTCTCATTGAAGATAAAAATAAACCCACAGATATATAATGACTTACTTTACTGTTTATTTATGATATATGTCTGTATGTATGTTGATGTTAGCTATTTGATCTGGGTGTCTGCATGGTCAGTTTAGCTGCTACTATATATTACAGTAAACATTTTGAATTTCAGTGCTTTGTTAGTATCAAGAACCTGAGCTCAAACTTTTTTGATCAGCAAGGATATTTTATTTTTGAAGAGGTTTAAATTTGAACAACCATATTAATCCTTTTGTGAGTGTGAATTTGGACTTTTGCTCATTTGTCAGTAAAAGTATTATGTAACCATGTGTGATTTTCTTATTGCAGGAGTTTGAATGTGGTGTACAGTTTGAAGGAACGGAAAATAACAAACAAGAATGGGCTTTCACTTTGTATGATTTCGATGGGCATGGTAAAATAACCAAAGAGGTAAGTGTATTTTATCATTCAATTAAAACTTTGTGCATCTAAAAAATATTTTGTACTAATCCTAGTGTGAGAAAGATTTCTTTCTAAAGGTCTGTGATATTTCTCGTTGGAACTCCAGTTTTGCAGTTTTATTATTACAAGAACTGATAACCCTTTGAATTATTCAATTGAAACTTTGTGTGGCTAAAAATGTCTCATTAATGTATGGCTCAGTTATTTTGTGCCATAAGCATATTTTCTGAAAGCTTACTCATTTTCAGAGTATCATTTTATGGATATTGTAATAGATATGATTTGGTTTTGTAATGATCCTAGTGTGAAAAAGATTGCTTGCTAAAGGTCTGTGATACTTCTCATTGGAATTCCGGTTTTGTTAACTATTTCAAGAACTGATAAACCCTTGAATGGGTCATAATTTTATTAAAACCAACATAACTCGTTTCTCCATCCTCCTAGTCTTGTTCTAATCTATTTGACTTTTCTATTTATTCAAAGTTTAGCCATTATTTTTAGAAAAAATGATAACATCCAAAATTTTGTTTTCAAGTTAATTATAGTGAACTATTTAATAAATCAAGGCATCCATCCACTGCGAGCGATTTTAGTTCACTCTACAATTAAAAAAACTGCTTTGAAATTGATATACATGTATATCTCTGATTATTGTACAAGTTAACGTGGCAAATTAAAACTTTTTTTTGAAATTGGATATTTAATTTACATAAAACTATTATGGTTTTATGAGGAAATAAAATCCACATTTCTCTGATGTCTTTAATTATAATTTCCAAATGATTGCAAGTTATTACGGCAAATTTAGGAATAAAGCTTTGAAGAAGAAATATCAATTTGATTGTTTTTATTAAAGACGGGACAGAGATATCCTGTCGTCTAGTTTTAATATCAGAAACAATACGTTACGACTTTATGATCATAGCATACAGTGTAGATTCCTGTATCATTGATTATATTACAGATGAAGCATGACACGATTTTCATACAGGGACGAACAATAATAGAATAAGCGAATGTTAAAAGTTTTGATTAAGCTTTTGAGATACACATTAACCAGTTAGATGGCTGTGTTATGTAAAGGTTATGATGTTATAATTTTGATTATTCACACTTTTTATTAGTGACATTTATATTATTATCAAAGTATATGTTAAGTGGGTTATGTAAGACTTTATTATATGATTTTTTTATTCTTCCAATCATTGAGTGCTTTGGAACACTTAATATTGGTGACATTCTATAATGATGAGTATCTTTTTTAAGTGTATTTGCATAGCATTTATTTCAATTTTCATGGGATATTTGAAATTACAGCTAATAATATTATATTATTAACTTAAAATTAAATGAATAAAGTCATCAGAGCTTACGAGATATCTCTGTGAACAGTGTGAAGAACATGATTGCAGAGTTTTGTATTTGATCAGCTGCTGATGAAGTAGCTGCTTCAAGATAAAAAAAACCTGTAACAGTTGGCATTGACTAAAAACAGTTGTTGGTTAAATTTGTCAACACAAGGACATTTATGATAGAGTATGCTTCAACCTTATCTGTGTTTTGGTAATGTGTGAAGTTTGGTTGATTTGGCTGCCATAATGTCAATCTTGTCAAACACAAAGGACTGTCATACACAGAGGGTTAACTACTATTTGTGCATTTGTATAGCTGGTGTGCTGACTTCTTTGCTTAAGCATTATAAGTCAAGGTTAAAGAGCTTTAAAATGCTACACAAAAAATTTACAGTAAATATGAATAAGTCAAAAGTTTAAAAATTTTAAAATGCTAGGTTAAAACGTTACACAGTAAACATTATACCAGTAGTTAAATTTAATTTGAAGAATGTCAAGTATAAAAGGAAAAAAATATATATATAATGGCTTTATACCTAACACATTTTTACCCCATTTTGCTAAATGGATTTTGCCATTATGATATGTTAGTAAATACATTTTTGTAACAAATGAAAGATATGGTAATAATTTAAGACACTTTTAACTGGAATAATTAGTACTACAGTAGTTTCTAGAATCACTTCACTTCACCTTGTTTTCGTAAAGAAGTCAAAAGTACTAGAATGCATTTATTAGCAGTTTGTTTATGATTTTAAAGATGAAATATGCATCAGAAGTCAGCAAGTTCATTGTTACAATATGACTTTTATCAACTGTCACCATAATATGACTAGAATAGTATAATTATTACAATACTGCCATGATGTGATGTAAGAGAAATAAATTACCCTACCATTAAAGTATAATAAAGTTAACATTTTAACTTGTTGAATACATTAACCTATAAATGATGTACATACACAAACATGTTAATGTCAAACACTTGTACACTCTGTTTTGTTGACTATGTGAAATATTTAAGCAGGCACATGTAATTAAAAATTAAAAACTCTAAAAATGCCATAAACTGATTGGTAAAAAGTATAAGTAAAAACTTGGCCTTAAAGCTCACCTGGGACAAAATTTTAAATATCTCAGTCTAGCCTGACCTTGATATCTATTCAAAGTCATTTTTGTCTTAACTATAGAAAGAAGACAACCTACTTTATCAAAAGAGACATATATTTGATCTAAATAATGAGTGACAAGATGAAAAGATATTACTTTAGATTTCTGTCTTACATGACTGATTTTGACCTTGTTGGACGAACTGTTCAAAGGGAAGTAACTTCAGTTTCAACATTTTATAATAAAATACTAGTAATCTTCATAATTTTTAGCTGTTTTCTCAGATTTTAAAGCATTAATAAAAAAACCAAAAATTTACTTAGATAAAGAAAATTTGCGTCATTACTTTCTTTGAGAATAGATACAGAGTTATGTAATTTTGTTCTCAAACACCAAGAATCATGACCTGACCTTTTGAACTTCTTGTAAGTAGATAAACTTCTCAAAGTCTTCAAAGGATGATCTTCTCTCTACATCTGTTTGTGTGAAAATTAAAATTGTTTAAAATATCTACATTGAAGATGCAGCTGAATGTGTTTACACTACAAATATGAAAGGGCCTGATAATCAGTAAAGTTTTACTTACATGTGGAGAAGATATATAGCTATATAGGCAGATTAATATCTTCTGGCAGGGTCAGATCATTCTGTATTTCTTTTTTAAAGTTTTTAGATTTGAAAAGAAAACTGCTCACATGTGTTTAATGTGTTTATACACATGTTTCTAGATGTGTATGTTTTACAAGAATCCATGCCAGCATGCCCTGTAGGGATACATAAATACAGACAGACACATAATGGTTCTATCTGTAGGGGCAGTCTATGCTAGGAAAGGCATACAGAGTGAAGGAAGGAGGGAAGATTATAGGGTAATCTAGTACCTCATATGTCTTAGGTTTGTATTGAACTGCCTGTTTATCTTCCAAGGTATCTTTGAATATTTTCTAGTGGTAGCCAATTTAATTCACCAATACCCTAGAAGAGATTTAAGGTGTCTGAGCATAAGCCATTTTAGGCATTTGTCATTTGTATTTAACTGATGAAGATTTATTGTATTAAGAAAATTGAAACATTCAGCCATTAACCAATTTTTAAAAATTTTATTGTAGGACTTAGCAAGTTTACTTAAGGCATTGTACGATGCAGTTGGTTCCTCTATAAAGATACCCTCTAATGGAACAAAGAGTTTGAAATTGCGATTAACTGTAGGTCAAGATGGATCACAGGTCACAGCAGAAAAAAGTTCAAGGGTAAAGGACAGAGATAACAGTAAAAATAAACTTTCAAAATTAAAAGAATCTCAGAAAGTAAAAGAATTTTCAAAGTTAAACAATTTAACCCAAGCTAATGTGCAATTACCGGCCAAACACAATAATGAAACTCAAGGTCAGAGTCAACAGCAAGGTCAGAGTTGTTCAAAAAGAATTCAGCTGACAAGTCAAGAACAGCAACAACTAGCAGAACTTGTACAGGAAAATATGGAGAGAAATCATGTCAAACAGCTCAGGTGTGTATTATATAGAATCAAATAAAATCAGGAAAGAGAAAATAGAGTTCTTGGTCAAATATATTTATAAGCTTTATAAAGTAAACATTCAGCATCTTAAAGTAGGACAATATCCTTCCTAAGTATCACATTTGTGTAGTTTGTGTATAATGTAATTCTTTTGGTAGGTGTATTGATACTTGTAAGCAAATTAAAATTAATAAGCAAGCTTACCAAATTCATTTTCTAAAGATGGCATTTATTCGATGTTGAGGGTATGCACTTTGACAAATAAGGTTTTGGCTTAAACTATCATTGTCTTTCATAGTTTTTGACTGTACTTTGGTTTTGGTCTGACGATGCCAGTCAATTACACTTGTGCATCTGATGGTTTTAGCCCATGTTTGGCTTCAAAAGAAAATGCTTAAATGCCCTATAAATGCTTATCAACATTTATTGTTTCTATATGGTTTGCTTGATATTTTTTTTTAGTAAAAGCTGATTGCCATTTATATTAATTTATCCTCTTGATGTTCCTAGTTTAGCCATTAAAAATGCATGAATTTTGTTGAAACGTGTTCTTACCACTGCAATATTTGTAATTACTCAAATTTATAAAGATTCTTTACTGGATCCAATTTACGCCATTACCTGCAAGACAGTTTTCATACCTAGAAGAATGGATGGTGTGTAGTTATCTATTTATGAAACGGACAATTGATAGAATTCTACAAGCAAATTTAATGATGAAATCTAAGTTTGGTAAACAGTTTCACATTTAAAACAGATTACCTTAAATTATAGATATTTAAATGTTAAAAAACACAATAATGTATTATTATTACCCAAGGATGTGTCAGAATTTGACCTAAAAAGGTTACGTTTTGCTTGACTTGGTAAAGTTCAGTGATAAATAACTATGAGGAGAAATAGTAATTTTGATTATCATGACTTCTATCTAAAACCTCATAGTTCAAATAATGTCCAAACCAGCTTAAGAAGCATTATTGAAATAAGAAATTTTATTACACCCTGTGGCAAGATGGTGACTTTTTTCCCTTTTTTTATAATTTCATAAAAACAAATTTACCCGTAATTGCATTGCTTTGAAGAAATAAGACAGACTGCTCTTCTTTGAAGAAGAGATGGAAAGTGTTTGATGGATATAATGAATGTTTTATGTGTTTTGTATATTGTGATGGATACATTAGATAGATTGTCTTTGTAGTGATCAGAACGTCGTTAAAATGCATTATATGTGAAGTGAAGAGGTTAATTAAAAAGGAACACAAAATGAAGATGCTGTCATTATACACTTAATCATTTACCCTTCATCAAATCCATGAACAAAACAGACGAGTGTTTTGATTATTGCCTCGATTGGTGATCACAAGAAAAAAATCATGCTTGCCAGAATGTTTTCTTTGATTTTAGACAAAATGGGCTATTTTGTCTTTATGGTTATTGAATATAATATTTTCCCATATAAGTAAATGAATGTGGTTCTAAACCATTATACAGTAGAAAAAATGGGTAAAAATGTACAGGTATAGGCTCTGTACCACTTGTTTCAAAACTTTTATTTTGTACAGGTGCATGAAAGCTTATATTTTCTAACATGTGATTTAAGAAAATGGACCTTATCCCATTGGTGAAGCAAATGGTCAAATTTTTAGTGACAAACACAGTTTAAAATCACATCATGGCGATTAGTGGACAAATTGCTAATGCCACATTTAACAACATTACAACCAAACCAATTCTTGTACCTGAAATTTACAAATTCATGCTGGTCATGTGACAAGACTTTAAGACCCTATATCTACTACAGCCATGCAGATGAGATGGAAGGACAAATATATTGGGGCTACTGATTATAAATGAAAGACTTTGAACAGACACTTATATAGTGTAGAAATGACAAGCAATAGGATGGAAATAGCCATGTTTTGATTTTTCCGTTTCCTTCATTATGTCATAAAACCTTTTATAAAGTGATACATGTCCTTTTATACCTAAAAAAGAAGGTAAAATATGTCTTATTATTAGCATTATTAACAGAATACACACTTTGTACCCTCTTTGGATCACCATGGGTATTATTTCTGTTTATTACAATTTATAAAGTTTCAATAGTTGAGTGAGTAAGAAAAGATTAATTAAATCAAGAAGTTAATCACATTATTTATCTGTAGGTTTTCAGTTTTACCCGTTATCATGTCCATTAATATTTAGAAAAGAAGCAGAAGACATGCACATACTTAGATAATTAGAATGACTTGTTTGATTTTGGATGACATTAATAGTTGCCAGTTGTTGTTTTTTCTGAATTTAATTATTATGCTACATTTTTGTATGGTGTGTGTGTGTTTTTTTTTTTTATTTCATCTATATTGGTTTTGTCACTGCACATCTGAACTACAGAGGTTTTCAGTTATTCAGAAAGAAGGTTTTAAACATTGGTGATCAGCTAGAATCATAATTAATAATGTATAACCAAAACACTTAACTTCTCTAGTTTGATTGGAGTTATCCTTCATTAATGTTTGTTTCTTTAATGGACTGGGGTGGAAGCATTTAGATGGTCTTTAATTAGAGGACAAGGATTGGGGATTATAACTTCCTCATCCTATACAGCTTTCTGATTTGGGACATGCTCACTTATTTTGGATGCCTCTGCATTAGGGGGCATAACATCATGATCATTCTATTATCTGATTGAGGGCATATTTACTTATTTTGGGTGTACCTCCATAAAGAGACAAAACATGATTCATGACAGTTCTCTTACTAGAAAATGTTCACTTATATCAGATGCTTTTTCATTAGAGTGCTTTTCATTAGGAGACATAACACCATCTTCTTGATTAGGAACATGCTGACTGATTTTGGAAGCCCTTCCATTAGGGACATGGCATTATATTATTTTGGGATCCAATCATACTCTATAGATCTATCAGTGTAGTTGGTTGTTGTCTAAGCCAGCAGCCTTTGATTCAGTATTAATGAGATCCTAACATTTTCTCTTGTCTTATATTAAGCTATTGATCTCTTTGAACATCCCAACATCAAACTGAATAAATGTTTGTCTTTTTGCCTTTGAAGAATGATGTGTATTTGCATGAGGTATTGTAAGTGTCTTTTGTAATGTTTCAACCAAAGGCAAGATTAAAGAGAAATGTTTTAGCTTTGATCCGCTTCATCAAGCTTGATTAAGGATAGTCAATCTATTATCACTAATTAGGTTCTTGTGAACAACAATTCATCCAATTTAAGAAAGAAAGAAAAACATTACAAATTATCAACTATTTTTTGTGCTTTAAATGGTATTTTGTTTGAAATGTGAAAATTGATCAAAGTTTCATGCTGAGACACACTCTTGAGTTGCCTGTAAGTTGCTTTGAGGAAGCTTGTATTAATTCAACAGTTTTTTAATTCAAAATCATCCCATTATAAAATGTAATACATGTATTAGTGATTGTTATGGATTTTGAAATCACTTGATTAAATAGATATATATGATCTTAATGGCTTTGGAGTAGTTACTAATATCTGCTAAATTATTACTAATCTTTTAATTGATTTCCATATACACATCTAAGGTGTGCTCATTTGCTCATAAATAATGAGATAATAATTAATCAAAACGATAATTTATTTTATCACCAAACCTGTGTAATTTGATTCAATGATTTGTTGTTAAAAAATTGAATATATATACTTGTTCAAATGGTGACATTTTGTAGTTGAGTAGCTAACAGCTTTAAAAGAATTTCAGGTTTAAATCTGCTAGATGATTGGATGATTTTTTTAAAGCCAGTCAATACACATAAACTTAAATACCAATGTTACAGAAGAGCTTTGCAGAAGTATCTGCAATAACTGGTTACCAGAACCATAAGTTATTTTTAACAAATTTTAAGTCTTGGTGATCATAGAAATTTAATGGTATCAAATGTAGCAAAAGTGTCTCAATTACATAAATCAGAAAAAAAACCAACAAAGAAAAATATAAGATTAAACTGAAATTTAAGTAACTGGTTCTGATATTTTTCAAATAATTTTTGCAGTCAAATACTCCCATGTAAGAAATATTTGGGATCATGGTCAAAGATATTTTTATGTAAGTCTTTATACAGCACCACACTGAAAATATTAAAATTTTACTACCGGTAATTTTATCTTGATACAAAAGATAAAAATTTTTTTTTAGGCTATCAATTTTTCTGTGTGTGTTTTCAGAGCCATGATTTCATTCCTGTCCATTCCGTACAATATTATTGTTTCTGTTATTGTAAATTCCAAACTTACACTTTTGTGGCATGGCTTGTATAAAAGAGGTATCACATTATTCCATTTGTTTATTATGTTTTAATCTTTTGAAACTTTTTTTCATGTAGATAAAAAAAATTTTTTTTTAAAGTTTCAGTTTTAAAGCATTTAATTTGATATTTAAAAAAAATAAATTTTCCATTTCTGAGGGGAAAGAACAAAACAAAATGTGTTTGATACTGTGTACTTTGTGTTTGATCAGCTTTGATCTATCTAATGAAACTGCTTCAGCATTATAATGAGAAAGTGCTGATGACAAATTTACTCTGTTGGGATTCAATTTTCAAATGGTTTTCCTGGAATACATTAGAAAAGCCTCTAATTCCATGTATTCAAATTATCAAAAGCCTATTTAATTAAAGTAAAAAAAATCCACATAGAAACTTCTGAAGATTAAATTTCAATACAGAATTGACTGTTTTGTTAACATGATTCCTTCATTGATCTGTGATTTATTTGGCATCTGATATAAATTAAAAGTAACATGTTTACAATTGTTGGGAATGTTGAAATATATCCTCTTATTTAATCAATTACTATTTTGATCATTACAATTAATTACAATTTTGTAATAAGTAAGACATTAAGATTTTTTCTTTTAGTTAAAAAAAACCAAACTATTTGTTCATTGCAATGAAATAAAAGTTTTGATAAGTCGAACAATTTAGTTTTCTTCATGTAATATATTTTTTTAAATATTTATTTACTTATTATTAGAATAATTTTTTTTTTATTATTTATTTGAGAGTATTGCTTATAGAGAAATTTTATTTTACTGTACAAAAGCATTAAAATAATGCAAATAATAGACTCAAAATAATGCCAAATAAAAATTGAATGTATGAGCATATCACGCAATGTAACATAATATTTATGTAGTACTGGTACTTAATTTAGTGGTATATAATGCAGTACTGTATTTTATTCCTATACATGTGTATATAGAGCTTTAACTGTAAGATATATGCCTTGTAGATTGAACACTGATAAATGTGAGTAAAATTAGATCATAGATATATGCCTTGTGATTGTTTAAAAAATGTGATTAAAGTGAGTTCATTAGCTGAGTTGTTTACCAAGAATTGTGATTATAGTGAGTTCATTAGCTGTGAGGTATATGCCTTGTGATTGTTTACAGATAATTGTGATTATAGTGAGTTCATTAGCTGTGAAGTATATGCCTTGTGATTGTTTACAGATAATTGTGATTATAGTGAGTTCATTAGCTGTGAGGTATATGCCTTGTGATTGTTTACCGAGAATTGTGATTATAGTGAGTTCATTAGCTGTGAAGTATATGCCCTGTGATTATTTACAGATAATTGTGATTAAAGTGAGTTCATTAGCTGTGAGGTATATGCCTTGTGATTGTTTACCGAGAATTGTGATTATAGTGAGTTCATTAGCTGTGAAGTATATGCCCTGTGATTGTTTACAGATAATTGTGATTAAAGTGAGTTCATTAGCTGTGAAGTATATGTCCTGTGATTGTAGTGAGTTTATTAATTGTGAGGTATATGCCTTGTGATTTTTTACAGATAGTATTGTGATTATAGTGAGTTCATTAGCTGTGAAGTATATGCCTTGTGATTGTTTACAGATAATTGTGATTATAGTGAGTATTTAAAGATAATTGTGATTAAAGTGAGTTCATTAGCTGTGAGGTATATGCCTTGTGATTGTTTACCGAGAATTGTGATTATAGTGAGTTCATTAGCTGTGAAGTATATGCCCTGTGATTGTTTACTGATAATTGTGATTAAAGTGAGTTCATTAGCTGTGAAGTATATGTCCTGTGATTGTAGTGAGTTTATTAATTGTGAGGTATATGCCTTGTGATTTTTATGGATAATATTGTGATAATAGTGAGTTCATTAGCCGTGAGGTATATGCCTTGTGATTGTTTACAGATAATTGTGATTGTAGTGAGTTTATGCCCTGTGATTGTTTACAAACTGTTTTGATTATAGTGGTTTGTCATCACTTTTGTACTTGGGTTTGTTTGGCCAATCTTTAAGATTTACATCTTGATTCAGTGTGTCTTTAAAGAAAATTTTATAATTTGTCATGCTTATTATAATGTTGTGAATTCACATTTTACTATTTAATTTAAACCTTCTGGTTTAGGAGTACAAGTGATCTTATATGGAAAAAAGAGATATTTAGAGAATTGATCTAAAAAAAAAGATTTAATTTTGTTATCTATATTGGACTAAGTAAATAAATATTATATCTACATAAACAGGTTGTATACATAAATAGAGTTAACATAGATTATTGGCATGAAATATTGACTATCAGCATGTTGCTCTTCCCTGCGGGAGTTGTAGCCAACCTTGTAAAGCCTTTAAAGCTTCTAAGTGATTTTGTTATTTTTGAAGTCAGATCTATATCACAGGAATGTTTTAAGTTTGTTTCAAGGGGATTGTAAAATTTACAAGCAATTCATATGGCCAAATTGATTTGTCCTTTTTATCCAACAAAAATCAATCAGATAAAAGGGAGTTCAAAGACCACTAAAGTGGTCGAGAATTTTATTCTTGGCTTTGTTCATATCAAGAGAAATGGAAAATATATGTCCTGTGGAAAAAGTACTAACTGTGCATCAAAGACAATATGTTGTTATGTAGTAGAGTTGATTAGGGTTGGTGTTGACATCAAAAGTCAAGATAAAGTTTATATTACAATATCACAATATTACTAAGATATTTCCGTTTTTCATATTTTGGTTTTATTGGCGGTTGATTACACTTATTGAGGTTTATATGTGACTGGGATTTTTTTAATTGCATGTTTCTATCATTTCAAAGAGAGTTTTTTTTCTGTCATTTTGTTTCAAACATGTTTTAAAGTGATTAGATTTTCAATTAAGTAACACACCTCATTGTTCATCTATTTAGAAATCACATAAACTTAAGTTTTACTGCTTCTATTGCTTGTGATTTCAACATCAAGTAAAATTAAACTGCTTCAGTTTTCTTTCATAAAATAAACTAAGAATCATAAATACTAGATAATGAATAAGAATATATCTTATGTAGTACTGTATTTTAAAAGCAAGTAAAAATTACTCAAACTATCTAGTGCCATTAATTCCTACTGCTAGTAAAATATTTTTATCTTCTCCGAGACTTTCACTACCATTTGATGTTTCCTTTCTTCTTGGTGACAAGACATATATTTTTTTCCGATGTTCAATCAGAGATAAGTGAAGTAGAGCGATGGTGTTTTATGCCATAGTCAAGATTCTTTTATGTGATAACAAGGCAGATTGATTTTTCTTTAATATTGAAGAATTTTAATTGTTTAGAGTAAACCACCTATCTTTGGTAAGTGAAGTGACAGACTTTCTCAACTAGGATCTGCACAAGTGGGATTTCAATCAAAGTGTTGATTGTTTCATTAAAGCTGACTTAAATATTAACATATTTAATGTAACACATGTATATATACCCAGGTATAATTTACACATGAATTGGTATATATAACATTAAATTCATATATAAATTCACAACTTTTGATGGTGATTAAAACATAGTTTTAACAAAAAAATGGAGAGTTTGATTTTCCATAGATAAATGTATTTGGTGTTTTACAGTGATTGAAGTGGGACAGTTTTATTGTTTGTGTATGATATGTTGTTTTAAATGGTTGATGTAAGTGATTAGTATGATGTGATCATTTCTCAGTAGATGCTAATAGTCCTAAGATCAAACAGTGTATGTGGTCACAGTTGGTAGGTTTTATTTGGTATATAGATATGCTTAATAGAACACAGAATCATCAAAGGAGAATATATATATATATATGTAATAAATCATTGTTATACACATATTGTCTAATATTACAAATCAGGATGTACTTGTATATTAAATCAAATAAAAATCAATTTTCTCAAATTTCAATATTTTTCAACTTTTCCTTGTTTGAATATTTTTGTTATCTTTTGATGATATGAATAATAAATTCTGTTCCGGTACTTTGAATAAAATATTTTATTATATATATAAACCCGGTACTTTGAATAAAATATTTTATTATATACATGTATATATATATTTTTAGGAGACACCATAGTGATTGCCGAGGAGTAGTAGCACATGATCACTCGCACCACAAACGACGACACAGAGGACATTGTTCTAAAAATAACATTGAATCAGTAACTATAAATAATAATTTAACAGAAAATAATATTGTGGAATCTGAGAGACCAAAGGAATGTCAGGACAGACGCAATTATTATCTTGACTTGGCAGGTATTGAAAACTTTAATTCTAAGTTTGCCTCTACTCATACCTCAAATCCTGCAGCAGGAAAAGGACAGTCACAAGACCTTCCAAATAATGGACATCATAGATCCAGGTCACATGATGTTAATAATCAGAATTCTGAAAATATTAAACGGGAATCTGAACGACCGTGCAAAACTGAAAATGTTGAAAGTGGTGCTAGATTAGATCATTTAAGATCAAGATCAATTGATCCACAAGAACAGGCTGCTATCAGATCACCAAAAGGACAACACCACAAGATTTCTTCCTCTTCACATAGACACAATTCATTTAGGCCTTTAAGTTTACCTGTTCATGTGCCTGAGAGAGTGTCTCCTCATTATCATCGCCGACATCGTCACAGAGACAAGGACCATGATTTGGCAATGCAACAAGTGGCAGAATGGATTGAACGTGAACATTCATGTGACATTGATGGAGATCATGTAATTGTTCAAAAACATGAACATCACCACATTCATGAACACCATCATCACCATCACTATCACCATTATTATGAAGCATGATGGGAAGACTTAACAGGATAGAGATTGTGGGAAATGTTTTGATTTCAGCAAATGTACAATCAGTTATATACACTTATTGTAATTACAGTATTTATGTTTGAAAAACTTGAAACAATATTTGTGATAGATGATAAAGATAAATATTTTTGAAAAAAAAGAACAAAAATCAAAATATAAATAAAATGTGAAATCCATCACAGTTATGATGTTTGTAACCAAAGACGTAACAAATCGCTCAAAAATATAGTAGGCTTAGATCTAGTTGTCTTTTGAACAAAAAAAATGTGATGTTGGGTTATTGGAAAATTGACATTAATGCAGAGAAAACTTCAGAAAGAGATTATTGATAGATAAAACAGTAAATATTATAATAAATAAAAAACTTGTATACAGACATTTGTGTATAAAAACAAGGGTAACATATAAATGTGCAAATCAAAAACAACTTGAATTGTCATTATTCTTTGTGATATATTGTAAAGTAAATCAGTTGATGTTATAATAAGATATTTTATTAATATTGTGATATTTTTGTTTTAGTTGGTAAGTTTGTGTGTACTCAGCCAACTAGGAAGCTCATTCTTAGGTAATGTAAAGTGAATTTTGGCAGTAAATATGTAAAAGTTTTGGAAAATTTAATTTGTATTATAACCTTTATGTATTGGTGCTGAAAATAACAGATTTGATCTGAATTACTCAGAATTGATTGGGTTAATTGATATTGAAGACTTGTTTTATAAAATGGATTGAACTGGAAGTTACAAGGCCTAAATACCAACACTGCTATAATGTTGTATACATATTTATTAATAGAGCTGTAATAAGCACCTGGACTTAAGTCTGGTATGGATTAATGATGAAATGTAAATTTTGTTTATTTCCATGTTTTACTCAATATCAGGTTCAGTTTTTACTCTTTTGAAAAAAAGCCAACTTTAACGTTTTATCCAATTTATATGTAATAGAACCAGTCAGGGCTCTAAAATTGAAAAAAAAAAAAAAATCCAAGAAGTTTCATCTGCCTCATAATAATACATTATGAAAATTTTGGAGCAGAATTTTGGCCAAATGCATTTTTTTGGATGTATTTGGGCTAGAAATGATAAAAATTAACAATTAACTAAAGGGACAAATGACAGGGCTACCCTTAATATGAAATGATATATACTGATATACAACCATGACATTTCGATCAGTTAAAATCACATGTCAGCTAAATTTATGTAGGTATTTACATTTGTCAAGAAAGAAAGTAAAACCCTTTTGGTTAAAAAATATTGAGGAAGCTACACTGTCCACACTGGTGTGGTCATTTTGAACATAAAGATGTTCTTGATGAATAAGGTTAAGATATATAGTATATCTTATTTGTATACATTTATATATATATATATATTGGCTATATTCATTATTAGTATGATAGCTCAACTCGTCTACCTCGTATTGACTTCAAAATAATCATAATATGTTTGTAGTAACTCGTAACATATGTCCGCAAATATCAAAATTACCATTGTATGGTAATACTGTGTCTACAATTATCAAAATTCACATTGTTATGTTATGTGTAAGTGTACACAAATATAAAAATTCTCATGTCTTGTTTTTGTATCTGCAAATCTTACAATTCACTTCGTCTTCTTTTTTATGGATGTCTGCAAATATTGTCCTTTTTTTTATTCATTGTCATATCTTGTTTTTGTGTCAGCAAGTATTAAAGTTCTCATTGTCATGCCAAGTTTTTATGTCCACAAATGTAAGAACTCTCATTGTCATGTTGCATTGATAAATAACAAATTTTTCGTTTTCCCTTTCATTTGATAGTTTTCCAACTTGCCACCTCATTGAATATATTGACAAAATATTGATATATTTGTTTAAATGCATTTATTTGGGTTGTAGATAGTTTTTAAATACATTACCCAGTTTATTCGTATTTATATATCCACATGTAAACATTTACTCCGTGGTTCTCATTTTATTGTATTGTGTCATTCTAAAACAGTTCATAGTTCATTATTAATTTTTTTTTTTATTTCGCAATAAACTGTAGATAATAAAAATAATGTTTTTATCATACAGATGTATTTATTAAACTTCATAAAGGTGTTTTCATTACCCTTCTGCTTCATACAAAGTTGAGTATAAAAATATTTACTATAACTGGTGAAGGAAGGGGGGTAACTTGTGCTCAACTTTTCACTTATTTTGAGTGACATTGTTTCTATAGGAAATGCGTTTTAATTATTTTTTTTTTTAAATAAAAGGGTCTAAAAGTCTTGTATGATACCGTGGATTTTGTATCCAGTTATAAATATGTTCTAACAACATAAAGTCAGTGAAGAGGTGTTGGAAGATGACAAGTGACCAATTATTAATTTGGGTCATTTGATGGGTTTCTTATCACCCCTTACTCTTCTTGTCGTGGGATATCTAAAATTCCATGGTGACATAACAAGACTTGCTGAATGTTAACATTTTAAAACCCTCCATAATCATATCTACAAATAATTACTGAATAACAGTACCTAAGTAATATCATTATTTATAGATATTTTTAAAACATTTTATTGAATATATTGCCACTTTAAGCTAACTTCATAATATTGGTTGATTTGTGATGATACATTGTCTTGTAAAACTTTTTTTTTGGCATTAAGATATATCACAATTTTGTCTCAAAAAAGTTCAGAAAAAATAGCTGGAATGAAAGAAACTATATATGTTTTAACCGACCCATGGGAAGAAATATCGAATACAGAATTTGATAAAGTTTGACAATATTTGGCAATATTTGCATGTCATATGTCATTGTAATGTTTATAGTGGTCATCTGATGGCTTCTTTAAGAATTCTCATTAAAAATATACCGTAATTTTATAATAAAATAAATTATAATTCAAAGAAATGTATTAAAACCATTAAGATTTTTAGTAGGACTTCACAAGGTGCTTAAAGATACGCTCAACAAATGTCTTATATCTGGATGACAAGATATAAGATAATATAATATATAGGTCATAATCTATCCAAATATGTTCAAAATTAGGTCCAATTTAAATTTTGTTGAACATTTTACAGTACTTTGTAAGTTAGAAAGAATTTTTGTATTTTGATAAAAGAGAGGTCATTTTAGATTTTTATGAGAAATATCCAGGTCAAATACAAAATTAGGGCTATTTTTTAAAATTTCTACTGCTTGTCAGGACAGATAAGAAACAATCAGACAGTAGATAGAACTTAAGTATGATATACAGTAAAACCTTGATTCTTTGCCATCATTTGTTCAGTCTGATTTTGGGATTATAAGATTTTGTCTATAAATTGATTCAGATTTATAAAGGGAAATTATAAAAGAAATAAACTGCTCAGTTCAAATTATTGTGACATTAAATGAAGTGGCAAAGTTATTAAAGGGCATTATAACAAGGTTTTGCTGTCAATATATGTGACACAATGGTAAAGTGAAAATCTAGAAGCGAGAATTTTTTTTTTACTTTTGACTGATGACTTTATAGATTTGTGTTGCTGCAGTGATGAAGGTTCAAGACAGCAGGGAAATATAAGTCAATGTTTATTGAGAAAATGCTGTGAAAATTTTATTGTATGTATTGGTCATTGTTGTATGCTTTTAATTAATATGAAAGATGTATAAATGGTGTATGCATTTGAGGTATGATATGCTGGTCAAGGGGAGGCAACTCAATATTTTATGAACTTATTTTAAGTGCAAGTGTATAAGATTATACAAAAATATTACTTAAGTATTTCTTTTTCAAATTTTTAAGATAATTTTTCACCAGGTGATTGGTGTAACAGTATATAACTGTCTGTTTTCATCATGTCAGCTGGAATAGCTGCCATATTTACTCATTTAAAATGAAAACATGAGCTTTACCAAAACTTACTTTGTAGATACCTACAACCTTTTATAGAGATTTGATACACATGCATGTTGTTGGTTTTAAAAAAGAATTAAACATAACATATTGTTGAAGGCACCAGAATTTTTAATTTCATTTTTCTAGAAAAAATAAATGATTTAATTACATTGAAAATTGATATTAATTTTAAGTGACCATTAATATTTTCTTTTTAAATAATTAATAAGAATTTTTTTTTTAATCTGAATTTTAGAACAAATCTTTTTCAATATACATGTAATTTTAAATGTATAAAGTGTATGCTATGCTATCCTTATGTTGAATTCTGTAAATTTAAACTGCATTAATATTGCTCAGTGAATAAATGGATTGTAACTTTTTACAACATTGATGTTGCCCAGTGAATAACTGGATTGCATGTAAAATGAGTAAATGTATTTGAATGATTAATATAGATTATTATTTTGTTATTAATGATGTTAAGTTTATATTAAGTTATTTTATTATTAAGGGATATATAGCTAATGTATGTGTATGTATTATGTTCTTAAATGAGAATGATTTGTTGTTAACTGTTATGTGAGAATGACTGGTAAAGTTAAGTGAGAATGACAGGTAGAGTTACGTGAGAATGATTGGCTATGTTACCAGTTATGTAGTGTTGTAGATTGTCTTATAATGCAACAAAATGACTTTGTATTAATGGCATCAAACAAAATAAATGTTTACCTTTTCCACATTTTTGTGTCTGTGTGTGAAAAACAAAACAAAAAACTGATACAGATATGGATTTAGATAGAAATAAAATTCATTATGATAATCAAAAAATATTTACAGAATTTTTGTTATTTATATTGTCACCTTTGGTGGCGAAGTTGTAGAGCCTGTACCTGAAGAGTGAGGGGGTAATGGGTTTGAACCCACATGCATAAAAATTTGTGATACTGCTTCCTCCCCGATATTCCACATTAAGAAAAAGTATTAATTGGTGTCAGAATAATGAGATGGCAGAGTGTATTCTTTTTCTGCAGTATACTAACTTGGTGAGCTAGCACCTGAAAAAAACGTGGCCCTGAAAGTGTTTGTACCAATCAGTTTTGATAAATTTTTGTACTTTGAGTTAATAAATGAAAATTTATTTTTTAAATGGCCTTTTGTGTGTACCTTGATATATTGAATTTCGGATATATTGAACTAGTTTCCCAAGTCCCCTCAACTTCAATATATCCGGGTAATACTGTAGTTGTAGAAAATTTGACTGACTTTTTTGGTGATCATTCTTAAATTTAATGCATTTTGTAGTTTATTTTGTAGTCTTTACTAGCAATAATAATAAGGTCATGTTGTTGATTGGTGAGATTTAGATTCATCAATAACTCTGATCACCATTTATATTGAGGCATCACCAGGTAAAATGATGAGTTGCCATTTATATTGTTTATAACTAAATAGCTTGTATAGTGAGGATTTATAAGAAGAACCTTTTATTTGTATTTAAATATGCAAAGTGCTTCTCAAAAGAGTTCACAATCCTTTTGGCTCAGATGACGTATAATGTGATAAATCATGCATTATGTGTTATGGATTGTCTGCCTAGAAGTTTTGAATTTCATAAATAGCATAAGTGCATGAAGTTCTTCGATGTTTGTGGTAAGGCTGACCTTGACATTTCATGCAGGGTCACAGTCACTTTAAATTTTAAAACATCTGATCAAAAATTGAGACCTTGGAGCTAGAAACTATACATAAGACACGAAGATCTAATTTTGACAAACTTGACCTTCTTTCAATCTTCAAATATCTAGATACAACCTGACAGGCATATCAGCTTACATGTACAGCATCATTGCATGAAACTACCAGGTTTTGTGAGCCAAGTTTACTTTGACCTTCCTTCAGCATTTAACATTCCCTAGCATAAGCTACTTCAGGTACCAAGTTATTTAAGCAGATTGACCTTGGTCTTTTCTTTATGTCACAGGAACACAAAATAGTTATTCTAATCTTCTAACCTTTTAAATTTTATCACAAAACCAGAGGAAAAGAAGCTTTAACTTCAAAAACAGCATCAGCATACACATAACTATTAATGTTTGTAAAGCCATTTGATTTCGAGTCTTCGACCTTCATTCAAGGTCACTGTGACCTATACAGTAAAGTTATTAAATACCTTCTTTTATCACATACCATTGAATCTTACTTTAGCGATACATTGCATTTTCTGGCTATGTGACTAAACATACCAGGATTATCTCAGAGCGCACTCGTGCGATGTATCCATCCACACAATAAACTTGTGCAATCAGCTTTGTCAGAAAAACATGTATATGTGTGGTTTTGCTTATGTCTGAGATATTCCTGGTATGTTCATTCCCAGGCCACTTAGTTCATTATCATGTTACTGAACATTTCCTGCATTGAATATACTAGTATTCCATTAAACATTTACTAAACATTAAGGCTAATCTTACGTATCATTCAAAGATACTTACTTGGTCCATTAAAAAAATTGAACATCACCAGCCACTCAGTTCATTATTTTGATACTGATTTTATATGAACATTCCAGTCCACTCACAAGGTCCACTACACTGATATTGAACATTCAATTCTCTTGTCTGACCATGCAGTTATCATAACCAACCTCCCACGTATGAAGTCTGCACTCTTATCAACTAAACTGGTACAACAGCATGTTATGGACATGGAATATCCCACTAATATTGTTAAAATTTATCATGATAAAACTAAAACACCTCGTGGATTAAAGATTTTAGATGTTATTGAGTTTGTCCTACCTATTTTAAATTCTATGAACTGACCTGACAGCGCATCTCACCTCACCCTCCCACTCATGGAGTCAGTCATAAAATATAAGTACATCACATGATAATTTGCACAATACTGATTGGTCACCTACATGAGTTCTATTTCATATAGTTTCTGGCAGTTCTTGACAACGACAAAAGTGCCCTTGAAAGCATGGCACTATTGTTTTTTCCAGACGCATACTATACTCTTGTGCTTACCACCTTAGAGACAGTTATCTCCCTTGAAGAGTCTGCAATTTGTAAACATGATATCTTGTTCTGCAGGTATGAATATAAAAATATGATAAAACTAGATATGAATTTTGATTTCCATGGGAATAGCTTGTCTTGTTTATTTGTCAAATACGGCTATGTGTACTATAACCAATAGTGTCATGTCATGTACTAAAACATGCAGCTCAGGCACTATGCTCCCAAGAAAAATACTATAGTAGTCCAGGCCCCTCGTGAAAACATCATAATGTATAATTAATGATTTTGTTCAGATTAGACAGGTTTTTGTTTACACAGAATAATTTACTGAGCAATATTAATAGTATGTAAAAACAAATTAGAACAAGTAGAACAGGTTTTGAGTTCATTAAGTATTCAGTTTCCATGTGTTACACTGTATTTTTGTGTTCACAGTATTTTTGTGTTTCAGAGTGACTCTCTTTTATCCGACATTATGTACTGTTGTCTTCAAAATAAACATGCAAACAGATATTTTTTTTTTATAAAGTATTTTATTTGTGACCTATTTTTGCCTTGTGACCATAGATTTGTAAGTATAAATATACAATTTCTTTGATAATGTATACATTTGGCACACATAATAAATACAATATTTGTTTTAAATTAAAAATGATGAAAACTATTCATTTATAAATATAGATATAAAAATTAATGAGTTAAGGCACATAATACACATTTAATAATTAATTTCAATATCAGCTAGCTAATAAAAAGCTAGAACACAAGAATATCATATTTTTTTTTAAATACAATGTATATCCAAAAATTGGAGCTGTGTTTAAAGCTAGTATCAAAACAAAAGTGTATGAATCCTATGAATCCAGTTATCATTCTATACAACCAAAGAAAAGATATTTATTTTACAGTAATTCTGCATTTTGCCGAGGAAAACAACTGCTAAATGAACAAACAAATAAACAAGTTTGTCCATAAAATATTTTGATTTAACATACCTGACAAGTGACAACATATCTATTATTTGTAAATTACTAGTAATACAAAATTAACATTTTAGTAAATTCCTCAAAATTACATATAAATTACAAAATTAATAACAAATTTAATGCCTACTTCATATAAAACTCAAAATACAAAATGTCTCAACTTTATCAAAATGCTTATATATAAAATGTGAAATTTATATCATATTAGAGATTAATGACTTGGTACATTTCATTGTGCATGAGACTTATTGTAAAATAGGAACATATTTAGTAAATATCATATCATTTTGTATTTAAATCACACCACAACTCTCAGCAATAACAAAGACTGGGATAAATAATAGCTGTTATTATCAACTTTCGCTAAATGATATTTACTACTAATGTAAGATTTTTGTTTAAATTAGCTGTCGTTTGTGAAAAGTTTCTTTTTTTTATTACATTCAGTAAACAGGTATAATCAAACATATTTTGTCATTTAAAACAGTTTTTTTTCTTACTGAAGCCCACTTGTGTCTAATTCTAAATACTGATTGTAAAAATTAAACCAGTTGCTTACATGAACTTTGACCTCTTGAAAGTGAAAAGCAAAAATATACATGTAGATACATTTTGCTAAAAAAAATTTTTGAGGCCTTCTAACATGCCTAAAAAGTTGACTTTTTTATAATAAGCACCTAATAATAAAATATGTTCCAGAAATTATTTGGAAGACTTCTAACATGCACAAAAAGTTTACTTTTTGAAAATAAACACCTGAATTTTTCCAAATTTCAAAGATATGAGAAAATGAGAATCAATGACTAAGCCACTGTCATTTTAAAACTTCAGCAGGCAGATTTGAAAGAAAGTGGCAGCTTTAAGCTATCAAAACAAAGTACACTGCCACTTATTCTGACATTAATTTCAATACTATGATTTAGTCTACACTCTTCAACTCTACAGTAAAAGGTTTATCAACCTCTAAAACACCACAATCAGATATAATTATGTCTACTACAGGTCCATCATAGGCATTTGTATTCTGACTCTCAATAAATCTTACAACGTCCATTCCTTCCAAAACTTTACCAAATACAACATGTCTACCATCTAACCATGTAGTCGTAGTTGTTGTTATAAAGAACTGGCTTCCATTAGTGTCTGGACCTACAATATAAATAATGTATACACTTAAAGGGAGGTAATAAAAATATATTAGTGGAGGAAGGGGGGGGGGGGGGGGAGGAGGAAGAGGAAAGTGGTTTACGATTTAATTAAATGAATTAATGCAAGCCAAACATTTAAACAACAATAGTAATGAAGGGACCATAACTCTGTAACCATGAGACTGTGTCCTATAACTAGTTACTGTATGATGTATGTATCACCTTGATATCATATGATGTACTAGAAGGATCAGATATCCTGTTTATCCCAAATACATCTAACTTGTTTTGGCAGCCACTTGTATAAAGCTGCCACTTGTCTATAACAGACATTTTATTCCTCCCCCAAATGAATTTTGTTCTTTATTTCACCTCTACATAGCAGTCACTGTTTAATGCAGCCTGTGTCCACCTTTTTATGACCCCAGGGTTCATCAATTCATCAGTGGGAGTATAATACAGATAATTTTAAGTTTTACAATGCCAATTTATTGATCCTGTTTGTAAAAGAAGGGTTGGTAGGGCCTTACAAAGGTAAATAACCACTCTATTGAGTATTCTTTTGAACTAGTCTAACACAATTATTTAAAGTATGCTTCTAATACCATTTTGTCACCAGTCTCAGGACTAATCTAAAGTTAAAATAATATAATTACTTATAATTAGTAATATTGATATGAATTTATCTGCTGTCTGCCTCCTAATTTTATTTGTTGTGGCAAGTCTGTAATTACTCTGGTTATTGCCAAGTAACTGAGGCCTAAGTGACCAAGTGATCTAAAGCACTGATTTATGGATAACATTGCCTCTTACTACCCAGTTCCTGGGTTTCAATCACTATTAGAGTATATCCTAGCTTAAAAGAGTTGTGATTTTCTCTGTGCAGTCTAGTTTCTATTATCCTCCCTGAACTGTGTCTTAATACAAGTGGACTGTGGTATAAAACTGTATTTTTTTTGTTTGTTTGTTCCTTTTTTTTTTTTTAATTTTTATTTTTTTTTTTCATTTTTGCCAAGTACACATACTTATGGAATCTCGGAGCATGAATTAAAAAAATTTAATGCAGTGCATATTTTTTAGCTGCAACATTGTAACCTATTGGGAATATGTACATTTAGGTATTATCATGAATTATTTACCTGCATTAGCCATACTAATCCATCCAGTTCCATAATGATTTAATTTAAAGTTTTCATCTGGGAATGTTTCACCATATATACTCTTTCCACCTGTACCATCACCTTTGGTAAAATCTCCGCCTGTAACAGATGTCATGTAAAAGTCAGTCATTCAAACAATTTTTCTGTTTTACATTTGAAAACATGTACAATACCTCTTTCAGAAGTTTATTTTATAGAGTATAAATTAAATTAAGGAGTCTCTTAAAGCTGCATTAAGTTTTTCAATTTTCAGAATTCTTTTCATTTTCTAAAAATATATAGAGAATCTTGTGTTTATGTAATATTGAATTTATTAAACGAGTTGAATAATTTTTTATGCAATGATCCTTGGCGAGTTGCATAAAACATTATTCAATTGTTTAATAAATTCAATATTACATAAACACTCATGCAAGATTCTATTTATTATATAATCCCATAAAAAACGGATTTTTCACAGATTTAAAACTTGTCTTCTCATTATAAGAAAACAGCTGTTTGACCGAAAAACAACAAGTTTACGTTACCGTGTACACGCGTCAAAAGTAATCATGCTACAAAAACAGAACAAACATTTTCAATTAAAATACAATATATCTCCTTTTTAGAAAAAAAGTACAAAAGTATCAGCTTAAATTATGAATCAACAAACAGTGTGCCACTGTGAACTAGGTGAATTGTGTGACGTCATACTGTGCATACTCAGAATGTCAACAACCTGGACAAGGATTTACAGACATGTGTTACTCGGAATCACTATCCATGATTATTCTGGCCCATTTTTTAGGAACTGGTGATTTGTTTTGATAAGTATGTATTTGAATGTTTCCTCCAGTGACTGTTCCTGCAAAAATGCTTTGAAATCTGCTGTGTAAATACCTGTGCGTAGTGCGTAAGGATATAACCTAATTCACACACTTTTATGATGTCACACTCGTTCAATACAATTTTTATTGTATGACTGTATTACATGGATTATTGAGTAGATTATAATATGATTGTAGGCACAGCCTATGTAGAGAGCGCAGCAAATTGTTTTAAGCACATTTTCCATTTATGATGGTTTATTATATTCTTTTTAATTTACGGTTTTATTATTATTATTTCATTTTACTAATTTGATTAGACTACGTAAATATGTTATTTGCTAATAAAAGACAAAGTCACAATGTAGATATGTTTAGCTTATTGAAATCCCCAATCAAATAAATTTGACTGAAAATTTCCTGAAGAATTCTCCCACAACCGAACTTCTGCACTGGTAAGATTCAAACCTAGCGTGTTCACGAGAGGAACTGTAATCTATAAATTGGCGTACTCAGCAACTGATAGTTTCATAAAGATAAGAAAATCCAAAGAAATAAAATTGAATAAAATCTGTTAGAATAAAATGGATACATTAGATAGAGAATGTTTATGATTACTGGAAGCATATTCATCATGGTCCTTAGGTCCTTAGCAGTGTCTGGTATAAATTGCTCCTCTTGTGACAGGTCCTTGAGGAAAATTAAACTTGGATGGTTTTCTTCTATCAAGGGCATTTCTGGTATGTTTTTTCTCTAGCCATCAGGTATGTGTTAGCTAGGGAGGCAACTATGGCTACTTATTGATAGATGGTGCTTCAATCTTGGAATGTTTTTCATCCCAGATTTTATGTATTGTTTGTGACACTGTCAGTGGTTACGTCTTAAGCAAACGGCCTGTTCTATGGTAAAAGTCCAAAAGATGTGATTTTATGATGTAAAGGATGTCTCATACAGAAGAGGCATACTGTATTACATGTATAAGCAAGACAATTGTCAGTAAATACAGAAAAAAACACGGTGGTCTGTGTTTCTTTGAAGAACTGAAACAATCGCTGCTCCCTTGTCGAGCATTTTAATATAAAATCAGAACAACAATATACATCTAATTCAGTTTAGTTAAAATTGCTTAAAACATGGAACAGATAAATCGTATCCTTAGGTTATAGGTTACAGAAGTTGCAACTGTTTTCAGTTTAATGATCAATCGTGCCACTGGGTAGTGTTACAATATCATCAAATTACTATGAAACTGTTTAAATACCTTATATCTTGTGCAACGAAATAAGCTTACTTTCGAAACCATGTTGTTGAAAATTAGTTTTACATATCAATGCATAGTTGAATGACAAAGAAATATACTATGATATCTAAGCACTTTTTTAATTTTGCCAAATAGTTGGGGAAAAGATTTTATTCCGTGTTAATTGCAGTAAGTCATATTGCGAACTTGATTTTTTCTAATTAGACTAATTATGAAAGTTATATGTTCACCAATATGCATGAGAACGTGAGGCATACTGCTAAACATAATATTATTCTATATTATGATTATGCTTTATTCTATTTTTGGTAATAAATGAGATATTTCAGTACATAATACTTAAGTAGAAACAAAAACTAAATAAAAATAATTATTATTTCAACAACCCCAAATCCCACGAAAAAAATGCTCACTGGATTTATGCCATGTGACACTATGATGTAATGATGACGTCACATTCCGGCCATAATCAAAACAATCTTACTGGAGCTAGACCTACACGCTATTTCTACTGATTGTTTGGAAATACCTTTTGTATCTCTAATAACGATTTGTTCAGGTAAGTCAGTCATGAATGGCTATCTCTTTCTAATATAAACGCTAAATTTTCGGCAATATCTTAGACACAGTAGATTTACAGATCGGAAACATTGGTTCATCTTCAATACAGTAACAATCAGTGATAATCTGTTCATTACGTCAGCTATTTTATATGCCAAATTCAGATATAATCTTGTGTAAAAGTTAGAGCTGATGTGGTAGATTATATGTTTTAAATGTTCACTTGGATTTTTAATTATTTTTGTCGTCTCTGAACAGTTTTGAAACATGACCATTAGCAGATTTATCGTCCACTGCTCTGTAGAATTCATGACGGTCCCATTTTTAACCTTTGACCTTCATCATCCATGACGTCATATTGGGTATCTGCCAAGTTCTTTTGTCAACAAGATTGACACTCGCCATAAAACGCTTGTTATGGTAACATTGTCATAAACAAGTCGACATTGTAAGTTTTTGTAAGTCTCATGACGAAACTTATTTTTATAGAAAATAATGTTGTCGTTAATAATTTTGTAAATTATTTTAAATAAGCGATTTTGAAAAAAACGTTTTTCACTTCCATTTTTTCCCACACGACCTCAGAAGTGACGCAATTCACTGGTGTCAAAAAACAAAACTTGAAGGATTACTAATTTTCAACTGGTCTCCATACACGATATCTATAGAGCTTGCTTCGCTGCGCTCTCTATAATAAATATTTTTAAATATAGATAACCTCTAACCACGATCCGTGAGATTCATTTTCTAAAATTTCATTTCTTTTAGCTGTAAACGGAATCCTCTAAATGGTTGGTCAATGTTTAACAATGATTATTATGAGGTTGGAGCATGCACATGGATGTACAGAAAATCCCATGAATCGAAGGTGAAGCATGACAAATTGCATTAATTGTCCATCATTAATATCCAGATGCATTTGAAATGGTGTTATGTATTCCTTACTAAGTCACAAATGACAAATTCAACGAAGTTCTGTGTTTAATTTATCATATTTCAGTTTTGAAAGTTATGTTTAAATGACCGGGTTTTTTATATGACATAACCATGTTCTAATATTAGATCCCAAATGCTGCATCTCACTGGGTAATTACTGTAATTTCTGTATTTATTTGAGCTTTTATCATTGAACCAAATGTAACACTGTTCACTAGGAACATCATTAATTAGATTAGCACCGTTTAAATTTTTTCTTTGGAAAACTTAATGCAACTTTAAGTGAAAAAAGAACACTATCTGACCTAACGATGCAACACTGAAATAATTTCAACTCTAAGTATGGGAGGTTTTGATAAAATATTATTGGTTCCTTATACAGTTAACCCATTTAGGGCCTCTGCAAAGGTAACAAAAAGGTAACTACTGTCCCTATGGATACTACAACTAAAATACATGTACCTAAATCTTGGCACAGTTATTTTGAATTCTTGTGTGCTCCTATGGAACACATTTTAAATTGTTTCTAGTTTATAGTAATAAATGGAAAATAAAATTTGATAAATAATTTCTGATTTATACCTTGTATCATAAAATCTTTAATTATTCTGTGAAATCCACTGCCTTTGTAGCCAAAACCTTTTTCTCCTGTAGCCAGCTGGACAAAGTTCTCTACAGTCTTAGGTACAGTATTACCAAATAAACCCATCACAATTCTTCCCGCACTTTTACCATCAACATTTATATCAAAGTACACCTTCTTAGTTACTGTGGCATCAGGATTACCCTGTACAGGAAATAAATAAATAAGTATAAAAAACTGTTTTAATATCAAGTGAAAAATATAAACTTACAACTTCAGATAAAGGTAGATCACTACCACAGTGACATCACCAATCTTTGTGTACGTTAGCAATGTCTGGTTCATGTTTTTTAGTGACATCCCATTGTGCAATCTTCAGCATCTGCAGAATTATAATGGAACTTCAAGTCTGTCGATTCAAACCAAAGTGACACTGTCTGTTTGCACTTCTGCAATGTCTGCTTTGATGATTTTTTTTAATTACGTGACATCACAGTTTTAAAATAAAAATTTTAATATTCAATTGTGCTTCTGCTGTTCTGTATTAAAACGCAAAGTTCACAAATTTGACAAAGGGTCCCCAAAACCGTCATTTTTTCTGCGTTGTGAAAGTTTTGTTTGTTTTACCACAGAGTTCGTATGACGTCAATTAGTTTGAACTAATCTAGTGTCAATTTACAATTTATGAATTTTTTTCTTTATGTTGAACCAAAATTCTAACCCCCTTAGAAGATCATACTTTAGTTAATTACCTTACATAATGGTAAAATTGCTATAAAGCAAAATAATAGTTTAGGTAACATGTTCAACAACTTTGAAACTTTTAAACCGTGGAATCAGCTTCTGCAGCCACGTCGTGTTTTTCTAGTGAATAGTCTCCCTTAGTGAACTCTTTAAATATTGTTGTTTATAGGCGAACCTTCCACAATATTTGGAGACACCTTATTGTCGGTCATGCCATTATTTCATTTATGTTACGATTGAAAAGGCCGAGTGATGTTCCGATTGCTGTTGATCGTTAGAATAAATAAATAAATAAATAAATAAATAAATAAATAAATAAATAATAATGAATGAATGGATGAATAAATAAATAAATAAATAAATAAATAAATAAATAAATAATTAATAAACAAATAAACAAATAAATAAATAAGAGATAGATAGATAGATAGATAGATAGATAGATAGATAGATAGATAGATAGATAGATGTCATTTGTATACAAGACCTCGAGACACTAGTACCTCTATAATATACCTAACTACTGACTCATGTACGCCCTAAAGTTGTTCTATCTTGGACCTAACACTCACTACTGACACAACAGCCAATATAACTAAGAACACAACGCAATATAGTTCATGATAGAAACAGCCAAACAAGAGAGAGAGAGAGAGAGAGAGAGAGAGAGAGAGAGAGAGTCGGAAGACAAATGCATAGTGTGACTACTGATTTACTGAAGTATATGTCAAGTGTTTTGCTACCATAAAACATTACAATAGAATAAGGTATACATTTAAACACGTGTAATTCTATTAAAACTGTCATTTTTATACTAAAAATATAAGTTAATTAATATTTTATTTTATTTTATTTTATTTTATTTTATTTATTTATTTATTTATTTATTTGATTTGCTTTTATTTTATTTTATTTTATTTTATTTTATTTTATTTTATTTTATTTTATTTTATTTTATTTTATTTTATTTTATTTTATTTTATTTTATTTTATTTTATTTTGTCATTTCTAAGATATTCATAAAGGAAGGAATGTTATGGTTTGTAAGATGACAAGAAATTAATTTTTACAACATACATTGGGGAGATATGTACGATGGCCGATATCAGTCGTACAAAAACGCACATCACTAACTACAAACTGTAATTTTCAAATAATTATGTACAGAAAATACCTTTACTAAACATAAACTGTACATAATAAAAACATTATGTACAGTTTTTGTTGTTACTAACGCGAACTTGTACCAATTAAATGATTTTGTCATTTTGTCAATTCTTAAATCTGGGTCGGTTCAGTAGTTAGTGATGTGCGTTTTTGTACGGCTGATATCGGCCATCGTAGATATGAGATATCGCATAAGAAAGGTCAAAATTTACTGCTGAATCTTAACAAACCTACTGATTAATGTTAAGAAGTGTTTTAAAGTATGTAAAATTTTATAATAAAGTAAGAAAAATCTAAAAGTGTTTACGACTGTCTTGTCAAATTGAAAAATAAAACTGAAAACAAAGAATTCTGACTTAAGATTAATATGTGATGTTTACATTAGGAACTCCTCGTAAGAAATGTATGTGTCATAAGTAAGTTCCGATTGTAAGTATATCAAATTTCGGCAATATTGAGGTGATACGTGGCTATTACTGCTGAAGATAACGAGGATGATGAAGATGGAGTCTTGTTATAGAAAACTACAAACAATTATTGTTGCTGCAATTTTATCTTTACAATTCACATTTATACAGGTAAATATACGTTTGTAGAATTTAATTTAATTTACAGAAAATTCAAATGAAAAACTTTATTGTACAGCATATCTTGATGCACGCGTGAAATATGATACAGATTCAACATAGTGATAATGAATGCAAGACCACAGAGTTAAACTTATTTTTTCGTTACCAGAAAAATTGTAAACCATTACAAAAGTTAAAAATTTATCAAGTTTGCACCATTTTAAATTTTGAATGCATTTATGTAAAAAAAAAAAAAAAAAAAAAAAAAAACCGGCAACAACAATAATAATAATAATAATAATTTGAAAAATTTGAATAATAAATAAAAATTGATTAAAGATGTTAAGTCTCCGTTAAGTTTGAAATTTTGTTTCTCGTGGTCATTTAAAGACAAAAACTAAATTTTTGAAGCTTATTTTGTTCATCAAATAACATGCTGCGTGTCAGATATAGGTTGGTCCCATAATTTTTTATTAATATTTTTAGGCGGGAGATACTTCTGTGACAAAGAAAGTATATTTTGACATGGCGATAGATGGAGAATCTATAGGACAGATTGTGTTTGGTCTCTTTGGCGAAACCGCTCCTAAAACTGCCGAGAACTTCGCACAACTAGCATCAGGTGTTAATGGCTACGGTTACCAGGGAAGCAAATTTCATAGAGTTATACAAGACTTTATGATTCAAGGTAAACGTGCTAATTTATCCAGGGTTAGTACCCCAGACAGGGTTAGTACCCCCAGACAGGGTTAGTAGCCTCTGACTTATCAGACTAACGACCAACACTTGTACTTACATTTCATGTACATGTATGTAATACAATCTATTACCTGTTGAGATCGAGTTGGTGTTACTTATTTGATATATACCCGTAGGAACACATGTTTCTTATCAGTTTATCTTGGATTAAAATTACGTTTCTCTGCCATCACGGAAATTTTCAGGAACTATGAAGCCTTTTTATCAGATTATTACCATGTCTTCATTAGAGAATTAAGTCCAATAATTTATGTAGTAGGGAATGGTCGTCATTTTCTATCCTCTTTGTATCGGTCTGACTTCTTCAAACGTCGTAGTATATCTTAGTAGTTTATTATTATTATTATTATTATTATTATTATAATTATTATTGGAACAAATATAAAAAAGAAACTTAAAATAAAACACGTTTTGCCACATGTTTAAAATAATATACGTGCTGGTATTTGGTAAAATGAGGCTTATTTTTCAATTTTTATATGTGTATATGCATAAGTTGTAAAATAAGTGGGATGGTTAAAGAGCTTTGTTAGGTTATAACTCAAGTGTACTTGGTCAAAAATTCTATATTCAGTGCTATAAATGTCTGTCCTTTCATGTATTGTTTGGCTGTTTCTATCGTTCACTTGTATTGTGGTATGTTTTGGTTGCGTTGGCAATGTAAATTTCAGTAAAACAATCATCCATTGATAAAATGTGACAAACAGGTTTAATATTATAACAGAATATCCATTGATAACTTACATATTTAGGTTAAATTATTTAAATTATGAATACTTATCAACATTAGTGGTAGAAGCAAGAAATCGTTGATATTTCAGTTATAAAATAGGCATAGTATTGACACGCATGTTATCACGTAGCCATGCCTTTAGTCATTGAATTCCAATCAGACAAGCAAGCTATCTTTACTAAATACGACCACTTTTGTGATATATTTTCTCTTGACATAATGACCCTTATAGACAAGTTTGATTAGTCTAATATCTGCAGTTTTATGTGCCATCTATTTTTTAAGGTGGTGACTTCGATAAAGGCGATGGTTCCAGTATAAAAAGTATCTATGGTGAATACTTTGATGATGAAAATTTCACCTTAAATCATTATGGTCCCGGATGGCTAAGCATGGCCAATGCAGGTAAGATCATTTTTGTCCTGGACGACCAAGCATAGCCAATGCAGGTAAAAAAATGTTGTTGTTCCGGAGGGCTAAGTATGGCCAGTGCAAGTAAGATAATTATTTTGTCGTATGTGTAAGCATGGTCAATGCAGGTAAAATAATAATATAGTTCCTGATGGCTAAGAATGGCCTAATGCTGGTAAGTTGGTAAGATCATTATGATGCCGTGTTGTTCAGCATGGTAAATGCAGATGAAATAATTTTTATGCCGCTTGCCACTGCGATTAAGATTATGGGACCACATAATTAAAACATGGTGCCGAATGATTCAGCATGGCTCAGTGTAGGTAAGATTACTATGGCAACGGATTATTGAACATGAATATAACAAGTTGTGTACCTTGGTGATGATTAGCGAAAATGGTTGATTTATTTTATGGTCTTAAGCTAACTAAACTTTGTAGGGTTACGATAAACAGTCCAGTTTATTAAAATCGAAACTTGCCTCTTAAATACTGGTTGGTGATCAGGGATAAATACATCCATTATGTGTGTATTATCTGTGCGACGTTTTGACAGAGTTAAAGTAACAATAAAATGGTTTTAAATGTACATTAGAAAGTCCCCATTTTACAACAAACTACATTAGCTCGATAAAACAGTTTGGTTTAACGTTGTTACAGTTGCAATATCATCAGGTTCGTTAAATTATATACTAGTTAAACAAAAGCAAACTTTATTTTTCAGGTCCTAACACCAATGGTTGTCAGTTTTTCATTACAACCAGACAGACACCGTGGTTAGATGGTAAACACACTGTATTTGGTAAGGTGCTCCAAGGTATGGACGTCGTGAAGGCTATAGCGGCACAACAGACTGATGACTCGGACCACCCGCTCACAGACGTTGTTATAGAGAAATGTGGTGTTATTGATGTGGATACTCCATTTGATGAGGCCAAAGAAGGAGTTTACTGATACAAAGGCTATATCAATATTTATAGCTTTTATCCATTTCAAGTCCAAATATAGCATGATTAAGACTCGAATGGGTATTGTGAAATTCTAGTTTGTTGTTTTTGTTGCCATGGAAATGTGATAAACATTATATTTCTTTTTGTATCCATCTATGTAAAAAAAAAGTTTCATTAAAGCACGTGTTTTGACAGTCACTGACACTAAAAACCACTCAGGAGATACACACTGTAACTTGAAACATTCTAATAATCTATCTATATTGGGTTCAATTTGTTTAAACTGTCTTTGGTCTTTTGTTTTGAGAGAGTGCTCGAGATAAGGAAATCGGTTAATGTTTTTCTAATGTACTGAAAGAGGTGCATTTCAAGGGATAATAGTTGATTTTTATTAGTATCATTAGAGTGTGAATATATTGTTGATCTTTTCCAACTTTTAGATTGTCTACCAGCAATGCATTCCATAAAACCTTTAAATATCTTTTGTGTGCGTTACTTTTCTACTTCGTGTTTTTGTAAAAGTAACACATTCAAGAGACCTTCTGTATTATACACTAATTTTAAACTTTTAATAATTTTGTTGTTTCATATATTTATACAATGTATATGTATATTGAAAAATAATAATAATTATGTTTAAGTTTTATTTTTGAAAACAGTAGTCATAAATATTTAAATATTAAGAAAGAAATGTATTATAATAGGTTTCAAAGGCATGTAGTTTTAAAGCAATCTGAAATAATTATCATGTGCAAATTTTGGAATATATCTTTTTTCACGTGCAAAATTTGGAATATTTCTTTTTGTAAAAATTCAAAATTCTGCACATGACATAAGTTTTATCCAACATCCTAAGCTAAAATTGCTTTATGAAATAAAATCCTACCCCAACCCCGCCCCTTAAAATATTGTTATAATTTAGTGAATTTCCGTCCACAAGTGTAAAGAGCAGTTTATCATGGTGTTAGGAGTTTCCAAAAACAAAGAAACGATTTAGGAATTTCCTAAAGCGAAGAACGATAACTTCTTATGGCACTATGGTCATTGTGAGTCACATATAAATAGATATCGTTTGTTTAAAGTTTTCAAAGTAACTGCTGTAGTTTGATAACGTATCGATCTTATTTATTATTAAATGTTTAAATAATATCAATGAAGTATAAGTTAAAACTATGATGTAACTGTTTATTACGTAGCTCTGTCCTTGTAACGGAACTACGTAGCCCTGCCTATGTAGCTGAACGTATCTAATGTTATGAAATGATACATTTAAAATAACATATTATGGACAATTGCTGGATATTTCTATAAATTGTGATAAATAAAATATGATGTTTTTATATTTTATTTTGAATTTATATGTTGTTCTTGTAATTTTTGAAAGATTTTACATTTAGGCATATATTTTTTAATAAACTGGAATGCTTATTTTTACATTTCTTTGTTATTCCTTCGACAGATAGATAGATAATAAAATGAAGAAGTTTGCCGCTTAAACATGAACGTAATGTACAGTTAATAATCCAACAGCCAAAAAGGACAAGACAATACTAAAAACATATTGTGAACACGCAATATACCACACTTGGACCGGGACACTAAAGTATGTGGTTACAGTACTACTGATGTCATTTGTATACAAGACCTCGAGACACTAGTACCTCTATAATATACCTAACTACTGACTCATGTACGCCCTTAAGTTGTTCTATCTTGAACCTAACATTGACTACTGACACAACAGCCAATATAACTAAGAACACAACGCAATATAGTTCATGATTGAAACAGCCAAACAAGACAGAGAGAGAGAGAGAGAGAGAGAGAGAGAGAGAGAGAGAGAGAGAGAGAGAGAGAGGGGGGGAGGGGAAGAGAGAGAAGACAAATGCATAGTGTGACTACTGATTTACTGAAGTATATGTCAAGTGTTTTGCTACCATAAAACATTACAATAGAATAAGGTATACATTTTAAACACGTGTAATTCTATTAAAACTGTCATTTTTTTTTTACTAAAAATATAAGTTAATTAATATTTTATTTTATTTTACTTTATTTCATTTTATTTTATGTTATGTTATTTTATTTTATTTTATTTTATTTTATTTTATTTATTTATTTATTTATTTATTTATTTATTTATTTATTTGATTTGATTTGATTTGATTTGATTTGATTTGATTTTATTTTATTTTACGTTATCTTATTTTATTTTATTTATTTTGTCATTTCTAAGATATTCATAAAGCAAGGAATGTTATGGTTTGTAAGATGACAAGAAATTAATTTTTACAAAGTACATTGGGAGATATGTACGATGGCCGATATCAGTCGTACAAAAACGCACATCACTAACTACAAACTGTAATTTTTAAATAATTATGTACAGAAAATACCTTTACTAAACATAAACTGTACATAATAAAAACATTATGTACAGTTTTTGTTGTTACTAACGCGAACTTGTACCAATTAAATGATTTTGTCATTTTGTCAATTCTTAAATCTGGGTCGGTTCAGTAGTTAGTGATGTGCGTTTTTGTACGGCTGATATCGGCCATCGTAGATATGAGATATCGCATAAGAAAGGTCAAAATTAACTGCTGAATCTTAACAAACCTGCTGATTAATGTTAAGAAGTGTTTTAAAGTATGTAAAATTTTATAATAAAGTAAGAAAAATCTAAAAGTGTTTACGACTGTCTTGTCAAATTGAAAAATAAAACTGAAAACAAAGAATTCTGACTTAAGATTAATATGTGATGTTTACATTAGGAACTCCTCGTAAGAAATGTATGTGTCATAAGTAAGTTCCGATTGTAAGTATATCAAATTTCGGCAATATTGAGGTGATACGTGGCTATTACTGCTGAAGATTAACGAGGATGATGAAGATGGAGTCTTGTTATATAAAACTACAAACAATTATTGTTGCAGCAATTTTATCTTTACAATTCACATTTATACAGGTAAATATACGTTTGTAGAATTTAATTTAATTTATAGAAAATTCAAATGAAAAACTTTATTGTACAGCATATCTTGATGCACGCGTAAAATATGATACAGATTCAACATAGTGATCATGAATGCAGGACCACAGAGTTAAACTTATTTTTTCATTACCAGAATTATAAACCATTACAAAAGTTAAAAGTTTATCAAGTTTGCACCATTTGGAATTTTGAACGCATTTATGTAAAAAAAAAAAAAAAAAAAAAAAAAAAAAACCCGGCAACAACAACAATAATAATAATAAAAATAATTTTAAAAAATTAAATAAATAAATAAAAATTGATTAATGATGTTAAGTCTCCGTTAAGTTTGAAATTTTGTTTCTCGTGGTCATTGTTTTAAAGACAAAAACTAAATTTTTGAAGCATATATTGTTCATCAAATAACATGCTGCGTGTCAGATATAGGTTGGTCCCATAATTTTTTATTAATATTTTTAGGCGGGAGATACTTTTGTGACAAAGAAAGTATATTTTGACGTGGCGATAGATGGAGAATTTATAGGACGGATTGTGTTTGGTCTCTTTGGCGAAACCGCTCCTAAAACTGCCGAGAACTTCGCACAACTAGCATCAGGTGTTAATGGCTACGGTTACCAGGGAAGCAAATTTCATAGAGTTATACAAGACTTTATGATTCAAGGTAAACGTGTTAATTTATCCAGGGTTAGTACCCCCAGACAGGGTTAGTAGCCTCTGACTTATCAGACTAACGACCAACACTTGTACTTACATTTCATGTACATGTATGTAATACAATCTATTACCTGTTGAGATCGAGTTGGTATTACTTATTTGATATATACCCGTAGGAACACATGTTTCTTATCAGTTTATCTTGGATTAAGATTACGTTTCTCTGCCATCACGGAAATTTTCAGGAACTATGAAGCCTTTTTATCAGATTATTACCATGTCTTCATGACAGAATTAAGTCCAATAATTCATGTAGTAGGGATAGTCGTCATTTTCTATCCTCTTTGTATCGGTCTGACTTCTTCAAACGTCGTAGTATATCTTAGTAGTTGTTTATTATTATTATTATTATTATTATTATTATTATTATTATTATTAGTGGAACAAATATAAAAAAGAAACTAAAAATATAACACGTTTTACCACATGTTTAAAATAATATACATGCTGGTATTTGGTAAAATGAGGCTTATTTTTCAATTTTTACATATGTATATGCATAAGTTGTAAAATAAGTGGGATGGTTAAAGACCTTTGTTAGGTTATAACTCAAGTGTACTTGGTCAAAAATTCTACATTCAGTGCTATAAATGTTTGTCCTTTCATGTATTGTTTGGCTGTTTCTATCGTTCACTTGTATTTTGGTATGTTTTGGTTGCGTTGGCAATGTAAATTTCAGTAAAACAATCATCCATTGATAAAATATGACAAACAGGTTTAATATTATAACAGAACATCCATTGATAACTTACATATTTAGGTTAAATTATTCAAATTGTGAATATTTATCAACATTAGTGGTAGAAGCAAGAAATCGTTGATATTTCAGTTATAAAATAGGCATAGTATTGATTCACATGTTTACACGTAGCCATGCCTTAGTAATTGAATTCCAATCAGACAAGCAAGCTATCTCTACTAAATACGACCACTTTTGTGATATATTTTCTCTTGACATAATGACCCTTATAGACACGTTTGATTAGTCTAATATCTGCAGTTTTATGTGCCATCTATTTTTTAAGGTGGTGACTTCGATAAAGGCGATGGTTCCAGTATAAAAAGTATCTATGGTGAATACTTTGATGATGAAAATTTCACCTTGAATCATTATGGTCCCGGATGGCTAAGCATGGCCAATGCAGGTAAGATCATTTTTGTCCTGGACGACCAAGCATAGCCAATGCAGGTAAAATAATGTTGTTGTTCCGGAGGGCTAAGTATGGCCAGTGCAAGTAAGATAATTATTTTGTCGTATGTGTAAGCATGGTCAATGCCGGTAAAATAATAATATAGTTCCTGATGGCTAAGAATGGCCTAATGCTGGTAAGTTGGTAAGATCATTATGATGCCGTATTGTTCAGCATGGTAAATGCAGATGAAATAATTTTTATGCCGCTTGCCACTGCGATTAAGATTATGGGACCACATAATTAAAACATGGTGCCGAATGATTCAGCATGGCTTAGTGTAGGTAAGATTACTATGGTAACGGATTATTGAACATGAATATAACAAGTTGTGTACCTTGGTGATGATTAGCGAAAATGGTTGATTTATTTTATGGTCTTAAGCTAACTAAACTTTGTAGGGTTACGATAAACAGTCCAGTTTATTAAAATCGAAACTTGCCTCTTAAATACTAGTAGGTGATCAGGGATAAATACATCCATTATGTGTGTATTACCTGTGCGACGTTTTGACAGAGTTAAAGTAACAATAAAATGGTTTTAAATGTACATTAGAAAGTCCCCATTTTACAACAAACTACATTTGCTCGATAAAACAGTTTGGTTTAACGTTGTTACAGTTGCAATATCATCAGGTTCGTTAAATTATATACTAGTTAAACAAAAGCAAACTTTATTTTTCAGGTCCTAACACCAATGGTTGTCAGTTTTTCATTACAACCAGACAGACACCGTGGTTAGATGGTAAACACACTGTATTTGGTAAGGTGCTCCAAGGTATGGACGTCGTGAAGGCTATAGCGGCACAACAGACTGATGACTCGGACCACCCGCTCACAGACGTTGTTATAGAGAAATGTGGTGTTATTGATGTGGATACTCCATTTGATGAGGCCAAAGAAGGAGTTTACTGATACAAAGGCTATATCATTATTTATAGCTTTTATCCATTTCAAGTCCAAATATAGCATGATTAAGACTCGTATGGGTATTGTGAAATTCTAGTTTGTTGTTTTTGTTGCCATGGAAATGTGATAAACATTATATTTCTTTTTGTATCCATCTATGTATTTCTCAAAAAAAAAAAGAAAAAAAAAAAGAAAAGAAAAAAACTATTTCATCAAAGGACGTGTTTTGACAGTCAATGACACTAAAAACCACTCACGAGATTTCACTGTAACTTGAAACATTCTAATAATCTATCTATATTGGGTTCAATTTGTTTTAAACTTGTCTTTGGTCTTTTGTTTTGAGAGAGTGCTCGAGATAAGGAAATCGGATATGTTTTGCTAATGTACCGAAAGAGGTGCATTTCAAGGGATAAAAGTTGTTTTTTATTAGTATCATTAGAGTGTGAATATATTGCTGATCTTTTCCAACTTTTAGATTGTCTACCAGAAATGCATTCCATAAAACCTTCAAATATCTTTTGTGTGCGTTACTTTTCTACTTCGTGTTTTTGTAAAAGTAACACATTCAAGAGACCTTCTGTATTATACACTAATTTTAAACTTTTAATAATTTTGTTGTTTCATATATTTATACAATGTATATGTATATTGAAAAATAATAATAATTATGCTTAAGTTTTATTTTTGAAAACAGTAGTCATAAATATTTAAATATTATGAAAGAAATGTATTATAATATAATAATAGGTTTCAAAGGCATGTAGTTTTAAAGCAGTCTGAAATAATTATCATGTGCAAAATTTGGAATATATCTTTTTTCATGTGCAAAATTTTGAATATTTCTTTTTGTAAAAATTCAAAATTTTGCACATGACATAAGTCTTATCCAACATCCTAAGTTAAAATTGCTTTATGAAATAAAATCCTACCCCAACTACGCCCCGTAAAATATTGTTATAATTTAGTGAATTTCCGTCCACAAGTGTTAAGAGCAGTTTATCATAGTGTTAGGAGTTTCCAAAAACAACGAAACGATTAAGGAATTTCCTAAGGCAAAGAACGATAACTTCTTATGACACTATGGTCATTGTGAGTCACATATAAATAGATATCGTTTGTTTAAAGTTGTCAAAGTAACTGCTGTAGTTTGATAACATATCGATCATATTCATTATTAAATGTTAAAATAATATCAATGAAGTATAAGTTAAAACTATGATGTAACTGTTAACTACGTAGATCTGTCCTTGTAACTGAACTACGTAGCTCTGTCTATGTAGCTGAACGTATTAATGTTATGAAATGATACATTTAAAATAACATATGATGGACAATTGCTGGATATTTCTATAAATTGTGATAAATAAAATATGATGTTTTTATATTTTATTTTAAATTTATATGTTGTTCTTGTAATTTTTGAAAGATTTTACATTTAGGCATATATTTTTTTAATAAACTGGAATGCTTAGTTTTACAATTCTTTGTTATTCCTTCGACAGATAGATAATAAAATGAAGAATTTTGCCGCTAAAACATGAACGTAATGAACAGTTAATAATCCAACAGCCAAACAAGACAAGACAATACTAAAAACATATTGTGAACACGCAATATACCACACTTGGACCGGGACACTAAAGTATGTGGTTACAGTACTACTGATGTCATTTGTATACAAGACCTCGAGACACTAGTACCTCTATAATTTACCTAACTACTGACTCATGTGCGACCTAAAGTTGTTCTATCTTGGACCTAACACTCACTACTGACACAACAGCCAATATAACTAAGAACACAACGCAATATAGTTCATGATAGAAACAGCCAAACAAGAAAGAGAGAGAGAGAGAGAGAGAGAGAGAGAGAGAGAGAGAGAGAGAGAGGGGGGGGGAAAGAAGAAAGAGAAGACAAATGCATAGTGTGACTAATGATTTACTGAAGTATATGTCAAGTGTTTTGCTACCATAAAACATTACAATAGAATAAGGTATACATTTTAAATACGTGTAATTCTATTAAAACTGTCATTTTTATACTAAAAATATAAGTTAATTAATATTTTATTTTATTTTACTTTACCTTATTTCATTTTATTTTATGTTATGTTATGTTATGTTATGTTATGTTATTTTATTTTATTTTATTTTATTTTATTTTATTTTATTTTATTTTATTTTATTTTATTTATCTATTTATTTATTTATTTATTTATTTATTTGATTTGATTTGTTTTGATTTGATTTGATTTGATTTTATATTATTTATTTTATTTTATTTTATTTTATTTTATTTTATTTTATTTTATTTTATTTTATATTATTTTATTTTATTTTATTTTATTTTATCTTATCTTATCTTATTTTATTTTATTTATTTTGTCACTTCTAAGATATTCATAAAGGAAGGAATGTTATGGTTTGAAAGATGACAAGAAATTAATTTTTACAACATACATGGGGAGATATGTACGATGGCCGATATAAGTCGTACAAAAACGCACATCACTAACTACAAACTGTAATTCTTAAATAATTATGTACAGAAAATACCTTTACTAAAAACAAACTGTACATAATAAAAATATTATGTACAGTTCTGTTTTGTTACTAACGCGAACCTGCAACAATTAATAATGATTTTGTCAATTTTTCAATCTGGGTCGGTTCAGTAGTTAGTGATTTGCGTTTTTGTACGGCTGGTATCGGCCATCGTAGATATGAGATTTCGCATAAGAAAGGTCAAAATTTACTGCTGAATCTTAACAAACCTACTGAATAATGTTAATAATTGTTTTATAGTATGTAAAATTTTATAATAAAGTAAAAAAATCTAAAAGTGTTTACGACTGTCTTGTCAAATTGAAAACTAAAACTGAAAACAAAGAATTCTGACTTAAGATTAATATGTGATGTTTACATTAGGAACTCCTCGTAAGATATGTATGTGTCATAAGTAAGTTCCGATTGTAAGTACATATCAAATTTCGGCAATATTGAGGTGATACGTGGCTGTTATATTTTGTGTTAAACTTAACTACAATAGAGAACTAAAACACAGTTGTTCTTGATGCAACTGACTATTTAATACTGACTTACATTACTATATACATAATGCTAATACTGAATGCTGATAACAGGAGTTTCCCAGATGATCATATTACTTTCTGTAAGGCACTGAACTTTATTGTTTATTTAAAAAAGAGTTTATCTAAAAACTAATTAGTGACTGTCAAGACCATTAAAACACATGATCATAATATCATAACATCCCCCTTGTTTTGAAAATAAAAGTTAACTAGATGTTTAAGTTATTTGGCATGTCAGAAAATAAAGACCTACTAACACTAATAAATCTACATGTATAATACTACAAGGATATATTGATTATAAATTTAGAACATATTAAAATGTATCTGAATAAGGGATTATTATGCCCTCGCGCACATTCAGATTGTTTATTTTCATTTTATTTTTTAATATTTAAGTAACATAATCCTTTAATCTTGTAGGTGGTTTTACCTCTCTTCCTGATCTGGTTATGTAATTTCGTGAACTTGAATATTGACTATTACACAGTTCATGGTTCTCATCGTTTATTTCATTGTTTTCCTCAACATCATTTAACCTTTGGAAAGTTTCTTCAGTTTTCAATAAATGTTTCCTGTTCCTTTGGTATTGTCGACCTGTTTCTGTTGATTCCACTATATATGACCTAGGTATTGTTCCTTTTGCCTTGACAATGGCAGGTTGCCATCTGTTATCCTGTTGTATGCGGACATGTTCTCCTTCTTTTAAATCTTTTAAATCTTTTGCATTTCGATTGTAATAATGTTCTTGAATTCTTTGTCTATTTTTAATTGCATTTTGAATCTTATTGGTTGAGATCACTTTTGATTGTAGCTGCGGGTTTGTTGATGGTATTCTGGATCTTAATTTTCTGTTCATTAGTAACTGAGCTGGCGAACCCATATCATCCAGTGGTGTGTTTCTGTAGTTTAATAAGGCTATGTACGGATCACTGCCATTCATTCTTGCCTTTTCTAGCATGCGTTTGCATATTTGTACAGTCTTTTCCGCAAGTCCATTGGATTGACTGTGGTATGGACTACATGTAGTATGTTTAAATCCCCAAAAATCTGCAAATTTTTTGAATTCTAAAGAGGTATATTGTGGTCCATTATCACTACGAACTTCTTTCGGTATACCGTGACACGCAAATATGGACTTCATATGTGTTATAACTGTCGATGATTTGGTGTTTTCTAACTTAGCTACTTCAAAATATTTGGAGTAGTAATCACATATAACGAGATAATTTATATTGTTCCACATAAATAAATCAGTTCCTACTACTTCCCATGGCAAATTTGGAATATTCGTTACATTCAGTGTTTCCTTTTGATTGGAATTTCTTAGTTCAAGACATATCGCACATTTGTTAATTAAATCTGCTATTTGTTTGTTGATTCCTGGCCAGTATAAGTTATCTCTTGCAAGTTTTCTGCATTTTTCAATACCCAAATGACCTTCATGCAGACGTTTTAGCATTTCTGGTCTTAATATTTTTGGTATCACAAGTCGGTTTTCCTTTCAGAATTATTCCATCGTATTCTGAAAGTTCATCTCTACAATCCCAGAAATCGGTTATATCATTTGGTAGTTGAGATTTATTTTCAGGCCATCCTGACTTTATTACGGAAATTAATGAGGTCATAGAAGTATCCTTTTCTGTAGCACTCCTTACTTCTTCAAGTTTTGCATCTGATATAGGTAGACTGTTTATCACCATATGTATGTATACATCTATTTCTTCCTGTAATTCTGTGTCCACACTGTGTGTTATATATGCCCTTGACAACATGTCAGCTATCAATAACTCCTTTCCAGGTTTGTATTGTAGTGCGAAATCAAATCTTTGTAATCTTAACAACATCCTTTGCAATCTCGGAGGTGCATTTGATAAAGCTTTCTTCATGATCATCTCAAGAGGTTTGTGATCACTTTCGACAATAACATGCTTTCCATATGTGTATTGAGAAAATCTCTCTAAAGCAAATAGAACAGCTAGAAGTTCTTTTTCTATCTGTGCATACCTGGTTTCTGGATCTGTAAGTGCTCTGGAAGCATAAGCAATTGGTTTTCCTTCTTGTAATAGCACTGCACCTAAACCTGATTGTGAAGCATCACAGCTTACAGTCACTTGTTTTTTCACATCATAATACTCAAGTACAGGTTCTCTTGTCAAAATGTTTTTAATCTCAATAAATGAGTCTTCCTGCGCTTTATCCCATGTAAAATCCACATTTTTTTCTAGTAATTTCCTTATAGGTTCTGTTATTGTTGACATATTTGGTATAAATTTTGATAAGTAATTAACGGTTCCTAACAGTCTTTCTACACCTTTTTTATCTTGAGGTGTTTGCATTTTTATTATTGCTTTGACCTTTTCCTGATCCGGTTTTAAACCATTAGATGTTAAAATGTGACCTAAGTAACAAACTTCTGTTACTCCAAATTCACATTTGTCTTTGTTGAGTGTAAGGCCTACCTTTTGACATTTATCTAGTGCTGTTTTCAATCTGGTATCATGCTCTTCTTTTGTTGTCCCCCATATTAAAATGTCATCGATGTCTGTCTCAATCCCTTCAGTACCCTCAAATATTTGTGAAATTCTCTTCTGAAACACTTCTTGTGCACTGTGTATACCAAATGGTAATCTGATGAAACAATATCTACCAAATGGTGAATTGAAGGTAGTGAGTAATTGTGATTCCTCAGTTAATTTAATTTGCCAGTACCCATGATTTGCATCTAATTTTGAAAAATATTTAGCTCCATGCATTCTTGTTGTTATATTTTCCAATGTAGGAAGTTGATAGTGTTCCCTTTTTATGGCTGTGTTCAGATGTCTCGGGTCCAGACAAATTCTTAACTTTCCTGTTTTGGGTTTTTCCACAACAACAATTGAGTTGACCCATTCCGTTGGTTGGTCCACTTTTTTTATAATGCCATCCCTTTCCATTTCTGATAGTGTTTCTTTGAGTCGTTCTCTCAGAGCAACGGGTATTTGTCTTGGGGGGTTCACCACAGGTTTAATAGATTCGTCAACACAAATTTGATAAGGGGTTTCTAGGCATCCTAATCCTGTAAAAACTTTGTTATAATCTTTGAAAAAATGACGATATTCTGGATTTGTTGTTGCCAACACAACTTTGATAATACCAAGATTTTGAGATGACTTAAATCCAAGTATAGCTGGTTGGTCTGTGTCAGCAATGAAAAATTCCAATGGTTGATTATTGCACATCAAATCTACTTTCCCTGCAATCTTTAACTTATCTCCGGTGTAACTGAACAAATTTGCTTTGGTTGATTGTAAATTTTGAACATTGTTCATTTTTTGAAATGTTGATTTTGGAATAATGTTCACTTGCGAACCAGTATCTATTTTAAACTTGATTTCAGTGTCATTTACGTTCAGTTTTACAAAACATTCATCAGAATTTGTTTGAGTGTCTATTGCTCCAATGAAAAATGATGCCTCATTATTATCATATTCATAATGTTCATTTTCCTGTACTGTTAATTCATGAACTATTTTTGATCTGCATACTTTTTTAAAATGATTTGGTTTCTTGCATTTGTAGCAAACTTTACCATATGCAGGACATTTTCTTTTCTCATGTTTATTTCCACATTTTTTGCATTGAAATAGAATTGGCCTTCCTTGATCTTGTTGTGTATATTTTCCTTGAGTTTGTTTTTGCGGGAATGGTCCCCTTCTTTTTCTTATTGCATGTACTGTTTCCTCCCCATGTATGTTAAGCAACTCTTTTTGTGCTTCTTCATCTGCACGACATATCTTTATAGCCTTTGCTAGTGAAAGTGCATCATCTCTTAATAGTCTATCCCTTACTTTGTCAGATTTAATACCACAAACTATTCTATCTCTTATCATGTCGTCAGCTAATATACCAAAATCACAGTCTTTTGCGAGAATTTTCAGTTCCTTGACATATTCTTCCACTGTTTCAGTCTCACCTTGCTTTCTTGTATTGAATTTTCTTCTTGTGATTGTAATATTTGTTTTAGGGATACAATATGCCTGGAATTTGTCAAGAAGAGGTTTTATTTTGTCTGCCTCCCCTTGTTGAAAAGTAAATGTATTAAAAATGTCTCTCCCGTCTCTTCCTATAATGTATAAAACTGCTTTACACTTGTCCTTTTCTTCTAGATCTTTTAAAGCAACATCAAGATAGAATTCTATTATTTTTCTATAATCCTTCCATCTTTCACTTAAATTACCATCAGAGGTAAAGTCCATTTCTGAAGGCTGTTTTAAACCTGAAGAATCCATTTTCTTTCTTTTTTCTTTTGTTTGTTTTTGTTTGTTGTTTTTTTTTTTTAGTTTCACTTCTGACACCATGTTATATTTTGTGTTAAACTTAACTACAATAGAGAACTAAAACACAGTTGTTCTTGATGCAACTGACTATTTAATACTGACTTACATTACTATATACATAATGCTAATACTGAATGCTGATAACAGGAGTTTCCCAGATGATCATATTACTTTCTGTAAGGCACTGAACTTTATTGTTTATTTAAAAAAGAGTTTATCTAAAAACTAATTAGTGACTGTCAAGACCATTAAAACACATGATCATAATATCATAACAGTGGCTATTACTGCTGAAGATTAACGAGGATGATGAAGATGGAGTCTTGTTATATAAAACTACAAACAATTATTGTTGCTAGCAATTTTATCTTTACAATTCACATTTATACAGGTAAATATACGTTTGTAGAATTTAATTTAATTTATAGAAAATTCAAATGAAAAACTTTATTGTACAGCATATCTTGATGCACGCGTGAAATATGATACAGATTCAACATAGTGATAATGAATGCAAGACCACAGAGTTAAACTTATTTTTTCATTACCAGAAAAATTGTAAACCATTACAAAAGTTAAAAATTTATCAAGTTTGCACCATTTGGAATTTTGAACGCATTTATGTAAAAAAAAAAAAAAAAAAAAAACAAAAAAAAAAAAAAAAAAAAAAAAAAAAAAAAAAAACCGGCAACAACAACAAAAATATAATAAAAAATAATTTTAAAAAATTGAATAAATAAATAAAAATTGGATTAATGATGTTAAGTCTCCGTTAAGTGTGAAATTTGTTTCTCGTGGTCATTGTTTTAAAAGACAAAAACTAAATTTTTGAAGCATATATTGTTTCATCAAATAACATGGCTGCGTGTCAGATATAGGTTGGTCCCATAATTTTTTATTAATATTTTTAGGACGGGAAGATACTTCTGTGACAAAGAAAGTATATTATTGACGTGGCGATAGATGGAGAATCTATAGGACGGATTGTGTTTGGTCTCTTGGCAAAACCGCTCCTAAACTGCCGAGAACTTCGCACAAACTAGCATCAGTTGTTAATGGCTACGGTTACCAGGGAAGCAAATTTCATAGAGTTATACAAGACTTTATGATTCAAGGTAAACGTGTTAATTTATCCAGGGTTAGTACCCCCAGATAGGGTTAGTACCCTCTGACTTACAGACTAACGACCAACACTATGTACTTACATTTCATGTACATGTATGTAATACAATCTATTACCTGTTGAGATCGAGTTGGTGTTACCTTATTTGATATTATACCCGTAGGAACACATGTTTCTTATCAGGTTATCTTGGATTAAGATTACGTTTCTCTGCCATCACGGAAATTTTCAGGAACTAAGAAGCCTTTTTTATCAGATTATTACCATGTCTTCATGACAGAATTAAGTCCAATAATTTATGTAGTATGGATAGTCGTCATTTTCCAACCTATTTGTATCGGTCTGACTTCTTCAAACGTCGTAGTATATCTTAGTAGTTGTTTAGTATTATTATTATAATTATTATTAGTGGAACAAATATAAAAAGAAACTAAAAATATAACACGTTTTACCACATGTTTAAAATAATATACATGCTGGTATTTGGTAAATGAGGCTTATTTTTCAATTTTTACATATGTATATGCATAAGTTGTAAAATAAGTGGGATGGTTAAAGACCTTTGTTAGGTTATAACTCAAGTGTACTTGGTCAAAAATTCTAATTCAGTGCTATAAATGTTTGTCCTTTCATGTATTGTTTGGCTGTTTCTATCGTTCACTTGTATTTTGGTATGTTTTGGTTGCGTTGGCAATGTAAATTTCAGTAAAACAATCATCCATTGATAAATATGACAAACAGGTTTAATATTGTAACAGAATATCCATTGATAACTTACATATTTAGGTCAAATTATTCAAATTGAATACTTATCAACATTAGTGGTAGAAGCAAGAAATCGTTGATATTTCAGTTATAAAATAGGCATAGTATTGATTCACATGTTTACACGTAGCCATGCCTTAGTAATTGAATTCCAATCAGACAAGCAAGCTATCTACTAAATACGACCACTTTTGTGATATATTTTCTCTTGACATAATGACCCTTATAGACAAGTTTGATTAGTCTAATATCTGCAGTTTTATGTGCCATCTATTTTTTAAGGTGGTGACTTCGATAAAGGCGATGGTTCCAGTATAAAAAGTATCTATGGTGAATACTTTGATGATGAAAATTTCACCTTGAATCATTATGGTCCCGGATGGCTAAGCATGGCCAATGCAGGTAAGATCATTTTTGTCCTGGACGACCAAGCATAGCCAATGCAGGTAAAATAATGTTGTTGTTCCGGAGGGCTAAGTATGGCCAGTGCAAGTAAGATAATTATTTTGTCGTATGTGTAAGCATGGTCAATGCAGGTAAAATAATAATATAGTTCCTGATGGCTAAGAATGGCCTAATGCTGGTAAGTTGGTAAGATCATTATGATGCCGTATTGTTCAGCATGGTAAATGCAGATGAAATAATTTTTATGCCGCTTGCCACTGCGATTAAGATTATGGGACCACATAATTAAAACATGGTGCCGAATGATTCAGCATGGCTTAGTGTAGGTAAGATTACTATGGTAACGGATTATTGAACATGAATATAACAAGTTGTGTACCTTGGTGATGATTAGCGAAAATGGTTGATTTATTTTATGGTCTTAAGCTAACTAAACTTTGTAGGGTTACGATAAACAGTCCAGTTTATTAAAATCGAAACTTGCCTCTTAAATACTAGTAGGTGATCAGGGATAAATACACCATTATGTGTGTATTACCTGTGCGACGTTTTGACAGAGTTAAAGTAACAATAAAATGGTTTTAAATGTACATTAGAAAGTCCCCATTTTACAACAAACTACATTTGCTCGATAAAACAGTTTGGTTTAACGTTGTTACAGTTGCAATATCATCAGGTTCGTTAAATTATATACTAGTTAAACAAAAGCAAACTTTATTTTTCAGGTCCTAACACCAATGGTTGTCAGTTTTTCATTACAACCAGACAGACACCGTGGTTAGATGGTAAACACACTGTATTTGGTAAGGTGCTCCAAGGTATGGACGTCGTGAAGGCTATAGCGGCACAACAGACTGATGACTCGGACCACCCGCTCACAGACGTTGTTATAGAGAAATGTGGTGTTATTGATGTGGATACTCCATTTGATGAGGCCAAAGAAGGAGTTTACTGATACAAAGGCTATATCATTATTTATAGCTTTTATCCATTTCAAGTCCAAATATAGCATGATTAAGACTCGTATGGGTATTGTGAAATTCTAGTTTGTTGTTTTGTGCCATGGAAATGTGATAAACATTAATTTCTTTTTGTATCCATCTATGTATTTCTCAAAAAAAAAAGAAAAAAAAAAAAAAGAAAAAAAAACTATTTCATCAAAGGACGTGTTTTGACAGTCACTGACACTAAAAACCACTCACGAGATTTCACTGTAACTTGAAACATTCTTAATCTATCTATATTGGGTTCAATTTGTTTTAAACTGTCTTTGGTCTTTTGTTTTGAGAGAGTGCTCGAGATAAGGAAATCGGATATGTTTTGCTAATGTACCGAAAGAGGTGCATTTCAAGGGATAAAGTTGTTTTTTATTAGTATCATTAGAGTGTGAATATTGCTGATCTTTTCCAACTTTTAGATTGTCTACCAGAAATGCATTCCATAAAACCTTCAAATATCTTTTGTGTGCGTTACTTTTCTACTTCGTGTTTTTGTAAAAGTAACACATTCAAGAGACCTTCTGTATTATACACTAATTTTAAACTTTTAATAATTTTGTTGTTTCATATATTTATACAATGTATATGTATATTGAAAATAATAATAATTATGCTTAAGTTTTATTTTTGAAAACAGTAGTCATAAATATTTAAATATTATGAAAGAAATGTATTATAATATAATAATAGGTTTCAAAGGCATGTAGTTTTAAAGCAGTCTGAAATAATTATCATGTGCAAAATTTGGAATATATCTTTTTTCATGTGCAAAATTTTGAATATTTCTTTTTGTAAAAATTCAAAATTTTGCACATGACATAAGTCTTATCCAACATCCTAAGCTAAAATTGCTTTATGAAATAAAATCTACCCCAACTACGCCCCGTAAAATATTGTTATAATTTAGTGAATTTCCGTCCACAAGTGTTAAGAGCAGTTTATCATAGTGTTAGGAGGTTTCCAAAAACAACGAAACGATTAAGGAATTTCCTAAGGCAAAGAACGATAACTTCTTATGACACTATGGTCATTGTGAGTCACATATAAATAGATATCGTTTGTTTTAAAAGTTGTCAAAGTAACTGCTGTAGTTTGATAACATACGATCATAGTCATTATTAATGTTAAAATAATAGCAATGAAGTATAAGTTAAAAACTATGATGTACTGTTAACTACGTAGATCTGTCCTTGTAACTGAACTACGTAGCTCTGTCTATGTAGCTGAACGTATTAATGTTATGAAATGATACATTTAAAATAACATATGATGGACAATTGCTGGATATTCTATAAATTGTGATAAATACATATGAGGTTTTTATATTTAGTTTAAATTTATATTTGTTCTTGTAATTTTTGAAAGAGTTTACCATTTAGGCCATATATTTTTAATAAACCTAGGAATGCTTAGTTTTACAATTCTTTGTTATTCCTCGACAGATAGATAATAAATGAAGAATTTGCCGCTAAAACATGAACGTAATGAACAGTTAATAATCCAACAGCAAAACAAGACAAGACAATACTAGAAACATATTGTGAACACGCAATATACCACACTTGGACCGGGACACTAAAGTATGTGGTTACAGTAACTACTGATGTCATTTGTATACAAGACCTCGAGACACTAGTACCTCTATAATTTACCTAACTACTGACTCATGTGCGACCTAAAGTTGTTCTATCTTGGACCTAACACTCACTACTGACACAACAGCCAATATAACTAAGAACACAACGCAATATAGTTCATGATAGAAACAGCCAAACAAGAAAGAGAAGAGAGAGAGAGAAGAGAGAGAGAGAGAAGAGAGAGAGAGAGAGGAGCATAGAGAGGGGGTGGGAAAGAAGAAAGAGGAAAGACAAATGCATAGTGTGACTAATGATTTACTGAAGTATATGTCAAGTGTTTTGCTACCATAAAACATTACAATAGAATAAGGTATACATTTTAAATACGTGTAATTCTATTAAAACTGTCATTTTTATACTAAAAATATAAGTTAATTATATTTATTTTATTTTACTTTACCTTATTTCATTTATTTTATGTTATGTTATGTGTTATGTTATGTTATTTATTTATTTTATTTTATTTTATTTTATTTTTTATTTATTTTTATTTTATTATTATTATTTATTTATTTATTTATTGATTTGTTTGTTTGATTTGATTTGATTTGATTTTATATTATTTATTTTATTTTATTTTATTTTATTTTATTTTATTTTATTTTATTTATTTATTTTATTTTATTTATTTTATTTATCTTATCTTATCTTATTTTATTTTATTTATTTTGTCACTTCTAAGATATTCATAAGGAAGGAATGTTATGGTTTGAAAGATGACAAGAAATTAATTTTTACAACATACATGGGGAGATATGTACGATGGCCGATATAAGTCGTACAAAAACGCACATCACTAACTACAAACTGTAATTCTTAAATAATTATGTACAGAAAATACCTTTACTAAAAACAAACTGTACATAAAAAATATTATGTACAGTTCTGTTTTGTTACTAACGCGAACCTGCAACAATTAATATGATTTTGTCAATTTTTCAATCTGGGTCGGTTCAGTAGTTAGTGATTTGCGTTTTTGTACGGCTGGTATCGGCCATCGTAGATATGAGATTTCGCATAAGAAAGGTCAAAATTTACTGCTGAATCTTAACAAACCTACTGAATGTTAATAATTGTTTTATAGTATGTAAAATTTTATAATAAAGTAAAAAAATCTAAAAGTGTTTACGACTGTCTTGTCAAATTGAAACTAAAACTGAAAACAAAGAATTCTGACTTAAGATTAATATGTGATGTTTACATTAGGAACTCCTCGTAAGATATGTATGTGTCATAAGTAAGTTCCGATTGTAAGTACATATCAAATTTCGGCAATATTGAGGTGATACGTGGCTGTTATTTTGTGTTAAACTTAACTACAATAGAGAACTAAAACACAGTTGTTCTGATGCAACGGACTATTTAATACTGACTTACATTACTATATACATAATGCTAATACTGATTTGATAACAGGAGTTTCCCAGATGATCATATTACTTTCTGTAAGGCACTGAACTTTATTGTTTATTTAAAAAGAGTTTATCTAAAAACTAATTAGTGACTGTCAAGACCATTAAAACACATGATCATAATATCATAACATCCCCTTGTTTGAAAATAAAAGTTAACTAGATGTTTAAGTTATTTGGCATGTCAGAAAATAAAGACCTACTAACACTAATAAATCTACATGTATAATACTACAAGGATATATGATTATAAATTTAGAACATATTAAAATGGTATCTGAATAAGGGATTATTATGCCCTCGCGCACATTCAGATTGTTTATTTTCATTTTATTTTTTAATATTTAAGTACATAATCCTTTAATCTTGTAGGTGGTTTTACCTCTCTTCCTGATCTGGTTATGTAATTTTCGTGAACTTGAATATTGACTATTACACAGTTCATGGTTCTCATCGTTTATTTCATTGTTTTCCTCAACATCATTTAACCTTTGGAAAGTTTCTTCAGTTTTCAATAAATGTTTCCTGTTCCTTTGGTATTGTCGACCTGTTTCTGTTGATTCCACTATATATGACCCTAGGTATTGTTCCTTTTGCCTGACAATGGCAGGTTGCCATCTGTTATCCTGTTGTATGCGGACATGTTCTCCTTCTTTTAAATCTTTTAAATCTTTTGCATTTCGATTGTAATAATGTTCTTGAATTCTTTGTCTATTTTTAATTGCATTTGAATCTTATTGGTTGAGATCACTTTTGATTGTAGCTGTCGGGTTTGTTGATGGTATTCTGGATCTTAATTTTCTGTTCATTAGTAACTGAGTGGCGAACCCATATCATCCAGTGGGTGTTTCTGTAGTTTAATAAGGCTATGTACGGATCACTGCCATTCATTCTTGCCTTTTCTAGCATGCGTTTGCATATTTGTACAGTCCTTTTTCCGCAAGTCCATTGGATTGACTGTGGTATGGACTACATGTAGTAGTTTTAAATCCCCAAAAATCTGCAAATTTTTTGAATTCTAAAGAGGTTATATGTGGTCCATTATCACTACGAACTTCTTTCGGTATACCGTGACACGCAAATATGGACTTCATATGTGTTATAACTGTCGATGATTTGGTGTTTTCTAACTTAGCTACTTCAAAATATTTGGAGTAGTAAATCACATATAACGAGATAATTTATATTGTTCCACATAAATAAATCAGTTCCTACTACTTCCCATGGCAAATTTGGAATATTCGGTTACATTCAGTGTTTCCTTTTGATTGGAATTTCTTAGTTCAAGACATATCGCACATTGTTAATTAAATCTGCTATTTGTTTGTTGATTCCTGGCCAGTATAAGTTATCTCTTGCAAGTTTTCTGCATGTTTCAATACCCAAATGACCTTCATGCAGACGTTTTAGCATTTCTGGTCTTAATATTTTTGGTATCACAAGTCGGTTTCCTTTCAGAATTATTCCATCGTATTCTGAAAGTTCATCTCTACAATCCCAGAAATCGGTTATATCATTTGGTAGTTGAGATTTATTTTCAGGCCCATCCTGACTTTATTACGGAAATTAATGAGGTCATAGAAGTATCCTTTTCTGTAGCACTCCTTACTTCTTCAAGTTTGCATCTGATATTAGGTAGACTGTTTATCACCATATGTATGTATACATCTATTTCTTCCTGTAATTCTGTGTCCCACCACTGTGTGTTATATATGCCCTTGACAACATGTCAGCTATCAATAACTCCTTTTCCAGGTTGTATTGTGTGCGAAATCAAATCTTTGTAATCTTAACAACATCCTTTGCAATCTCGGAGGTGCATTTGATAAAGCTTTCTTCATGATCATCTCAAGAGGTTTGTGATCACTTTCGACAATAACATGCTTTCCATATGTGTATTGAGAAAATCTCTCTAAAGCAAATAGAACAGCTAGAAGTTCTTTTTCTATCTGTGCATACCTGGTTTCTGGATCTGTAAGTGCTCTGGAAGCATAAGCAATTGGTTTTCCTTCTTGTAATAGCACTGCACCTAAACCTGATTGTGAAGCATCACAGCTTACAGTCACTTGTTTTTTCACATCATAATACTCAAGTACAGGTTCTCTTGTCAAATGTTTTTAATCTCAATAAATGAGTCTTCCTGCGCTTTATCCCATGTAAATCCACATTTTTTTCTAGTAATTTCCTTATAGGTTCTGTTATTGTTGACATATTTGGTATAAATTTTGATAAGTAATTAACGGGTTCCTAACAGTCTTTCTACACCTTTTTTATCTTGAGGTGTTTGCATTTTATTATTGCTTTGACCTTTTCCTGATCCGGTTTTAAACCATTAGATGTTAAAATGTGACCTAAGTAACAAACTTCTGTTACTCCAAATTCACATTTGGTCTTGTTTGAGTGTAAGGCCTACCTTTTGACATTTATCTAGTGCTGTTTTCAATCTGGTATCATGCTCTTCTTTTGTTGTCCCCCATATTAAAATGTCATCGATGTCTGTCTCAATCCCTTCCGTACCCTCAAATATTTGTGAAATTCTCTTCTGAAACACTTCTTGTGCACTGTGTATACCAAATGGTAATCTGATGAAACAATATCTACCAAATGGTGAATTGAAGGTAGTGAGTAATTGTGATTCCTCAGTTAATTTAATTTGCCAGTACCCATGATTTGCATCTAATTTTGAAAAATATTTAGCTCCATGCATTCTTGTTGTTATATTTTCCAATGTAGGAAGTTGATAGTGTTCCCTTTTTATGGCTGTGTTCAGATGTCTCGGGTCCAGACAAATTCTTAACTTTCCTGTTTTGGGTTTTTCCACAACAACAATTGAGTTGACCCATTCCGTTGGTTGGTCCACTTTTTTTATAATGCCATCCCTTTCCATTTCTGATAGTGTTTCTTTGAGTCGTTCTCTCAGAGCAACGGGTATTTGTCTTGGGGGGTTCACCACAGGTTTAATAGATTCGTCAACACAAATTTGATAAGGGGTTTCTAGGCATCCTAATCCTGTAAAAACTTTGTTATAATCTTTGAAAAAATGACGATATTCTGGATTTGTTGTTGCCAACACAACTTTGATAATACCAAGATTTTGAGATGACTTAAATCCAAGTATAGCTGGTTGGTCTGTGTCAGCAATGAAAATTCCAATGGTTGATTATTGCACATCAAATCTACTTTCCCTGCAATCTTTAACTTATCTCCGGTGTAACTGAACAAATTTGCTTTGGTTGATTGTAAATTTTGAACATTGTTCATTTTTTGAAATGTTGATTTTGGAATAATGTTCACTTGCGAACCAGTATCTATTTTAAACTTGATTTCAGTGTCATTTACGTTCAGTTTTACAAAACATTCATCAGAATTTGTTTGAGTGTCTATTGCTCCAATGAAAAATGATGCCTCATTATTATCATATTCATAATGTTCATTTTCCTGTACTGTTAATTCATGAACTATTTTTGATCTGCATACTTTTTTAAAATGATTTGGTTTCTTGCATTTGTAGCAAACTTTACCATATGCAGGACATTTTCTTTTCTCATGTTTATTTCCACATTTTTTGCATTGAAAATAGAATTGGCCTTCCTTGATCTTGTTGTGTATATTTTCCTTGAGTTTGTTTTTGCGGGAATGGTCCCCTTCTTTTTCTTATTGCATGTACTGTTTCCTCCCCATGTATGTTAAGCAACTCTTTTTGTGCTTCTTCATCTGCACGACATATCTTTATAGCCTTTGCTAGTGAAAGTGCATCATCTCTTAATAGTCTATCCCTTACTTTGTCAGATTTAATACCACAAACTATTCTATCTCTTATCATGTCGTCAGCTAATATACCAAAATCACAGTCTTTTGCGAGAATTTTCAGTTCCTTGACATATTTCTTCCACTGTTTCAGTCTCACCTTGCTTTCTTGTATTGAATTTTCTTCTTGTGATTGTAATATTTGTTTTAGGGATACAATATGCCTGGAATTTGTCAAGAAGAGGTTTTATTTTGTCTGCCTCCCCTTGTTGAAAAGTAAATGTATTAAAATGTCTCTCCCGTCTCTTCCTATAATGTATAAAACTGCTTTACACTTGTCCTTTTCTTCTAGATCTTTTAAAGCAACATCAAGATAGAATTCTATTATTTTTCTATAATCCTTCCATCTTTCACTTAAATTACCATCAGAGGTAAAGTCCATTTCTGAAGGCTGTTTTAAACCTGAAGAATCCATTTTCTTTCTTTTTTCTTTTGTTTGTTTTTGTTTGTTGTTTTTTTTTTTAGTTCACTTCTGACACCATGTTATATTTTGTGTTAAACTTAACTACAATAGAGAACTAAAACACAGTTGTTCTTGATGCAACTGACTATTTAATACTGACTTACATTACTATATACATAATGCTAATACTGAATGCTGATAACAGGAGTTTCCCAGATGATCATATTACTTTCTGTAAGGCACTGAACTTTATTGTTTATTTAAAAAAGAGTTTATCTAAAAACTAATTAGTGACTGTCAAGACCATTAAAAACACATGATCATAATATCATAACAGTGGCTATTACTGCTGAAGATTAACGAGGATGATGAAGATGGAGTCTTGTTATATAAAACTACAAACAATTATTGTTGCTGCAATTTATCTTTACAATTCACATTTATACAGGTAAATATACGTTTGTAGAATTTAATTTAATTTATAGAAAATTCAAATGAAAAACTTTATTGTACAGCATATCTTGATGCACGCGTGAAATATGATACAGATTCAACATAGTGATAATGAATGCAAGACCACAGAGTTAAACTTATTTTTTCATTACCAGAAAAATTGTAAACCATTACAAAAGTTAAAAATTTATCAAGTTTGCACCATTTGGAATTTTGAACGCATTTATGTAAAAAAAAAAAAAAAAAAAAAAAAAAAAAAAAAAAAAAAAAAAAAAAAAAAAAAAAAAAACCGGCAACAACAACAAAAATAATAATAAAAATAATTTTAAAAAATTGAATAAATAAATAAAAATTGATTAATGATGTTAAGTCTCCGTTAAGTTTGAAATTTTGTTTCTCGTGGTCATTGTTTTAAAGACAAAAACTAAATTTTTGAAGCATATATTGTTCATCAAATAACATGCTGCGTGTCAGATATAGGTTGGTCCCATAATTTTTTATTAATATTTTTAGGCGGGAGATACTTCTGTGACAAAGAAAGTATATTTTGACGTGGCGATAGATGGAGAATCTATAGGACGGATTGTGTTTGGTCTCTTTGGCAAAACCGCTCCTAAAACTGCCGAGAACTTCGCACAACTAGCATCAGGTGTTAATGGCTACGGTTACCAGGGAAGCAAATTTCATAGAGTTATACAAGACTTTATGATTCAAGGTAAACGTGTTAATTTATCCAGGGTTAGTACCCCCAGATAGGGTTAGTACCCTCTGACTTATCAGACTAACGACCAACACTTGTACTTACATTTCATGTACATGTATGTAATACAATCTATTACCTGTTGAGATCGAGTTGGTGTTACTTATTTGATATATACCCGTAGGAACACATGTTTCTTATCAGTTTATCTTGGATTAAGATTACGTTTCTCTGCCATCACGGAAATTTTCAGGAACTAAGAAGCCTTTTTATCAGATTATTACCATGTCTTCATGACAGAATTAAGTCCAATAATTTATGTAGTATGGATAGTCGTCATTTTCCAACCTATTTGTATCGGTCTGACTTCTTCAAACGTCGTAGTATATCTTAGTAGTTGTTTAGTATTATTATTATAATTATTATTAGTGGAACAAATATAAAAAAGAAACTAAAAATATAACACGTTTTACCACATGTTTAAAATAATATACATGCTGGTATTTGGTAACATGAGGCTTATTTTTCAATTTTTACATATGTATATGCATAAGTTGTAAAATAAGTGGGATGGTTAAAGACCTTTGTTAGGTTATAACTCAAGTGTACTTGGTCAAAAATTCTACATTTAGTGCTATAAATGTTTGTCCTTTCATGTATTGTTTGGCTGTTTCTATCGTTCACTTGTATTTTGGTATGTTTTGGTTGCGTTGGCAATGTAAATTTCTGTAAAACAATCATCCATTGATAAAATATGACAAACAGGTTTAATATTGTAACAGAATATCCATTGATAACTTACATATTTAGGTCAAATTATTCAAATTGTGAATACTTATCAACATTAGTGGTAGAAGCAAGAAATCGTTGATATTTCAGTTATAAAATAGGCATAGTATTGATTCACATGTTTACACGTAGCCATGCCTTAGTAATTGAATTCCAATCAGACAAGCAAGCTATCTCTACTAAATACGACCACTTTTGTGATATATTTTCTCTTGACATAATGACCCTTATAGACAAGTTTGATTAGTCTAATATCTGCAGTTTTATGTGCCATCTATTTTTTAAGGTGGTGACTTCGATAAAGGCGATGGTTCCAGTATAAAAAGTATCTATGGTGAATACTTTGATGATGAAAATTTCACCTTGAATCATTATGGTCCCGGATGGCTAAGCATGGCCAATGCAGGTAAGATCATTTTTGTCCTGGACGACCAAGCATAGCCAATGCAGGTAAAATAATGTTGTTGTTCCGGAGGGCTAAGTATGGCCAGTGCAAGTAAGATAATTATTTTGTCGTATGTGTAAGCATGGTCAATGCCGGTAAAATAATAATATAGTTCCTGATGGCTAAGAATGGCCTAATGCTGGTAAGTTGGTAAGATCATTATGATGCCGTATTGTTCAGCGTGGTAAATGCAGATGAAATAATTTTTATGCCGCTTGCCACTGCGATTAAGATTATGGGACCACATAATTAAAACATGGTGCCGAATGATTCAGCATGGCTTAGTGTAGGTAAGATTACTATGGTAACGGATTATTGAACATGAATATAACAAGTTGTGTACCTTGGTGATGATTAGCGAAAATGGTTGATTTATTTTATGGTCTTAAGCTAACTAAACTTTGTAGGGTTACGATAAACAGTCCAGTTTATTAAAATCGAAACTTGCCTCTTAAATACTAGTAGGTGATCAGGGATAAATACACCCATTATGTGTGTATTACCTGTGCGACGTTTTGACAGAGTTAAAGTAACAATAAAATGGTTTTAAATGTACATTAGAAAGTCCCCATTTTACAACAAACTACATTTGCTCGATAAAACAGTTTGGTTTAACGTTGTTACAGTTGCAATATCATCAGGTTCGTTAAATTATATACTAGTTAAACAAAAGCAAACTTTATTTTTCAGGTCCTAACACCAATGGTTGTCAGTTTTTCATTACAACCAGACAGACACCGTGGTTAGATGGTAAACACACTGTATTTGGTAAGGTGCTCCAAGGTATGGACGTCGTGAAGGCTATAGCGGCACAACAGACTGATGACTCGGACCACCCGCTCACAGACGTTGTTATAGAGAAATGTGGTGTTATTGATGTGGATACTCCATTTGATGAGGCCAAAGAAGGAGTTTACTGATACAAAGGCTATATCATTATTTATAGCTTTTATCCATTTCAAGTCCAAATATAGCATGATTAAGACTCGTATGGGTATTGTGAAATTCTAGTTTGTTGTTTTTGTTGCCATGGAAATGTGATAAACATTATATTTCTTTTTGTATCCATCTATGTATTTCTCAAAAAAAAAAAGAAAAAAAAAAAAGAAAAGAAAAAAACTATTTCATCAAAGGACGTGTTTTGACAGTCACTGACACTAAAAACCACTCACGAGATTTCACTGTAACTTGAAACATTCTAATAATCTATCTATATTGGGTTCAATTTGTTTTAAACTGTCTTTTGTCTTTTGTTTTGAGAGAGTGCTCGAGATAAGGAAATCGGATATGTTTTGCTAATGTACCGAAAGAGGTGCATTTCAAGGGATAAAAGTTGTTTTTTATTAGTATCATTAGAGTGTGAATATATGCTGATCTTTTCCAACTTTTAGATTGTCTACCAGAAATGCATTCCATAAAACCTTCAAATATCTTTTGTGTGCGTTACTTTTCTACTTCGTGTTTTTGTAAAAGTAACACATTCAAGAGACCTTCTGTATTATACACTAATTTTAAACTTTTAATAATTTTGTTGTTTCATATATTTATACAATGTATATGTATATTGAAAAATAATAATAATTATGCTTAAGTTTTATTTTTGAAAACAGTAGTCATAAATATTTAAATATTATGAAAGAAATGTATTATAATATAATAATAGGTTTCAAAGGCATGTAGTTTTAAAGCAGTCTGAAATAATTATCATGTGCAAAATTTGGAATATATCTTTTTTCATGTGCAAAATTTTGAATATTTCTTTTTGTAAAAATTCAAAATTTTGCACATGACATAAGTTTTATCCAACATCCTAAGCTAAAATTGCTTTATGAAATAAAATCGTACCCCAACCCCGCCCCTTAAAATATTGTTATAATTTAGTGAATTTCCCTTCACAAGTGTAATGAGCAGTTTATCATAGTGTTAGGAGTTTCCAAAAACAAAGAAACGATAGAACGATAACTTCTTATGACACTATGGTCATTGTGAGTCACATATAAATAGATATCGTTTGTTTAAAGTTGTCAAAGTAACTGCTGTAGTTTGATAACATATCGATCATATTCATTATTAAATGTTAAAATAATATCAATGAAGTATAAGTTAAAACTATGATGTAACTGTTAACTACGTAGTTCTGTCCTTGTAACTGAACTACGTAGCTCTGTCTATGTAGCTGAACGTATCTAATGTTATGAAATGATACATTTAAAATAACATATGATGGACAATTGCTGGATATTTCTATAAATTGTGATAAATAAAATATGATGTTTTTATATTTAATTTTGAATTTATATGTTGTTCTTGTAATTTTTGAAAGTTTTTACATTTAGGCATATATTTTGTAATAAACTGGAATGCTTATTTTTACAATTCTTTGTTATTCCTTCGACAGATAGATAATAAAATGAAGAAGTTTGCCGCTAAAACATGAACGTAATGTACAGTTAATAATCCAACAGCCAAACAAGACAAGACAATACTAAAAACATATTGTGAACACTCAATATACCACACTTGGACCGGGACACTAAAGTATGTGGTTACAGTACTACTGATATCATTTGTATAAAAGACCTCGAGACACTAGTACCTCTATAATATACCTAACTACTGACTTATGTACGCCCTAAAGTTGTTCTATCTTGGACCTAACACTGACTACTGACACAACAGCCAATATAACTAAGAACACAACGCAATATAGTTCATGATAGAAACAGCCAAACAAGAGAGAGAGAGAGAGAGAGAGAGAGAGAGAGAGAGAGAGAGAGAGAGAGAGAGAGAGAGAGAGAGAGAGAGAGGGGGTGGGCGAAGAGAGAGAAGACAAATGCATATTGTGACTAATGATTTACTGAAGTATATGTCAAGTGTTTTGCTACCATAAAACATTACAATAGAATAAGGTATACATTTTAAACACGTGTAATTCTATTAAAACTGTCATTTTATATACTAAAAATATAAGTTAATTAATATTTTATTTTATTTTATTTTACTTTACTTTATTTCATTTTATTTTATTTTATTTTATTTTATTTTATTTATTTATTTATTTATTTTATTTTATTTTATCTTATCTTATTTTATTTTATTTTATTTTATTTTATTTTATTTTATTTTATTTTATTTTATCTGATCTTATCTTATTTTATTTTATTTATTTTGTCACTTCTAAGATATTCATAAAGCAAGGAATGTTATGGTTTGTAAGATGACAAGAAATTAATTTTTACAACATACATGGGGAGATATGTACGATGGCCGATATAAGTCCTACAAAAACGCACATCACTAACTACAAACTGTAATTTTTAAATAATTATGTACAGAAAATACCTTTATTAAAAATAAACTGTACATAATAAAAACATTATGTACAGTTGTTTTTTTTTGTTACTAACGCGAAATTGTACCAATTAAATGATTTTGTCAATTTTTAAATCTGGGTCGGTTCCGTAGTAAGTGATGTGCGTTTTTGTACGGCTGGTATCGGCCATCGTAGATATGAGATATCGCATAAGAAAGGTCAAAATTTACTGCTGAATCTGAACAAACCTACTGATTAATGTTAATAATTGTTTTATAGTATGTAAATTTTTATGATAAAGTAAGAAAAATCTAAAAGTGCTTACGACTGTCTTTTCAAATTGATAAATATAACTTAAGACAAAGAAATATGACGTAAGATTAATATGTGATGTTTACATTAGGAACTCCTCGTAAGATATGTATGTGTAATAAGTAAGTTCCGATTGTAAGTATATCAAATTTCGGCAATATTGAGGTGATACGTGGCTACTACTGCTGAAGAACGAAGATGATGAAGATGGAGTCTTGTTATAGCAAACTACAAACAATTATTGTTGCTGCAATTTTATCTTTACAATTTACATTTATACAGGTAAATATACGTTTGTAGAATTTAATTTAATTTACAGAAAATTCAAATGAAAAACTTTATTGTACAGCATATCTTGATGCACGCGTGAAATACGATACAGATTCAACATAGTGATAATGAATGCAGGACCACAGAGTTAAACTTATTTTTTCATTACCAGAAAAATTGTAAACCATTACAAAAGTTAAAAATTTATCAAGTTTGCACCATTTGGAATTTTGAACGCATTTATGTAAAAAAAAAAAAAAAAAAAAAAAAAAAAAAAAAAAAAAAAAAAAAAACCGGCAACAACAACAATAATAATAATAATAACTACAATTTTAAAAAATTGAATAAATAAATAAAAATTGATTAAAGATGTTAAGTCTCCGTTAAGTTTGAAATTTTGTTTCTCATGGTCATTGTTTTAAAGACATAAACTAAATTTTTTAAGCTTATATTGTTCATCAAATAACATGCTGCGCGTCAGATATAGGTTGGTCCCATAATTTTTTATTAATATTTTTAGGCGGGAGATACTTCTGTGACAAAGAAAGTATATTTTGACATGGCGATAGATGGAGAATCTATAGGACAGATTGTGTTTGGTCTCTTTGGCGAAACCGCTCCTAAAACTGCCGAGAACTTCGCACAACTAGCATCACGTGTTAATGGCTACGGTTACCAGGGAAGCAAATTTCATAGAGTTATACAAGACTTTATGATTCAAGGTAAACGTGTTAATTTATCCAGGGTTAGTACCCCAGACAGGGTTAGTACCCCCAGACAGGGTTAGTACCCCCAGACAGGGTTAGTACCCTCTGACTTATCAGACTAACGACCAACACTTGTACTTACATTTCATGTACATGTATGTAATACAATCTATTACCTGTTGAGATCGAGTTGGTGTAACTTATTTGATATATACCCGTAGAGAATTTTAAGAGGAACACATGTTTTTTATCAGTTTATCTTGGATTAAGATTACGTTTCTCTGCCTGCACGGAAATTTTTAGGAACTATAAAGCCTTTTTATTAGATTATTACCATGTTTTCATGACAGAATTAAGTCCAATAATTTTTGTAGTAGGGAATGGTCGTCATTTTCTATCCTCTTTGTATCGGTCTGACTTCTTCAAACGTCGTAGTATATCTTAGTAGTTTATTATTATTATTATTATTATTATTATTTTGTTATTGGAACAAATATAAAAAAGAAATTAAAAATATGACACGTTTTACCACATGTTTAAAATAATACAAATGCTGGCATTTGGTAAAATGAGTCTTATTTTTCAATTTTTTACATGTGTATATGCATAAGTTGTAAAATAAGTGGGATGGTTAAAGAGCTTTGTTAGGTTATAACTCAAGTGTACTTGGTCAAAAATTCTATATTCAGTGCTATAAATGTTTGTCCTTTCATGTATTGTTTGGCTGTTTCTATCGTTCACTTGTATTTTGGTATGTTTTGGTTGCGTTGGCAATGTAAATTTCAGTAAAACAATCATCCATTGATAAAATGTGACAAACAGGTTTAATATTATAACAGAATATCCATTGATAACTTACATATTTAGGTTAAATTATTTAAATTATGAATACTCATCACCATTAGTGGTAGAAGCAAGAAATCGTTGATATTTCAGTTATAAAATAGGCATAGTATTGACACACATGTTTACACGTAGCCATGCCTTAGTCATTGAATTCCAATCAGACAAGCAAGCTATCTCTTCTAAACACGACCACTTTTGTGATATATTTTCTCTTGACATAATGACCCTTATAGACAAGTTTGATTAGTCTAATATCTGTAGTTTTATGTGCCATCTTTTTTTAAGGTGGTGACTTCGATAAAGGCGATGGTTCCAGTATAAAAAGTATCTATGGTGAATACTTTGATGATGAAAATTTCACCTTGAATCATTATGGTCCCGGATGGCTAAGCATGGCCAATGCAGGTAAGATCATTTTTGTCCTGGACGACCAAGCATAGCCAATGCAGGTAAAATAATGTTGTTGTTCCGGAGGGCTAAGTATGGCCAGTGCAAGTAAGATAATTATTTTGTCGTATGTGTAAGCATGGTCAATGCAGGTAAAATAATAATATAGTTTCTGATGGCTAAGAATGGCCTAATGCTGGTAAGTTGGTAAGATCATTATGATGCCGTATTGTTCAGCATGGTAAATGCAGATGAAATAATTTTTATGCCGCTTGCCACTGCGATTAAGATTATGGGACCACATAATTAAAACATGGTGCCGAATGATTCAGCATGGCTTAGTGTAGGTAAGATTACTATGGTAACGGATTATTGAACATGAATTTAACAAGTTGTGTACCTTGGTGATGATTAGCGAAAATGGTTGATTTATTTTATGGTCTTAAGCTAACTAAACTTTGTAGGGTTACGATAAACAGTCCAGTTTATTAAAATCGAAACTTGCCTCTTAAATACTAGTAGGTGATCAGGGATAAATACATCCATTATGTGTGTATTACCTGTGCGACGTTTTGACAGAGTTAAAGTAACAATAAAATGGTTTTAAATGTACATTAGAAAGTCCCCATTTTACAACAAACTACATTTGCTCGATAAAACAGTTTGGTTTAACGTTGTTACAGTTGCAATATCATCAGGTTCGTTAAATTATATACTAGTTAAACAAAAGCAAACTTTATTTTTCAGGTCCTAACACCAATGGTTGTCAGTTTTTCATTACAACCAGACAGACACCGTGGTTAGATGGTAAACACACTGTATTTGGTAAGGTGCTCCAAGGTATGGACGTCGTGAAGGCTATAGCGGCACAACAGACTGATGACTCGGACCACCCGCTCACAGACGTTGTTATAGAGAAATGTGGTGTTATTGATGTGGATACTCCATTTGATGAGGCCAAAGAAGGAGTTTACTGATACAAAGGCTATATCATTATTTATAGCTTTTATCCATTTCAAGTCCAAATATAGCATGATTAAGACTCGTATGGGTATTGTGAAATTCTAGTTTGTTGTTGTTGCCATGGAAATGTGATAAACATTTTTTTCTTTTTGTATCCCTCTCTTTATAAAAAAAAATTGTTTCATCAAAGGACGTGTTTTGACAGTCACTGACACTAAAAACCACTCACGAGATATACACTGTAACTTGAAACATTCTAATAATCTATCTATATTGGGTTCAATTTGTTTTAAACTGTCTTTGGTCTTTTGTTTTGAGAGAGTGCTCGAGATAAGGAAATCGGATATGTTTTGCTAATGTACCGAAAGAGGTGCATTTCAAGGGATAAAAGTTGTTTTTTATTAGTATCATTAGAGTGTGAATATATTGCTGATCTTTTCCAACTTTTAGATTGTCTACCAGCAATGCATTCCATAAAACCTTCAAATATCTTTTGTGTGCGTTACTTTTCTACTTCGTGTTTTTGTAAAAGTAACACATTCAAGAGACCTTCTGTATTATACACTAATTTTAAACTTTTAATAATTTTGTTGTTTCATATATTTATACAATGTATATGTATATTGAAAAATAATAATACTTATGTTTAAGTTTTATTTTTGAAAACAGTAGTCATAAATATTTAAATATTAAGAAAGAAATGTATTATAATATAATAATGGGTTTCAAAGGCATGTAGTTTTAAAGCAGTCTGAAATAATTATCATGTGCAAAATCTTTTTTCATGAGAAAAATTTTGAATATTTCTTTTTGTAAAAATTCAAAATTTTGCACATGACATAAGTTTTATCCAACATCCTAAGCTAAAATTGCTTTATGAAATGAAATCGTACCCCAACCCCGCCTCGTAAAATATTGTTATAATTTAGTGGATTTCCGTCCACAAGTGTAAAGAGCAGTTTATCATAGTGTTAGGAGTTTCCAAAAACAAAGAAACGATTTAGGAATTTCCTAAAGCAAAGAACGATAACTTCTTATGACACTATGGTCATTGTGAGTCACATATAAATAGATATCGTTTGTTTAAAGTTGTCAAAGTAACTGCTGTAGTTTGATAACGTATCGATCATATTCATTATTAAATGTTAAAATAATATCAATGAAGTAGAAGTTAAAACTATGATGTAACTGTGTACTACGTAGCTCTGTGTAGCTGAACTACGTAGCTCTGTCTATTTAACTATTTACTACGTAGCTCTGTCTATGTAGCTGAACTACGTAGAGCTGAACGACGTAGCTCTGTCTATGTAGCTGAACGTATCTAATGTTATGAAATGATCCACTTAAAATAACATATGATGGACAATTGCTGGACATTTCTATAAATTGTGATAAATAAAATATGATGTTTTTATATTTTATTTTGAATTTGTATGTTGTTCTTGTAATTTTTGAAAGATTTTACATTTAGGCATATATTTTGTAATAAACTGGAATGCTTATTTTTACATTTCTTTGTTATTCCTTCGACAGATAGATAGATAATAAAATGAAGAAGTTTGCCGCTAAAACATGAACGTAATGAACAGTTAATAATCCAACAGCCAAACAAGACAAGACAATACTAAAAACATACTGTGAACATTAAATATACCACACTTGGACCGGGACACTAAATTATATGGTTCCAGTACTACTGAAAGCTCCCCAACCATTTCACTTGTTTACAGCCAGTGGTTAATCAGTTCTCAAAGAAACGCTTGCTAATTAAAAATAAATAAATAAATAAATAAAAATAATAATATAATAAATAAAAAGGAGGATAATGGACAGAATTTACAGACATTTTTTTCGAGTCCACGGATTATAAATTCAACACAGACCACAACTACAAAATGTTGTATCGCATTGTAAAGGAACTGCTTTTATGCATTAAAATCCTGCAATTACTTTGCACTGATCATGAAATAAAATCAATTAATCAATTTAACAGTCCAAATCTTTGTCTTACAAAGCAACTGATAATTGACTATAGTGAACATGGTCAAGTTTAGTTTGGTCAAAAAAAACAAAAACAAAAAAAAAAAAAAACAACCTATCTTTGTTTCGAAATTAGGAATACAACCGAGCCTTGGCAAACAGAATGCTAAATTTTTGTTACCAAGAATTGCCTGCATCTAAACAGATTAATGAAGACAGGCGTACTGCTGCCGTTTCGAGGATGAGGAAATCTTACATCTATACAAATGATATTATGGTATTTATAAACCAATTCCAATAGTTAAACAATTAAAAAATCTCCGAGGTTGTCAATTGCAGAGTAATATATCTCTTTTTAAATAGATAATGAAACATACAGATAAAAAGTTTATTAATTGTTAATGATGCTTTGCACAATAGCCCCGTTGGAATGGAGAAAGTATAATTTTAAAAATTAACTTTAGTCGAGATTCTTTCACTTATACTGATGGTGAGATCTGGAGAAATTCAGGTTTGCAAGAAAAACACATCAACCCTTGCAAGCAAACTGAAACTAAGTTTTGCATTAGGCGAGCCTTAACTTATGAGTTAGATTCGTACCTTGGCGGTGAGAAGCGCTATATACAGTATCAAAAAAAAAAAAAAAAAAAAAAAAAAAAAAACCGGAGCTCGCTCGAAACTACTCGACTCTTCAGACTCATAGTAATCTGTTCAAATAAACATGTGTATAGTGTAGATAATAATTTCATCTTTTAACAAGTCTTGACATATATCCGTTAATCCTAAAGATCATCATAAATGTAATATGTATCTTAATCAACTAAGATAGATGAAGGTTCGAAGTTCAATCGTTACTGTTTAAAGTTGTGTACTAGTATTAGATTTAATATGGTTAATGTAGAAAGACGTTTATAGACAACACGTGTAAACGTATAAAGAAATATTTACATAGTAAGTAAAGGACACACACACACACACACACACACACACACACGAGTGCCTATTCTATACAATTTAATTGATGAAATTGTTAAAGAAATCTTATTTTTTATCTTATTGAGATAGCGTAAATAATTTGATATATTTGCGTTTATTACCAGTTCATGTGTATAATACGGGGACTTTGGTAGTTTGAAATTAAAAATGGGTCTCATTGTCCAAGTTCGAATCCCTCAATACAGATCGCAGCGTGAGAAAATTCTATTCGCTTGCCGAATGTCGGTAAATTTTGGGCATCTCAGTTTCCTCTACCTTCATTGAACTGTTTGTATCAATATAAATAAAACCTTGACTTAAAGCGTAATATTTAATTACACGACATGCACTTTCTATAGTCTGATTTTACGACGATTACTCAAACTGTATATTAACATTCTTTATATAGTACATATAATATAATGTGTTCGATGTGTCAAGTAATCAGTTATTTCAATTTTATCTTACATCCGAATATAAACAACTGATATATCAAATGCACGGACATGCTGGTTCACGAGTATCTACCAAATTCGGCAATGTTTAAACATGCTTGTCTATGATGTTATATGGGGCTCAAATCAAGCTTTTCTGTGTTCTTTCTAATACAATTACTAACTATATGTCTTGCTTGTCTATAATATTACAGATGGCTCAGACTAAGCGCCTTCTGAATACTGTTTTACTCATACTTATTGCCTATAGAGCCTATATAGTAGTCAATCGGCCTGTACCAACAGAATTTACAGAACCAATGAAAGTCAGGGTACTGGATGAAATAGGACGGATAGCTAACTTTTGGGTAATGTTTACTTCATCATATCTTCTAGTTGTAAACAAAGACTAAGACTTGTATTTAAATGTGAGTATATACAAATCACCGACTGTAAAATAATCGTGGATGGTATTGTAGTGACTTATAAAAGTACTAAACACTCCTAATGGACATTTACCACAATGTCCATTCAAAGTTACGACTTTTACCAGAAATTCAAATGTATCTTATCCGATTTTTTTCTGAATTTTCAAGTTTTTATTCGGTCAAAATGATTCTACTGTTTTACATACCAAATAACCTATGTTATGTTCGTTTTCTTATTTAATGTTTTTACAAACAAAAGTTTTATTTTACAATTTGTTTTATTACATTGTAAGCATTTTTGTATAAAAATATTTTTTAATTACAGTACAGCCTAAGTTGCAAGACTTTGTGCGTCTAGTCTTCCGTCTACGGCATGTGTTTAGGTTTAAAGAAAATAAAACTGACAAGATGAACACCTTTAATCAATCTGGGGATTGTTTTTTTTTTTATTTTATTAGCATAATTAAACGTGATTTTGAGCAGTAAACATTATTTAAAACCTCACTTTGGTTCATAAAATTCAGCTAATGTCTACATTCATTAATCGTCATTTATTCAAATCTACATTTATTTTATATATTTTAGATGGATCTATCTGTCTACTTTGAGTTCAATCCTGCTCCAGATTTAGTGAAGTTAATTGTTAATTTTATCTTTAAATTAATGCTTGAAGGATTGTCGAGACCAGATTACAATGTTGAGGTAACCGAAGTTAAATTAAAAAGATAATTGTAAAACAAGGCATTATGATACAAAATAGTTGAAGGAACCTGTACAACCTTCAATCTCAGTGTCCTCAAAAGTCACTGGAGTTTACAATCAATGGCCCTAAAACGCATTAGCATAATAGCTTCTTGTCTTGTGTGGCTGTTTCTATAATTTACACCTTTTTGTCGTGTTGTTGGTTGCATATATTATAGCCAAATACATGTTTCCGCTTTTAAATACAATGTATTACTTTCTTCTACTACAAAACACATATGGTATTGCAGATATTGACAAGGGATCCTTTATAACGCTGTCAAATAATTTTTCTTGCTTAAAAATCATCAGCAAATTAAATATATCGATTGTTGTTTCATAAGATGTGGTATACAATAACCACCCAATAACGTCTCGAAATTTTCTAAAGCATCAGGTCTATTGTTAGGAAATCAACAAATGTAATATATGTTGAAATTTATATGTGTATTGAATGATTTTATGTAATTGTGTAATTTTGATATTTATAGATCCATGATGATTATATTTCTGGTGTCCCAGTAAGGGTGTTCATTCCAAAGGCAAAAACAAAATCTGTTGGACTTCCAGCAATGATTTATTTACATGGTGGAGGATGGACTTGGTTTAATGTTTGTAAGTACAAAAACATATTGTTGTTTTTGTTTGTGCATTAAAAAGACTAGTATTTTTATTTGAACTTTTTCACACGACGATCTTTTTATTTCTAGTAAGTTCCGTTTTTTTCGGAATGTTTTTGCAATGGGGATAAAATGACGCAACATTGACTTATCCTTAACATAGCATTGTATATGTCCAAAAAGTCGTACAAACATTCAATTTTATAATCAAATATAGCTGAAAATTGAAGCACGTGTTCAATCTATTTATATTATAAGATTGTTTCTTCCATGTTATATGCCAAAATATTTCCCAAGGTTAGATGGCATAATGCACTCCCCTTTCGGGTCATGCATTATGCCATCTAACCTTGGGAAATATTTTGGCATATAACATGGAAGAAACAATGTTATTATTATTATTATTACTATGAATGTTTTTGTTTAAATTGAAATTTTGTAAACAAATTACAAACCGGTTCCAAATAAATTACTGATATCTTTTTGTGTGTTTGAGTGTTGTCGGGAGATTGTCTTTTTCATTTGAATCACGGACCGCTTGGTTGTGTAAAGTGCCGTGGTCAATGCTTAAGAAAGTTTGTTTACAATCTATGTTTGTCTTTTTCAGTTGAATCACGGACCGCTTGGTTGTGTAAAATGCCGTGGTCAAGTTTGTTTACAATCTATGTTATTAACAGGCATTCATTGAACGTTCGAATATACTTACAATTCAAACGCAGTAACGATTGTGAATTATGTGTCCCATATATGGTTGTGACTCCATCCATATTTCATCACGTGACAATAGGAAGCTCCGCATCCTTACTGACGTGCGTGTAATATGCCATGTTATATGCGATGGCATAATACACGCTCCCATTGATTTCAATATAAAAATATGCCAAAATAGTATTGATGCAATTATTATTAAAGAAATTTACATGAATAGTAATAAATATCTATCATATCATCTATTATTGTTTACTTGGCTTTTTTGCCATTGTCTGTGTTCATGAGAAGTGATATTTCATTTTGTTTTGATAACCAATCACTTTCATCGATTTTTTGCTGAACATCAAAATAGGAATTGTTGGCCGATCCCAAAACTAACTGCCTTGATAAAAGAGGACGAATCTTAACTGGGACGTCAAACAATAAAGCTTCAATCCTGTACAATAATACATGATAAAATAATGACATTAGTATTGAAAGAAACAACTAACAACAATAAGTATATATATATATATATATATATATATATATATATATATATATATATATATATATATATATATATATATATATATATATATATATAATTATTATTATTATTATAGATACTTACAGTGGATATTTAGAGAACCTGGCTAACAGAACCAATTGTATCATAGTGGCAGTAGAGTAAGTTACACATAATGTTATATTATTTTATGAGTTATATGGCAAGCTGAACTATAAAGATTTAGATGTACTTTTAAATAAAAAGAAAAAATAACTTTTACGACCATTGTCTTGTCAATTGTATACTACAATTGCCTAGACAAATGTATAAGACCATGGCCTAGACAAATGTATACGACCATTGCCTAGACAAATGTATACGACCATTGCCTAGACAAATGTATACGACCATTACCTATTCAATTGTATACGACGATTACCTATTCAATTGTATACGAGTGTGCCTAGTCAATTGTATAAGACCATTACCTAGTCAAATGTATACGAGCATTGCCTAGTCAAATGTATACGAGCATTGCCTAGTCAATTGTATACGACCATTGCCTAGTCAAATGTATTCGACCATTACCTAGTCAAATGCATACGAACATTGTCTAGTCAATTGTATACGACCATTACCTAGTCAAATGTATACAAGCATAGCCTAGTCAAATGTATATGATCATTGGCTAGTAAATTGTTTACGATTACTGTCAAGTCAAATGTATACGATCATTGTCTAGTAAATTGTATACGATTATTCTCAAGTCAAACGTAAGCGATCATTGAATAGAAGAAATTACATGGTTATTGTCAAGTAATGACTTTAAGTATATACTTAGTTACTTTGATTCAATTTCCATTCTTTTTTTTTTTCAGATACCGTAAAGCGCCAGAGCATCAGTTTCCAATAGCATATGAGGAGTGTATATCCGTCACATGGAAAATATTGCTAGGAAAAAGTGGATATCCAATCCATAAAGAGAAAGTTATGGTTGCCGGTGATGGAGCAGGTGGTGGATTAGCAGCCGCAATTGCGAAACGATTCCAAAAACGTGTCCTAATGCAGATTCTTATAAATCCATCTTTACAATTTTTGGATTTTAAAACACCTTCTTACAGAGACAATGTTGATACGATTCCGGGAATTACGTCAGCAAAATCAGAAGCAATTCATTGGCTCATGTATTGTGGTGTGAAACATCAATATACGCCTTATCTAGTCGAAAACGAACATACACTTCCTGTTGTAAAAGCGTCTAAATATTTTTCTTTTATTGACAGCAAAAAACACATACCTCTTCACTTGTCTGTTACAAATAAATCTTCTATACAGACGCCATACTTTAACAGTACAGTTGGGCATTCTGTACAAAAACTCATAACAAACGATACCTTATCACCAATATTAATGGATAACTTACAAGGAATTCCGAATGCTTACATTATTACATCACAGTATGACGTTGTTCGTGACGAAGGTATCATGTTTGCCAGTAGACTTCATGAATCTAAAGTGCGTGTTAAGTTAAAACATTACACAGACGGGTTTCACGGATTCTTTCTCTTTTCTGCCGGAGGACCATTTTATCTAAAACTAGCTGATAAAGCGCTAAGTGATCTAGAGCAGTTTATTCATGTTAAAGTTCACGGTGGTCATTAAAATTTTATAAATAATTACATGTGTTTATTACATTTATTCACGGAGAACCTTGACCCCTGTTAAGACTGATGTGAAATTCACACCCCTTCATATCTTAAATGAATGATACGCATATATTTTGTAAAGAATTATAATTGAAATATTTTTTCCCATTATTTAGTGAATACATGTTATTGCTAGATATGATGTTACCAAAAAGTAGCCCAATACATGTTATGTTGGATTTTGAAAATAATGAGTCAACTCCGTTTCATTTTTGTAAATTATACCTTAGGAAGCATTTTATTTGCAGATGATCTTATAATTTTATCTGAAAGTAAAGCAGTCTAAAAAAGCTTGAACAATTTATTCCACTATTGTGAAAACTAGCAACTCAGTCTAAACTTTAATAAAACTAAAATAATGATAATAAACAAAGACCCAATTCAAAATAAAATAATACAAAATGCCACAAAATATAAATATCTAGCTATCTAGCTACAATTACTAACAATAAATTAATCTAAATGCAAGTCTAATGGGTTTGGCATAGACAACAAAGTAGCAAATAAAATTATATTTAGCCTTTTTTCCGGGTAAGTTCCTTGTAAATGAATCAGGTAATTTATTTTCATACCTTGGTCAAATCTTTAAAAAGCCAAAGGAATATTAAATCTCGAAACAAAGATATAGATATGTTTTAATTTTTAGATAGGTTACTATTTAACAAAGTGCATATTATTTTTGCACATTTATCCTTGCTACTAAAACACATCCTCATATTTAAATCGAAAGTTTATACCATAATTATACTTTACATCTGTGTAAAGATGTTGAGCTTTAGAAATAACTAAATTTATCTTAAACATCTAATTTAAAAAACGATTTTTACACGATTGGTGATTATAATTATATCCGATTTTTAACAGAAACGCACTTAGTAACAAAGCAAAGTCGACCTGAAACTCATTTAGTGACAAAATTTTAAACAACCACCAAAAATAGAATAAACATCACCACAAAATCGCAGGAACGACTTCATATATCATATAGTTGATATTTAATAAAATATGAGTAAATTGAAATGTTACACCCATTTTTTTTTAAAAAAAAGAAAAAAAAAAAAAAAAAAAAAAAAAGCTTTTGGTATCAAAGATTTTTTCAACATGAAATGCATTTGGTAACAAAGGTTCATTAGACTACCGAAAAGACAAGTTTGTGAAATGTCGCTGTCCTTCTGTACCATGACCTGAGGAGAAGACATTGTTCGTCATGAAGTATTTATAAAGGTATTGGTTGAATTGTCAATAATAATATAATGTTACAGTTTAATCATGATTCATAAATGTGTCGTCTAGGAGGCGAGATGGGAAGAAGTAAACAATATGTGGGTAGTGATGTTTATTAGCGCCTACGTGTAGAGCAGGGAAGCAGCATTTTTTAATGTCGATGAAGATACTTAAATTGTATAACAATTTTTTTTGACGAATCTACCTTAAAAAGTGCAAACCTTTAAATTATGATAAAAGTTACCAAGTTGTCTCTCTCACTGGCTCTACTGCCGTGTGCTACTTTTGAATTTATATGGCATAATTCAATTTAAAAGTAGCAAATGACACTATTTTTGCTGTTTTGAGTGATGTTTCAACTTTCTGTTCTTTTTAGGGTTCTCTCCTTCTTTACAATTTTACTTCTTAACCTCCTGTTGTTTCCAAAAAAGCTGTTTCATGACATTTTTCTATTCTCATAGAATGTGTTCAAAAATTCAAGTTCAACTTCTTTACTCGTAGTTGATGTTATCTATTAATGTTTTTACAACATTCTTGTTGGAAATTAAGGTAGCCTTTTATTTTCAATATTCCTTTGCAGTATAAGATGTTAAGTTTTTTTCACCTGTTTTTGTAGTAGATGTTTCAATTTTTGTTACCAAATGCTTTATGGTTACCACATGCGTTGTACATACCTATCTGCTTAAACCCAAGGATTTTATCAAGTAAAAACAAAGGTCTGCTTTATTTAAAACAATCATTTGAACTGATGACATGTGATTCAGTAGTTTTAACTTATACATGTATAATATTCAATAAAATAGAATGAATAATATAGGCATTAAATTATTGTGTTTTAATTGGATTTAATTCAAATCAAATGTATACGTGTTAAATATGTCAAACGTGCTAAAAAGGTATGTAAAAACTGTCCCAAAAAGATTTACATGTTACTATGACCTACTAAACTGGAAAAAATGAAAATTTAGTCGAGAGTTCAAAATAATGAAAATTGTTTTTAACGCTTTCAAAAAATCTCGATCCCAGTTTTTTAAAAAATTAATTAGATTTTTTTCGTTTTATATTTTAGAAAAAAATTTTTACGAAATTTACCCTATAAATTTTAATTTTTATGTTAATCATTTGTTAAACTACAGCTTGTTTTTTCAAAGACAAAATATAGTATTCGACAAAATCAGATGCAAAGTTACATCAAGAATGTTTTTTAACTTCACGTTTCTTTTGTTTAATTTTCATTTTAATAGACTTTACAATAAAGCAAGAAAATTATATTTAAATATAAAAAATACATGATAAGGGTCCTTTTTGCAACTTCAAAATCCCATTTTGCGAAATAATAATACTAAAAATGACACCCACGAGAACACAAAGCGAGAGAGAGAGAGAGAGAGAGAGAGAGAGAGAGAGAGAGAGAGAGAGAGAGAGAGAGAGAGAGAGAGAGAGAGAGAGAGAGAGAGAGAGAGAGAGAGAGAGAGAGAAATCTGTAACAGCAATGATTGTCAGAAGTTAAATGTAAGGGATAACCGACAAAGCATAGAGAAAAACTGCAGAGAAGACGATATATCCAGGGCACGAGGAATCTGATACATCACCCAAACAATACGTGAAAAACTGAAGGATAGAGCCAATGAGAGTCAATTTTGTCATGTAACTACTGGCATAGAGAGTTATCTTTAATTATTTTACCGGAATTCAGTATGTTAGATTTCGAAATGTCAAAGTCTTGTACTTTTTAATGTTAATTTTTCTGAATGCAATAATTAAACAATAAAGTAAGAAAGTTCCCATATGTCATATATTTGATATTTAATGGGATATCAGTATATAGAAAAGTTAAATATTCAACAAAAATACCTGTTTAATATTGCTAAATCTAATTATTATTAAAACGAGTTTGGTAAAAAATGTTTTTTTCAACCTGAAATGCATTTATTAACAATGGTACGTTAGGTTACCGAAATGACAAGTTTGTGTAATGTCGCCGTCTTTTTGTACCAAGACCTCAAGGGAAGACATTGTTTGTTTAACTACGTTTTTTGGAGGTATTGGTTCAATAATCAATAAAACAAAATGTCAATCATGACGCATAAATGTGCCGTTTAGGAGGCGAGGTGAGAAGAAGTAAATACCAGACTTGACTTGTTAGACAAAGTGTGGGTGATGATGTTCATTAGTGCCCACGTGTAAAGCAAGGAAGCAGCATTGTTTTAATGTCGACGAAGATACCTGAATTGCATAACAATTTTATTTTGACGAATTTACAGCTCAAAATACTGAATAACGTTATGATAAGTTGAATTTGTCCCTGTATCTGAAGCTACCAAGTTGTCCCTCTCACTGGCTCTTTTGTCATATGCTACTTTTGAATTGTTGTGAAATAATGCAATTTATAGGTAGCAAATGACCTATTGTGCCGTTTTTGGGTGACATTTCAACTTTAAAATGTTTTCGGATATCTCTCATATTTTAACCTTGTCAAATTTGGAAAAAAGACTGTCGCTAAATCATTCAATTACACATGCAGATATATAGATGACGTTCTTTCTCTAAATAATCACAAATTTGGAGAATATGTGAATGTCATCTATCCAAGTGAGCTTGAAATAAAAGACACGACAGATTCTCCATGTTCTGCTTCATATTTGGACTTATACCTCAATTATGACACCCATGAAAGGTTACATCTGAAGCTATACGACAAACGTGATGACTTCAATTTTTCTATTGTCAACTTTCCGTTTCTTTGCAGTAATATCCCTGCTTCTCCTGCGTATGGTGTATATGTTTCACAGTTAATACGGTACGGTAGAGCTTGTTCCCACTATGGGAACTTTCTGCAACGAAGCAAATTACTTACAATTAAATTGTTGACACAAGGATATTGCAAGCCTAGGCTAATCAGGGCCCTTAAAAAGTTTTATGGCCGTCATCACAATATTGTTGATAAGTATGTAGTCACTGTATCCCAACTTATACTGGATATATTTGACATACCATAGTTCTTTGTTCATTCTTAAAATTGACTTGCACGTGACGGTGTAGCTAGCTAAACAGGAGGTGCTTACCCTTCCGGAGCACCCGGCCTCACTTCGTTGATGGAAGATCACGTTTATAACATATTTTGCCAGTCTGCAAAGTTTTTACTTTGTTATTGGGATTGTGATATGGACAAGGACTGGTATGTTTGTTTTATTTTTATAGTTTAACTCTTATTTTATATCTGTCGTTCCATGAATCTCCATCTCCTGTTGTTTACCAAAAGCTGTTTCAAGATAACTTCCCATTCCATCCTTATACGATATGTCCAATGAAAATTATAATTTATGACGAACAAATGTACAGGTGAAGGATTTAAAAAATAAAGGTAATTCCTTTCATTTTCTTAAATATAAAACAAATACCAGTTAAATTTTTCTGTGCCATATGTGCACATTTCGGAAATCCATTCATATTATACAAGTAAAAACTACTGAGAGTTACCTGTCCTCACTTCTATCGACTGTTTTAAATAAAGCAGACTTTTGTTTTTACTTAAAACATGTTTTGGGTTAAGCAAAAAGCTATGTTCAACGCATTTGGTATCCAGAAAGCATTTGGTACGAAAAAAATGCAAAAGCAGGTGAAAAGAAACCGAACATCTTATATTTCAAACAAATATTGAAAATGGAATAAAACTTTAATGTCAAACAAGAAAGTAATATAAACATTAGTAAATAACGTCAACTGCGATGTAAGAAGATGAAGTTTAAATTTTACTTATACATATTTCATAACTTTGAGTTGAATAGAATTCATATTAAACGTATACGAAGTAAATGTGTCACATGAGAGTTTTGTAAAACCTATCCCAACATGCTTTGGTGTTATAATGACCTATATACCAAACAAAAAAAAAGTCAATTAAGTTAAGAGTTAAATATTTATTTAAAAAGGTTTAAAACGTTTTCAAAAAATCTCGATCTAAGGTTTCTCAAAAATCAATTTGATTTATTCAGGTTAAATATTTTAGAATATTTGTATTATGGTGTATACCCTGTATATTCAATGTTTATGTTGATTATATGTTTAACTACGGCTTGTTATTTCTTAAACAAATTATGGTATTCGACAAATTAACTTATGAAATCAGTGGTTTAGTGACACTTTTGGGTTTTAATTAACTTCACGTTTGTTTCTTTTATTTTCATTTTTTTTAAAAAGTAAAAATATAATAAAAAAAGTGAAACAAAAATAAAATAAAATAAAATAAAATAAATAAATAATAAAAATAAATAAATAAATAAATAAAGACAAACAATTTAATAATAATCATAATAAAACAATAAATGATAAGGGTTCTATTTGCAACTCCCTAACCCTTAATGCAAGTTAATAGTACAATAATAATTTAAGAGAGAGAGAGAGAGAGAGAGAGAGAGAGAGAGAGAGAGAGAGAGAGAGAGAGGGGGGGTTTTCTAATCATTTGGAGTTCGTAACTCTTCGGTTTATAAAGTTGGATAATAAAAAAGTAAAGGTACAACTAAAGGAACATCGCGAAACTTTTATACTTTTCTGAAAGGACTCGACTTTGTTGATAACATTGTTCTCTTTTCAACAAGGCAAATAAGTGGAGAGGGAGATAGAGAGGGGGTCAAATAAATGAAAATTACTGAGGAACCATATACAAAATACAAGTAGACAAATTGTCTTGGTGCAATAGAAAACGACGTAGCACACTGCAATACTTTGTTGCTTCATTTTTTGAAACATTTGATGAAAACAATATAAAAAGTCTATAGAAACTAGATGATCATTCCTTCTACTTTAAAAACTATGTAAGAGGTCATGTCATCAATAAGATGAGTAAGAAGCTAGCTGCATAAAACGCTTGTGAGATCTGCGTTTTTATATGGATGCCGGATCCGTTAAATAACGTTAATTAAGCAGGTGAAAAGAAAGTGAACATCATCTACTTAAAAAAATATTGAAAATAATTGGCAACAAAAATATCAAACAAAAATGAAGCAGGAACATTCATAGTTAACATCAGCTATAGGAGGTAAAGAAATTATGTTGAAATTTGATTGGACACATCCTAAGGAAGAAATAGGAAATTGTCGAAAAATGTATCAAGTTGGGTGGACATCAGAAGGTAAATTGGAGGGACGACAGAAACATCACAGAGGAAAACTGTAGAGATGACGATAAATTTAAGGCAGAGGAATATGAAACAAACGGAACTAAAACTAGAGCCAATGAGAGAGACAATTCGGTTATGTAACTTCTGGTATAGAGAGTCATCTTTAATTATCTTACCGTAAATCAGTAGGTTGATTTCGAAATTTCAAACTCTTGTACTTTTGAATCTTAATTCTTCTTAATGAAATACATGTAGTAAAACAAATAAAGTAGGGAGGTTCTCATATGTCATATAGTTGATATCTTATGAGATATCGGTAGATGGAAAAGTTATATCCAATTCTTATTAAAAAGCAATTTGTAAATACAGTAGAACTTCGATGGCTCGAAGTCAAAGGGACTTCGACTAAATATTCGAGCCATCGGGGGGTTCGAGCGATCGAACATCGAGATATGAATGGAGGTTCAAGTTCTCATGTTGACCGACCGTTAAACAATCTTTAAATTGTTTTACATGTAAATAAACTAAAAGTTCAAATTATGAAAAGTCCGAATTAAAAATCCATTATTTATCACAAAATATTTAAAAAAAAAATAAATAAATAAAAAAGAATAACATATCCCAATTAAAATACAAAATTCATTTCAAATTACATGTTGACCTGCAATCTGCTGTATGATGATATTTGGCTACGGGGTTAGAATATGGCACTTTATTTTAATTTCAACAGGTGATGATACAAAAAACTTACTTTATTCTTTGTTGCACATGTAATACTTGAAAGAAAAACAATACAAAACACAAACAAAACCGGTCGTTTTAATCACGGGCGATAATACACATTACTATACATATTCCAAGAGCATGTAAATTATAGAATCCTGATGTGCAATTATAAGGCACGAGCGACTGAGGTGTTTTAAAAATAGCGATCAAACACTTCCGTGTGTCGTAATCGGATTAAGAGATTAAAGAACTGAGCATACCGACATTCTTTTAGTAGGTTAATTAATAAATAATTAATTAATTTGAGGTAAATGTCTAGATTAATCATTTCGTTCCACTCTATTACTTTTGATGAAATCTGTAATATGGCTTCAGCTTGTGTTTTGTTTACAATGACCAGGACCACATGTCCTTCTGGCAAAAACTGTATTCGAGCGAAAGAAGTTGAATTTTTACTAACTTAATACTTTTGAAAAATATTTATATTCGAGCGAGCGGGGGTATTCGAGTTAACGAAGTTCGAGCCATCGAGGTTTATTTACATAGGATAAAATAGGAAATTGGTCGGGACCAACAGATGACTTCGAGTTATCCGGGGTATTCGAGGCAACGACGTTCGAGCGATCGAAGTTTTACTGTATATAACACAAATGCCAGTTAAATTTTGATGTGCCATATGTGCACATTTCGGAAATTCATTCCTCATACTAAGATTTTTTCAATCTGAAATGCATTTGGTAACAAAGGTACGTTAGACTACCGAATGGACAAATTTGTGTAATGTCGCTGTCCTTTTGTACAACGACCTTCGAAGAAAATATTTTGTCATTATATGCCTATGGAGGTATTGGTTGAACTGTCAATAACAATCATGACGTTTAAATGTGTCGTTCAGGAGGGAGGTGAGAAGTAAACAACAGACTGGTCATACAACATGTGGGTAGTGATGTTCATTAACGCCTACGTGTAGAGCAGGGAAATAGCATTGTTTTAATATCGATGAAGATACTTAAATTGTATAACAATTTCATTTTGACGAATTTACCTTAAAATGTACCAACTGTAACTTTTTAAAGCTCAAAATACTGAATTACGGTAAGATAAAATTGAACTTGTCTCTCTGTACCAGAAGTTGCCAACTTGTCTCTCTTGCCGTGTGCTACTTTTGAATTTTTATGAAATAATGCAATTTAAAACTAGCACTTGGCACCATTTTTGCTGTTTGTGGTTGATGTTTTAACTTTCTGATGTTTTTTGGATATCTCATCTTTTTATAGTTTAACTCTATTTTGTTTCTGTCGTCCCCTGAATCTAACCTCCCATTGTTAACTAAAGCTGTTTCAAGATAATTTCTCCTCAAATCCTTATAGGATGTGTCCAAAGAAATTTCCACTTCATCTTTTTACATCCCACCTGAAGTTATCTATTCATGTTCTTATCACAATCTTTATGGAAATTAAAGTTGCCTTCTATTTCAATATTCCTTTAAAGAAGATTTTCAGTTTATTTTCTTTTCATTTCTTTTTTTCTTTTTCTTTCTTTTCTTTTTTCCCTTTCTTTTTTTTTTTTTTTTTTTTTTTTTTTTTGTTTTACTTCGTAGTATATGTTTCATTTTTTGTTACCAAATGCTTTCTGGTTAACAAATGCGTTATAACATAGCATTTGCAGTTTTATTTAAAACAGTCGTTGAAACTGAGGACATGGGATTCTTAGTAAATTTTACTTGTATAATATTTAGGAAAATGAAATAGTTTACATAGGTGTTGAAGCATTGTGTGTTTATTTTGAAAATTCTTTACATGTGCTTTGTCTTACTGATATGGCAATAAATTTCCAATTCCAATGGAATTAGATTGAATTCATATCAAATGTATAGGGAATAAACATTTCACACGTACTGTTAAGTTATATAAAACCTATCCCAATAAGCTTAACATGTTATTGTGACCTACGTACATGAAAAACATGTAAATTCAGTTGAGAGTTCAAAATTTATTGAAAATTGTTTAAAACGTTCTTAAAAAATCTCGATCTGGTTTTTGAAATATCTATTTATTTATTTTAGTTAAATATTTTAGAAGATTTGAATTACGAAGAATACGCTATGATCTCATTTTTGTATGTTGATTATATGTTTAACTACAGTTTGTTATTTCACAAATTATGGTATTCGACAAAATAACTTCTGAAATCAGTTTAAAAGTTACAGGACAAGATTGTTCTTTTTCACTTTTTCACTTTACGTTTCTTTTGTTTTATTTTCATTTTAAAAGATGAAAATTTCATTTTTAAAGCAAAAAAATAAATGAATAAATAAATAAATAAATAAAATAAAAATAAAATAAAATAAATAAATAAATAAATAAAGATTTGGTAATCAGAAAGCATTTGGTTACAAAAAATGAAACGTCTACTAGAAAATAAAATTACGATGCAGGTGAAAAGAAACTGAACATCTACTTCAAAAGATTATTAAAAATAAACAGCAACAAAAATATCATACCAAAATATAGCTAGATCATGAATCGGTAACATCAACTATACGAAATTAGAAAATAATGATGAAATTTTATTGGACAAATATTATTAAGAAGGATTGGGAAATTGTGGTAAAATATATCAGGTTGGGTGGATGTCGGAAGGAAAATTCAAGAGATAACCGACAAAACATAGAGCAAAACTGTAGAGAAGACGATATATTCATGGCACGAGGAATCAAAAACATCGGCCAAACAACACCTGACAAAAGATAGAGCCAATGAGAAAGACAATTTTGCCATGTAACGTCTGATACAGAGACATTTCTAATTACAGTACTTCAGTGGGTTGGATTTCAAAAGGTCAAAGTCTTGTACTTTTGAATGTTCATTCTTCTTAATGAAATGTGAAACAAATAAAGTAGGGAGGTTCTCATATGTCATATAGTTAATATCTAATTAGACATCACTGTATGGAAAAATTATATCCAATTTGTATTAAAAGGCATTTGGTAACTAAGGTTTTTCAAAATGAAATTCATATGGTAACAAAGGTACGTTAGGCTACTGAGCGGACAAATTTATGTTATGTCGTCCTTAAGAGAGCAGATTGTTTACCATGATATGCCTATGGAGTATTGGTTAAATTAATTTAAAAAATCATGACGCATAAATATGCCGTTCAGGAGGCGAGGTGAGAAAGAGAAAACACCAGACAATGCCTATGGAGGTATTGGTTGAACTGTCAATAACAATCATGACGTATTATAAATGTGTCGTTCAGGAGGAGAGATGAGAAGTAAACGCAGACCTGTAAGACAACATGTGGGTAATGATGTTCATTAGCCCCCAAGTGTAGAGCAGGGAAGCAGTGTTGTTTTAATGTCGATGAAGATACTTAAATTGTATAACAATTTTATTTTGACGAATTTACCTAACAAACTTTAACTTTTTAAATCTCAAAATACTAAATTACGGTAAGATAAAATTGAACTTACCTTTCTGTACCAGATAATACAAAGTTGTCTCTCTCATTGGCTCTATTGTCATGTGCTACTTATGATTTTTTTTTAAATAATGCAATTCAAAAGAAGCAAATGACAACATTTTTGCTATTTTGGGGCGATGTTTCAACTTTCTAATATTTTTGGATATCTCTTTTCTTTACAGTTTTACTCTATTTTGTTTCTGTCCCCTGAATCTTAACCTCTTGTTGTTTATCAAATGCTGTTTCAAAATAATTTTTCATATTATCCTTACAGGATGTGTCCAATGAAATTTTACCTTCATCTTTTTTACCTCGCACTTAATGGTATCTATTAATGTTTTTACTACTTTCTTGTTGGAAATTAAAGATGCCTTCTATTTTCAAAATTCCTTTGAAGTTGATGTTCAGTTTCTTTTCACAGGTTTTTGCGATTTTTCAAATTTTTTTTTACCAAATGCTTTCTGGTTACCACATGCGTTGTACATGCCTATCTGCTTAAACACAAGGATTTTTATCAAGTAAAAACAAAAGAAAAGACCGTTTTATTTAAAAAGTCGTTGGAACTTAAGACATACATGTTACTCTTAGTACTTTTTACTTGTATAATATTAACGAAAATAATATGAATTACATAGAGAGGAATTATTGAGATTTTTAAAATCCTTTACCTATACTTTTGTTTGTAATCAATGTACATGTATTTCATAAATTCAAATTGAAGTGAGTAGAATTCATATTAAATGTACATACGGAGTGAATGCGTCAAATGAGATGTAAAGTTATGCAACACCTATCCCAATAAGCCTTGTGCGTTATTGTGACCTACATACACCAGAAAAAAAAACGCCAATTAAGTTGAAAATTTATTCTTTACTAAAAATGGTTGAAAACGTTTTCAAAAAATCTAGATCATGGTTTCTTAAAAATCAATTTATTTAGGTTAAATATTTGAGAAGATTTGTATAACGATAAACACCCTGTTGATCTTAATGTTTATGTTGATTATAATATATGCTTTTAAACTACAGCTTGTTATTTCAAAAAAAAATTATGGTATTCGACAAAACAACTTATGGAATCAGTTGTCAAGTTACACTTTAGGATTGTATTTAACTTCACGTTTGTTATCTTTTTTTTCCTTTAAGAAAACGTAACAATAAATCATATATATATATATATATATATATATATATATATATATATATATATATATATATATATATATATATATATATATATATTCAATAAATAATATAAAATAGTTATATTCAAACAATACATAATGGTCCTATTTTTCAATCTCTAATTCGACTATGCAAGTTAATAGTACAAAAATAATTCAACAAAGAGAGAGAGAGAGAGAGAGAGAGAGAGAGAGAGAGAGAGAGAGAGAGGTGGTTGCAATGTCTGGGAGTTTGTTCCTCTTCTGTATATAAAGCTGAATAATGAGAAAATGAACAAGAAGAAGAATATCGAAACTTTTGTTTTTTGGGTTTTTTTTTTTTTTTTTTTTTGGAAGACCTCGACCTTGGTAAAGAGCATTGCTCTCCTTTCACCAAGGCATAAAGAATGGAGAGAGAGAGAGAGAGAGAGAGAGAGAGAGAGAGAGAGAGAGAGAGAGAGAGCATAGATAGAAAAAGCAAATAAATGTAAATCACTGAGGAGCCAGTATACAAAATACCAGAAGACAAATTTTCTTAAATGGTGCCATAGAAAACAAAGTAGCAAACTCCAATACCCTGCACTTCATTTTTGACACAATTAATGAAAACGATATAAAAATGTCTATAGAAACTAGATGATCATTCTTTCTGCTGTAAAAACTTTGGAAGAGGTCATCAAAAGGAGGAATAAGGAGCAAGCTATAAATAAAACACTTGTGAGATCTGCGTTTACAGGATGGGAGACCCATTAGATAACAAGAGCAGAAGAAAAGAAATTAGACGTCTTCTACTTCAAAAGAGTATTGAAAATAAATGGCACTGAACAAAAATATCTAACAAAAATGTAGGAAGACCATTAATGATTCACATCAAGCATACGAGGTAAAGAAATAATGTTGAAATTTTATTGGACACATCTTTTCAGGAAGGAATGGGAAATTATTATAAAATGTATCAAGTTCGGTGTACGTCAGAAGGTAATTTAAAGGACGACCGAAACAGCATAGAGGATAACTGAGAAGACGATATACCCACGGCATGAGGACACTGAAACATCACAAAACACGTGACAAAAAGTACAAACAATGGGAGAGACAATTTGGTCATTGTTGTTATTTCTGGTCCTGAGAGATCTTTATTTTTATCTTTCTGTAATTCAGTGTGTTGGAAATTGTTCGAAATGTCAAAATCTTGTACTTTAATTTGAAGGTAAAATGTTTCTGAATAAAATAGTTAAACAATTAAAGTACTGATCTGAATTGATGTTGAAACAATTCTGCTCTAGACATGAAATCCAAAGCATTTGTAACAACATTTATATTTGGACAGTGTGTTGTGGTGTGTTATAACGGCACACCGTCCGAATATAATGCTCTTACAAGGGCTTAAATTTCTGCTCTACTTGTGGGCGCTTCATGATGAATATCACTGCTGTCATGTTGTAAACCGTGACGTCAGGTGTTTGCTTTTTTATTTTTTTCTCACCTCGCCCCCGGGAACCAGTAACCCCATAAAATTCTAAACAATTCTAAATTCTATAAACAATTTCTACTATTAAGGTCCAGTTGTACTAGTAAAAGGAGGATACAATCTGTGGCTCCGTGGCCTAACTAATGTTACACGGCCGATTGTTTATTTTACAAAAAGCAAACCAAATTTAACAGGGAATATAATATAGTAAATCTAAGCTATCCACTAAACCATTAATCTGGTAACAATGAATTAAGATTAAAATAAATAAATATAATTCAATTATAAATATGCCAGAATATTACATCAGTTATTTAATAAATAAATAAATAAATAAATAAATAAATAAATAAATAAATAAATAAATAAATAAATGTTTAGACCGAATGTTATCGGCAAAAACACAAATATAAGCATTTCATGAAAAATCATCGGAAGGAAATTTCAAATTTCATTCATCATTGATATGTTGCCTACTTTAGTTCAAGAATGGTTACATACTTTAAAGCAAATCATTCCTTGTTCCTAATAAACAAGCTCTCAAAAAAAAAAAAAAAAAAAAAAAAAAAAAAAAAAAAAAAAAAAACTAGATCTAGTTCAATGTCATGTTTACAAAGAACATTTCTGAAAAATCGTCGCAATCAATTTCACGGGTAGTTTTCGGAAAATAACGTTTGGAAACAGAAAGTAGCAACTAGATTTTCATTTAATAAAATGTTTCATATAATTAACTAAAGCTAAATAGAAAAAGCGATATGTGAAAATCGTAATCATTTATTGTTAAGAATTCGCAAACACGGAACCTTTTGGAATTTCACAATCCTTTAATTCCTTGTACGGTCCCCAATTGATAACAGTCCCCCTTCTGTACCCTGTGTTTTGATGTACATTTAAAAATCGTACAAATTCTAACCTACAGAAAAATAAATACGAAACGAAACTTTGCTTAATATTTGATTTTATTTTGTCTCTTTTCTATAGAATAAAAATTATCTTTGATATTTTGATGACTTCTATATAAATATGTATAAAATTAATAAATTATACAATTTTAATGATTATAATTATCGAATTCATTTGTTTAAATCACAGCGAACAATCTAGAAATTATCTCGGTCAAATATCGCATGCGCAATACACCTCACCCATGGAAAATTCGAAAGTCAGCTCAAGAAGATCGCTTTTCTGAATGACAGCTCTTGGTGGAAGAAAAAACAGCTGGGCCGGGATAAAATTCCTGCCAACTGGCGGATTTAGTTTTAAAACTTTGAATGGATCCAAGAATTGCTTGGTATCCGCCAGAACAGTTGGGTGTAGCTCATGATATTTGGACAAAAATTATTGAAGCCCAAATAGGCGTGGATGACATGTCACTGAATAACTCGAATCCGAATTTGGACCATAAACAGCAGGAGTTCATCCCAATTATCACCAATGATTTTGAACATAAATATGCACCTAATAATAGACAAAATCATTATCAAAATGAACAGAACCGTTTGAAAAAGAAAAGTGACAATCGTGCCAGCACCTACGGGTTAAATCATTCTTCTAACAAACATTTTCTACGTGAAGATGGCGGTTTGACCCCTTGGATCCCCAAGTGTAAAAAGTATAGTTTGGATGTCATTGGGTATGTTTTCTAAATAAGATTTTTCCTTTCTTTTAATTATGTCGCTTTATTTATGTCTATTTATTTGTATTAACACGGTTTAGATGGAAAGCTTAAAAAATGACATCTTTTTCAGAATTTAGACCGGCAAATTGTGCAATACTGACTTTCATAATGGGGTCTCCAACAGGATAAAATGATCTTTTTATTACTATGTAAAAATAAAACGTGTCAGGAATTATATAAGCAACCTATGTTATTGACCCAAAAAATTATAATTACGTGTTTCAATTGGTCCTTCTAGATATATTTTTTTAAGATTCTTAAAAAGTTTCTGTAGAGGTTATGGGTAGGGTTGTCATTGATAGGTCATTGTATACCATTACCATCTAGATACAATAATTGATATGTTTATTCAGTGTCACTACTCTAATAACATTATTAGTCTCAAACTTCTTGATATTTTTTTTTACAGTTTGCACAAAAGGTAACCATCTACAGAACATCAAAACTAAGAACACATCTATTTTGTTAAGGTTATTTCAACCACTACATCAAACAAAAATTAGTAATTTGTTCATTAACTAGTATATTGAAATATTAGTAAATCAAAAAATTTTATCCATGCACCAAAATTGAGAAGGTAGAAGTACCTCAAACATGTGAAACGCACAGTAGAAAAACATTCGATGGAACCAAAGAAGCAGAAAACTTGAAACTTAAGTTATAAAATTTGAATTTCTTGGTCTGTAAATATGGTATAAATAGTTGTTACTTTCTGAACAAATTTAAACCTAGTTTTACTGGGTATCTGTTGCATCAATTTTGACACCAAAAGCATATATATATATATATGCCACCAGACAGAAAGGTTTACAGATAAGACTTTAACTATTACATGTGTCAACAGAAGTACTGTTTATCAACGCAGCCCTTTCAACAGATTTTAAAGTAGCCAGCACGTTTTTTGAAGTAGACAGCAAATTCATTTGTAATTTTATATGAATGTAATACTAATAGATGTCTATAGAATGAAAGTAGGCAGCAGACAAAGAGAAAAAAACCCAAAGTAGATGACGGGTTTGACTGGCTGCTGGCTTCTATTGAAACCACTGCAACGGTGCTAGAATCAGAAGAGGGTATAAACTCTTTGTGATACTTTTTTTCCCTGTTTGCTGACTTTTTACAAATGATTAGAAAATTTGACAATTTTTTGTGGCTGTACTGCTTATTTACTGATAATGCCTCGTCTTAAAGAAAGCCTAGATTTAAAATTCAAAGTTTCATCTCATCCATATCACTTCTTGCCCTAAATAATTATTCAAAATTAGTTTTACTTAACTTTATGCTAAGCATAAGCCGGTGACAAGAATACTTTTCTTAGATTTATGTACTTTCTAAGTTTTTAGTTTGGATTAATTGTCAGAAACTATATAGCAAATTTACAAAACTTGTGGGATAATATAAAAATTGTTACTCCATACATTCATCAAATTAAAATTCTTTACAACAAATTATTTATTTCAAATTTTCATGGCACTAAGTAGTTCTGACGAGGATTTCGTTTTTATTCCTCCGAATTTGCCAAAGAGCGGTGCGTGCACAAATCTGATTGAAAATAGATGGTAGTGCATTAAGAGACAATTACCTACCACACACAGCAGACAAACAAATTTTGCTTTGCATTTTATGGAATATATGGCATTTTAAATTGTATCCAATCTCTAGTTAATGTGATGGTTATTTTGCCATGGTAACGGCTATTTTCATTTAACATAACTAAAAGTGATTAGTTAATGGAGTGGGGTAATGGTGTTTTATGCCACGGTCAAGAATTTTTCACTTATTTCGAGGCAGTCAGTTCTGGGATGGTGGAGGAAACCAGAGAGCCTGAAGAAAACCACCAACCTTTGGCAAGCAAACTGACAAACTTTCTTACACTAGGATCTGTCCCGAGTGGGATTCCAACCCAGGTGATGAGAGGCGCTGTGATCCATAAGTACACGCTTTAGATCACTTTTGAATTCATAATTTCCAATATTTTAAGGATGAAAATGAGCTTTTCAGTAAAATTCAATGGTTTAAATCTATATGTATAGATTAAAAGTTTAATATATTCACACAATGATATAATGTTACTATACATGGGTTGATTTTACATGTAGTAAGTTTATCGCGTGTATCAGGGACACTTGAGTAGGAGATTATCAATAATTTGACAGCAACAGAACATAATGTTACTTTATTAATATATTATTCATTTTTTTTTTAATTATTAATGTCAATCATGTTAATTTATGATGTGAACTTAAATGCTAAATGATATGATATATAGTCAGATTTGATATGTGGGAGTAAGGAATTGTAGATAGATCACTACCTGATCACAACCTATGTATGGTAGTAAAGTAAAAACTTGAATACTATACAACTCCTACATACATTCATACTGACATAGTGTTACTTACTTAGATTTTGACATCATCTTGTTAAGATTTTTGTGTGTTGTTCACTTGTTTAATGTGGTGATGATGTCATCATTAAAATGTTAAGATATTATAAACTTTAAAAGATTGTATAAAAACATAAAAAAACCTATTATTTATTTGAGGAATGTTATCAATGATTCATAATGAACTAGATGAAATTAAACAGTTGTGATTTTATTTTATTATTATTATTTTTTTTTTTTAGTAATTTCACCAACAACATTTATATATTTTTATAGATATAAAAATTCACAAAGAAGCACATCATTTAATATCATTTATAATTCAAATTTAAAAGATATAACTTGAATTATTTATCTATTTTTATAACTTCTTTGTCTTAGTTTATTATAACTTTAGTTAGGGGAGGGGGTAATTGAACTACTGGTTATGGTTGACCTAGTTACCATAACATGTTTAGTAGAACATTGTCTTATCATTTTATCATTATCTGCAAGTGTTAGCTACAATCACATTTATAGATATTCTGGAGAAATGATTCTGTGTTTGTGTTGATAGTAGCCATAACATGTTCATGTAACCTATTTTTATTAAGAAACTCTTGATCGTAAATCATTTTAGCATCTGAGGAAAAAAATGTGTTTATATGTACTTGTGCATTATGCTAAAGGTCAAGGTCATTATTTGAATCTGGGGGGTAAAGGGGAGGGTAGTGGTGGCTGTAATCACATACTTTTTATCAGATTATAATTTGGCCTAAAATGACTACTGTTAAATGATGAGAAATGGTTAATTAATTATCTAATTGAAAATTGTTAAGTATCTCTCTCTCTCTCTCTCTCTCTCTCTCTCTCTCTCTCTCTCTCTCTCTCTCTCTGTGTTCAATTAATAAGATGTGTATAAATATTAATCAACATGTTTTTCTTGAGTTTCCTCATTGATTAAAGGGGTATGATGTATAGCTGCTGTATTATATACCACAGAGGATACACACACCATATACATATATAAATTAGATACACATTTATCTAGTGTTTGTCAGTAACAACATGTACGTTATCTCATTTATTACAGGTAGGTTCCCACGGTTATTGATTATAATCTTCCCCATATCAAAACTTACCCTAATTTGCAATGTACCAATTAATAATAATAATAATAAAAAATTAATTATTACAGAAAATCCAATAGACATTAGTCCTTAAAATGTCTGCCATTTTAACCAGTTCAATGTATTTTCAGTCTCCATGAAGAAATTAAAGACTTTTTCACCTATATGTCTCCAACACCAGAGGAGGCTGCTATGAGGACGGAAGTAGTAGACAGAATTAAAGTAGTTGTCAAGGAACTCTGGCCAGAAGCAGAGGTAAATAGATTTAATTGATTTTATATGATTAACATCTACAGAGGAGGCTGATATATTAATATATATATAAATTGAAGTACCAGTAGTAGTAGCAATAGCCATGGAACCCTGGCTGGAGACAGGTATTCGGCAAGTTATAATTCTAATCAAAGTTGAGGTTGTCCCCATCCTGGACACATCAGAATGGTGTTTATAGTGTAATACCTGAGTCTACCTACCTTTCACAGGACAAAATGCCGATCCATCATAAAGTGAACCACAAAGAATTTTGTATACATGTACTCATTAATTTGGCAGCTGAATGGATGAGAAATTAAAGTTAAAAGCCTGTTCTCGGCCTAAAGGCTTATTTTGGCTGGGGCTTATCCAAATATCAGTAACTTGAAGCAACAAAGTGTTCACTATGTCCCATTGAATGGGATATCAGTTCATCTAAGATTAGCCCACAGTGAATTTTGTCTGTATCCATTCATTTGACAGCTAGGTAGACTGTAACAATATGAAATTAAAGCTATTGATTACATGTACCACATGGCCTTTGGTTTGGTTTGAACCCGTGACCCTTGAATTGTGTCCACCTAAATCACTTGACCACATCTCCATGTGGAAAAAAGTAATGTGAAATAAAAGCCTAGTGCATAATCCTACCACATCCTGAGTTAGCTTTGTTAGCCTCTTTGCTACATGTCTTTACACTTGTAATACCATTACTATATGTATTATGGTATATAAGGGCATTATTTAGTCTCTGACATTCAATGAATGCCAAGGAAAAAGTCAGGCACTTGTAGACACTATCCATTAGTACCACTTATCCCTTAATTTTAGCTTAAGAATATTTGAAATCATCTTGATGCTTTGTAAATCAATATCTATTATTATATAATAATTTTTACCACAGGTGATGATTTTTGGTAGTTTTAAAACTGGACTTTACCTTCCCACCAGGTAAGTCTTAAAGTCTGTTTCTTATTAAAATACTAGAATGTATTAGTAATAATACATGTACTTTCTTGGATTGACTGACTGAAAAACAAAATTACATACAAGGACCACCTTCATTTTAATGGTCATCATATTATATTTTGTGAATCATGACTGGGTTATGTGTAAAAAAAAAATAAATAAAATGTGATGGATTCCCAGAAATTACCAGTTTGTTTAGAGGAATCAGACAAGATGAAGATGTTTGAAATGTCTAATGTTAGAAATTGACATATCATATTTTACATATTGTTGTGAGTCTAAGATGGATATAGGGAAATAAATATTTGTATTATGAATTTTGTTGCATCATTAATAAAATTTACATTTTTAGCTCATCTGACCTCAAGAGGAGTTTTTCAAATGCTATTTTGTTTGCTATCTTTCTTCTGTGGACAGTTTCACCAGAACCAGTAAACTATTGGCATTGAAACTTTAATTGAATATTTCAAGGCCCTAAGCCCTTTAAAGTATGTTAAGCATGTTGATATTTGCCCTAAAGTAGTAAAATCCTTAAAAATTTTCTTATGAACAAAAAAGCCTAAGTATTTAAAACTTTGTGTGTAGCATTAGAGGATAAAGTTCTACCAAGTTTTTAAAAGGGCATGTTTCAGATGCTACTGTATAGGGTGATAAAATCATTAAACTTTAATAGTTGAGCGACACTTTATTTTAAATCTAAATACAGTGAAAGACTATCCACATTTAATATTTGTCTTTGTTTCTTTACAGTGACATAGATCTCGTAGTGTCAGGGAAATGGGATTCTCTGCCCCTACATACATTGGAAAAAGCATTAGTTGACAAAGGTTTTGCAGATCCTTTGTCTGTCAAAGTACTTGACAAAGCATCCGTAAGTATAAATACTCTAAAGTTTGATTACTTTGTCCTCCATACAAAGTCAAGTTATATACGGATACATGTATATTTCATCTGCTACTTGTCTACAATTTCTTGGAGATTGCTTGTCAGACATTTTTGAATTTAGTAGTAAGTAATAAAAGATCAGTGATGATATGTCATGTTGCTTTTTTTTTCAATGGATCTGTTTGTTCGTGTTATCTATTCATTCTTGATCCAAAAGGTTTTTGTGAAGGACATAGCTTCTTATTACAAGTAACACTTGTAAAATTTATAGTGTTGTATTCAGATAAATTGTTTTAATGGTTGTCAAGGAGACATGGTTGACCAGTCAGTGGCAGTCCGTCAAGTAGACAATGGTTGAACAGTCGGAGGCAGTCCATCAAATAGACAGATTGACCAGTTGGTGAAAGTCACTCTGAAAAATTTTTCAGTGAAAACAATGAAACTAATATTTACCTCTGAATATTATCAGAATTTATTATAGAATTTGTATGAATTTTGTTAGTGAGTTTTGCGTAATATTTGATGGTTGACGGACAACTTCTTGCATCAATTTTATAAAAACAAAACAATATTATATCAAAGGAAAGATAAGTTTGATCATTTATTTTTCTGTATTTTTCAGGTCCCAATAGTAAAACTTACTGATCTAAGAACTGAAGTAAAGGTTGATATCAGTTTTAACACTAAAAATGCAGTTAAAAGTGCCAAATTAATTAAGGTAAGAATACTGTACACAACTTTTGTTACAGTATGTATGTAGTATGGATGGATGGATGGTATACCAGTATAGCTTGTTTGGTTTTTGGGGGTCATTAATCTCTGTATCCAATTAGTTTAACTGGATAAATTAGCATGTAAATGATTTAAATTGATAACAAATTTAGTGATTACAGAGATATTGTTTACTGCTTTGAAATTTGAGTCAAGATACACTTGTGTATAAAATTAAAGTTGAATATTTGTATTTTCAGAGTTTTATGGAGGAATTTCCAAATTTAAAATACTTGGTGCTTGTATTAAAGCAGTTTTTACTACAACGAGACTTAAATGAAGTATTTACTGGAGGAATAAGTTCTTATAGTCTGATTTACATGGCTGTTAGTTTTCTTCAGGTATGTAAATAGGTGTAGTTAAGATAAGCCAATATATAAAACTTACACAAAGATATAGACAATAGTTCTAGATCAGTAAACTGTTGGAAGCGTGTTTAGAATTAAATGTAGCTGATTAGCTGTACTTGACAATAACTAAAGAAACTGGAATACAATATAATCAATGATTGGAATAAGAAATGCAGAAAAAATATATACTAGCGGAAAAAAGTAACTGTTCATCAATAAAATTTATAATTTCGCTATTATTACTGAATGTATAAATCGTAAAATTTGCACAAATGGTAAGTGTATATACCTCTATTATATCACTCGGTCATTGAATCAATTGCCCGTGATTTTTACGCTTCATGCGCCGGGTCCGTTTTCACACAATTGTCGCCCAACATTTCAGTGTGACAATATTTTAAGAATAATTTACTGTTGTTTGTTTGTTTGGACACCAGAAAACCAGAAAAGCAAGTTTATTTGGTTGAAAGCTTCCATAGTGTAATGCCTAGGCTGAATGAAAATGATCACCTCTGCGCAATTGGTATGCTTGAGGCTGGTATGACCCAAAGCTTTGTCACTAGACATTTTGGTGTCCACAGAAACACTGTTTATGCTTTATGGAGACGATACCAACAGTTTGGCACCACTAGACCGCCCTCAGTGTTTTCCCCAGCTTATTAAAACAGGGGGTCATCAATGACCCCCTTACATGAAAAGAGGGGAATTTGACCGGTGTAAGGTACCGTGATGAAATCCTACAGACCCATGTCATCCCATTCATCAAGGACAGCAACATAACGTCACTTTTCAGCATGATAATGCAAGACCACATGTTGCACGGGTTGCAATGGATTTTCTTGCACAGCATAACGTCAATGTGTTACCGTGGCCAGCCGTTTCACCCTACCTTTCTCCAATTGAACACGTATGGGATGAAATGGAACGTCGATTACATCATCTGCCCAATCAGCCTGTTACATTGCAAGGGTTGGCCCAAGCGTTAGACCAGATATGGAACAACATCCCTCAAGCATTCTTTAGGCATTTAATCAACTCTATGAGGCGTCGCTGTCAGTACTGTGTCAATGCTAATGGTGGTCACACATGATACTGATCTTGTGAACTGACTTTTACTATCTGCTATGTTTCTAGTCCCCTGCGTATGAAATAACAGTATCTGTAACCTTTTCAATGACATGAATTTGTAAAGAAATATCAAATAAACAAATACGAAATTATTCATTTCTTTGCATTTTCAAATTATTTTATAATCTCACATTTCAATCATGCACAGTTACTTTTTTCCACTAGTATATATATACCGAGGGAGAAAGAGAGACCCCTGATATTTCATGAAAGTTTTTAATGATTGATGACTTAGGATGGGCACTAGATGAAAGTGATGAAGTGAAAGTCAGGAAGAATTGATAAATTGTGTTAAAGTCTTCTGATTATGATCAAGGATTTTTTCCCTAATAAGCAGTTATAAGAAAGAGAAAAGTTTAATTTTAAGGAATGTGTGTTAACTCAGTTCTTCTTATACACAACTCGGTTATAATCTTGTCTTCAAAGGAACATGGCAGATGAAAAATTAAAATTTTAAAAAATGATAATAAAACATACAGGATCATCTCAGAATGAAAAAGAAATGTGCTTGTATAATACAAATGAATTTATCTCTATAATATATCTGTCAGTCTACATCTAAATGAAAATAAACCACATAATCTACTCATTTACTTCCAACACATGCAAAAATATTCAACTGATTATAATCAGTAAAAACAAATGGGGAGCACCTACCAATTCCAACAAGTAATCTATTATAAATTTAAACAGTTACAACAGTTGCTACATAATACAACACAGCTTTATATAGTAAGCAGTTGCTGATTACCGGTAACCTGAACTATATGTTACTTTTCTTTTTTTAATGATTGTAACAGATAAAAAACATATCTAATTGAAATTTGAAATTCCAGCTACACCCAAGAGAAGATGCTACAGATCCAAAAGCAAACCTAGGTGTTTTATTAATAGAATTTTTTGCCCTGTATGGTCGTGATTTTAATTATTGGAGGGCTGGAATCAGGATTAAAGATGGGGGTTCTTATGTTCGTAAGGAAGAAATTCAGAAGAGCATGGATAATGGATACAGGCCATCAATTTTATGTATAGAAGACCCCCTTAATCAGGGTAAGAACACGGGAATTTATTGTGTGTACATATGGTACAAAAACCTTTGATGATTTCTTAGATTTATTAAGAAGTGGTTTGATAGAAAGTATATAAAATATTAATATCTTTTAATGGGTTGTATTCTGAAAAGTTTGTGACATAAAGTTTAATTCAGCCAGAGTTAAAACAAGCATCCCCTAGTACATCTTAATGACTTTGTTGTACTTAAAATTGTTAATCAATAAAAGAAAAATCACCAATAAATAAATGAAATGAGAATCACCAGTTGAAATTTAAATTAAACATTGATGATATGTCTGAAACTAGGAAACTAAGTTTTTATTCAGAATTTTGGTTGGTTTTATTCAAATATTTAGTTGTGTAGCTTATAATTAATTTCTTATGTATTAAATATTTCAGCAAATGACATAGGTCGAAGTTCTTATGGTGCTCTACAAGTTAAGCAAGCTTTTGATTATGCCTATACTGTTCTTAGTCATACAGTTGGACACAAAAGTTACTTTTTACCTAAAGGAAACCAGAGGTATAAAAATATGCATAATAAAAATAACAGTTTATAAAATATATAACACTTATTGAGCTTATATTTGAAACTGAGAAAAATAGTTACTGATACTTTTATTCTTAATTTTATTTGCATTTCTTAATTTTATTTGCATTTCTTTACAAAAACTCTACATTTTAGTGTATGTTTTGGCACTCATATCACATCTAGCACAAAGCAAAATTGTAAGTAAATTTATAGGCACAAAAATGTGAATTGGGAATAGTTTTCTGCATTTTTAGCTCACCTGACTGAAAGGTCAGTGAGCTTATGGCATGGCGCGGCATGTGTATGTGCGTGCATGTGTCGTTAACACCTATTTTCGACTTCTTCTCCAAAACTTCTGGACAGATTTCAATTATACTAGGTCAGAAGCATATAGGGGCTGGTGCAATTCAGATTTGTTCCTGGCATTGCCATGGCTACTATAAATATGTCAAGGTGACTAGGGGTCCAAAAATCTTAAAAAACTTCTCCGAAACTGATGATTGGTGGAAAAATCTGATGTGATATTTGGTTCTTCTAGTGTCTTAAGTCTATAGTTTGTTCATTTGGTGAAATTGGATCGAAAAATGGGTTATGCGTTTTTGTGTTTAATTTTTAAAATTTTGTAAAATGGCTTCAAATTGCTATAACTTGACTATTTGAACAGATATTGACATGGGGTTTTCAGTTTTGACATTTTCTTGAAATAACCTTCAAAATGGGGTCAATGTCAAAGTTTATGGTCATGACCTAGTTTGTAATTTTGACCACCCATATATGCAATTTTCTGCAATTTACAGCCCCCCATAGAATTTATTTATTCATTTTTTTTTAATCACAAGATTTTATTTATCCCAAAACTCTTACATCCTCATATGGCATAAATGGATATATAAACTTGAAACTTTGCTGACATTCGCGCCATCTTTATGCAAGTTCCTCGGATGTTTTCTTTCGCTACAGCTTAATATCCGAATGTTTTTGCACAAATAATCTAAAATTTTTTGGGTAGGTTGCTTGTTTCAATGTTTTATTTATCTCAAATAAACTATCATGAAATAATAGACGGGTGGGATCAGACATCATCATTATGATGTATAATTGTCTCATTGAAATAATAAACTTGAAATACGACGTATATCATAAATTTATTATGGTAAGTAACGTGTATTTTAAGTTGTTTTTATTTCGACACAAACATATCGGCAAAAATGCAGGTGCGCTTTCCTCTGCAGGAGGATGAAGGTCAACGTAACTAAGACTCAGCCAAAACATTAAAATGTTTGAATTTACTGACATGGCACATAATCGATGTTTGGTTAATGTCGATTAATGATAACAACTGCCATTCCATTGTTACGAAACTTGTTTTCCTTATTTTTCCATCATCTGACTGAATGTTTTATCTATACAAAGCGCATTTCAGTTGTTCGATTGAGAGCCGAATAATTTCAGGATTCAAGGTCATCTTAACTGCGACTATTCTATTCAACTCTTTTCTTGACTGAAAGAAATTAGAATAATTCAGAAAATCGAATCTGGTTTACAAAGGTGAAAATATACAGGTTTTTTATGATCCAGACGGTGAAATGCGTCTGGTTTTCAGAATTCACAGGATCCCGTTTATTAAGGTTTCTATCATATAGAATAAAGAAGAGAGTAAATCGGGACAAGCACACACGTCCGGTTTTTACAGGATTCCTGTTTTTCCAGGGTCCGGTTTTCACAAGTTTCACTGTATATTAGAATATTGTAGGTATTGACATGGCGATCATTTTGATAAATGGGTGTTATAATTGCAGTATCTGGCATCAGTCTACCACCACCACAACCACAACCACCACCACCGTGATGACTGTTATGTTTGCATTGTCTGGTGTTTATATTTGTTCTGTTGATAAAATCTTGCATATCTTGGCATCAACCTAAAGATTTTAAGATATATAATTATCAGGAATTTTTGATTCACATGTATTAATCTTTGAATTTTTTTATGACAGTAGTGTTTTAGGAAGGATAGTGCGAGTGACAGATGAAGTTGTAGAATACAGGAAGTGGATTAAAGAAAATTTCCCCATCCGTATCCAAGACAACATAATGATAGAAAATAACAACAGAAGTTACGCTAGTGTTGCTACATCAAAATCACCATTGTTAGATGATAATGAACTCAATAATAACAGGTAGTGTAGCCATATATGTGTGTGTGTATATATATATATATATATATATATACAATATATATATATATATATATATATATATATATATATATATATATATATATATATATATATATATACATATATATATATATATGTGTATGTATGCTGAAAAATGTTAATTTGCCTATAAGATTGAATAAAGAAAGAGGTTGAAATCTGGTGAGATTATTGAAAACAGGTTGAAGGGACATTTTGGCAAATAATTCATCAATAGTTTGTTTCAGACACTTTGTCCAATAATAATATGTCATTATATAATAGAATTTTGCAGTTATCCATTTAATTTCTATTTTATTTTTGAAACATCTGGAATGAATATTGGTTACTTGTATCGTCACTCTTGGCTCATTTTGACATTTTCAACATCTTATCTGACAGTTTAAGAATTTACAGTGCTTCCACTATATAACACTTCACAAAAGTTCTTAGTAATAAGTGTTTAGTTCAAGTTTATGAAAACTCATTTTTCCCTGATTGTTGCAATTATAAATTACCACATGTACAAAAGGTGAAGGTATAATCAGGCAACACAGAACTTGTAATATCACAACAAAATCATCAGCATTGTACTTAGCAGATTGTTTGTACTGTTCATAAAGATCCATTTGATGATATTCTGAAGATGCAGATGTATGTGATCCATTGTACCTTTAAATGTTTGTTAAGATGCAGATATATAGGGTCTACTTAACTTTTAATTGTACCTTTATGTTGTGTTTGTATATTTACAGAACATCTCCCGACAACATAGCACTCAATGTTGAGAGTGAGCAGTCTGACTGTAGTTCTGTTTACAAGTCTACATCTAGTTCTGGTTCTAATAGCTCCAGTGCCAGTCTTGCAAGTGATACAGTGAGTATATCTAATTAATTGAAAGTGTGAACAAGTCTTCATTTTTCAGTTCTTGTGCTGTGAGATTGTTATTCATTTTAGAAGGCAGTGCTTTTTTGTGTGCATTTGTTTGGTTAGATCCTCTGTATTCAACCACACGTACCAGAGGCCCGTTCAAGACAGTTTGATGCTATCGCTTTCACTTAAAGCCATTCAGGAATGATTGTTCGCACAAGTGCAAACAAGTGACCTCTATCACTATTGTAAGGTTGTTCACATTAGATGCAATGTGGTGGACAAAGTTTACTAGAAATGTTAATTTATATTTCATGAAAGTGTATGGTATCTTTCTAGAAGGAATTTGAATGATAGAATTAGTAAAATCTTGTATACAGATTCACATTTTGACATTTTTTCTCCATTCAAGTATTGGTGTCTGAATCTAAGGGAAATAATTTTTAAAGTATCTGGATAATTATGACTTAGACTCAATGTGATTGCTCATGACCTTTCAATAGACTTAAAAATTGTATTCACTTGCACAGTTGAAGGTGACCAGTATCTTGAACAGGCCTCTGATAGACATGGATATGTAAATGTCAAAAAATAATTTGAACATTTTTTGCTTTGTTCTGTGAATGGGACCTTAATGTAAGAGGAATAAAATCATGAGTCTTGACTGGAAAATCCGCATTATATTTTATTGATGGATTCCATTTAACCAAATATTTTCTGGCTTTGTAGGACTCTGAGCCTGATCCATTACAGAAAGCTGAACCAGTAACTAATCCAACAAAGAGTGCTAAACAGCAGCAGCAGCAATCTCCAAAACAACAGTCAACAGTGACAACAGGTGTTTTCGTTAACCGCAGTCGAGAATATAACAAGCAGAAAGGATCTGCTAAAACAAGAGACGGTAGCTCAAGTAGTGTGTCTTCTAATAAATCAGGAGGCACTCACCCCTCTTCAGTACGACCTGTATCAGGGAACTATGGAGGTGGTTATGGCCATGGACATGATCATTATGGAGGACGTGATAATCAAAATAAAGGATCTGTTGGACACTACAGTGCTGGACATGGCAAAAATTATAATCAGGGACATCATCAAAGTAGCAAAGTAGTTTATAACAAATCTAATGGAAAACGCAAGAAAAATAGTGCTGGTCATGTGACTACAAACAGTAATGGTAATTATAATAAATACGGGAAGAGAGACAGTGATCAAAATTACACAATGCCTGGTGGTTACAGGTGACAACTACTGAATCTGGCGGCGGGGGGTTATTATCAGTATTGATTAGGACTACATCTGCGTGCTTGTTGCAATGAGTGGATGACCGTGACCGAACAAGTTTGAATGATCATTGTGAAAAAAGAAAAGTGATTATATTTTGTGGTTGTCATGAGAACATCTCAAGTCACATAAACTGTAATTATCATGACATCTGATTTCTATTGTACATTTTAAAGAATAAGCATCTTCTTCCAGTTAAATATTAGTCTAAACTGTATAACAGAAAAAGAAAAAAGTTAGAATTTAAAAAAACTAGCTAATAGACACAACTTTTTAAGACATTGTTTTCTTAAATAAAAGTACAGTGCTATCTTCTCCATTTTTTTTTAATTTTCAATATTAACTTAAGTAAAGAGTAGATAATTTGATTTACATTGCACTTTTCATGTTTTCTCTTTCAATGAGGATGTTTATTTTGTGTAATATGTTACATTATAATTATAAAGTGTGTTCTACTTCATTTATTTTCTGCATTAGTATTGTCTTCTTTTTTTAAAACAGCAACAAGTTTATTAACATACAATAAATGAATTTGATAGAAATTTCAGGAAAAAAAACTAAATAGTACAGATATAACATATAATGTTACTGGACTTATCTACCATGAAAATTTATTAATTTTATTATTAGACATTTAGATATTTGACTCATGATTCTGTATTTTGAAATGTTCTAAAATTGTTCATTTGGTAAATCTGCTAAAAAATGACGTTAAATGAATTACATTTCTTAAGGGCTGAAATCAAAGTCTACAATAGACATGGTTAGGTGATAAAATGGTTTCATCTAAACCAGTTAGATAATTGGATTGCTTCCATTTTTTTGTTAGTTTAATTGGACTCTTTCTTTCTGCTGATTGGGTAAGGAGATTGTTTACAATCTGCCAGTATTATGTTTTTTGTGATCTCTCTATAGATATCATAACCATATATGTTATTTGAGTGTAAAAATGTAATTCCAGTTCAATTTTACAATGTCATGTACAATAATTAATAATACTTTTAGTTGAAGATAGTTCTTTTAATTTTATACCGTAATTAAAATTGAATTTTGACAAAAACATGAATTGAGTGACAGTATAGTGAAATGATCAATAAAAATTTGTTAATGGTTACCATTGTATCAAGATTGGGTTGATTTAATATGTTTTTGAAAGGTTTCTCGTACCAGGGTACAGTATTAGTAAATACTGTTAATACAATGCACGTAAATGAATGTATTGGTATTATTATGGGATCATTAATTCTCTTCATAATTTTTTTAACAATCGCTAACTTACAATAACTCCATAGAACTCAAAAACAAAATACATTTTTAAGTAAATCAAAAGTTTGACATTTTAATTAATTTCAAATATGATAGAATCATTGACAAAATTAACTGTTCATAAATATTTTATCATCATTGAACATAAGAGTATCACTTTTTTTATGGTTATAAAAGTCATTCATGCTTACATGCCACCTCAAATTGTCTCAAAAATATTTCCTTTTAAGCATTATATTGAACACTATAATTTTACTTTTCTCATTTTAAAATTATACTTAATTATTTTTTTTTATTTGCATCTGAAAAAAATTAAACCCGGATAATTATGAAATGTGAAAAAAAGTGAATGATGTCTAAATTTGTTGTAAAACTGCTATGTGACATGTAGATAAACAAAATGATCAACTATTAAAAATGTACATCTGAAATAACTCAATATTTTATCATTTTACTTTATATTTATCTATTTTTCATCACATTTAGTAGTTTATAATTATGTTTTTCTGTTTGCTTAAAGCAAGAGATTTATGGTAAAATTAAATTTTTAAAATGATATAACTCGTAATAAAACATTGTATATTTGACATACTTAAACTGTCCAGTCTAGATAATATGATTTTGTTTCTTGCTGGAACTATGATCAAAATTTAAAATTGAAAAAAAAAACATAAAAATTATTTTGAACTTTCTATTAAGTAGTATGAGATTAATTAAAGAAAGGTTACTCAAACAGTGCACATAAACCTCGTAAATGATTGTGAAGAAAAACGGCAAATGATAAGTCTCTTCTTTTGTGAGAAATTAAAAAAAAGGTTTTTGTTAAACAAGATTAAATTTAGTGATAATAATGTTTTGTGTTTGGAATATTTATAAAAAAGAGGGTTAAATGATGCATGTACCAATATATTTTTCTATATTCTCTATAATTTGTTTCTGAACTGCAGTCCTAGAGAATATCTACTTGTAGTCACTTGTGCTGCCATATCAAAGATCACCATAAGTGACAAGTTGAACATCTCCAGTCAAACAGGAGATGAAAAATGTTTTTGGCTGGCTCTGCTGAGCTTGTTTTTTATTCTTTCATTTAGAAAAAAATAAATATTTATGCAAATTATGATAATTGTTTATAGTTCTATTAAAATAATCCCTAGCATTGGGATAATTTTATCATCAGATTTAATTATTCATGACACAATTTAGTTACTTTTACTGCTTTGAATTTTTCTATCAAATGTTGAATTGATTCAGTTGTTATGTGTACTGTTTAATGTAACATACAAAGAGATTTGTTTTAATGATATTACATATAAATGTTGAAGGCCTTATGAAATAAAATGTTGACAATTGGTATTTTTTGTGTTTTAAATTCAGAATTGATATTATATTTACATTAAGTCACATCTTTGGGGTGCTGTATATCGTAGTGGAAATCTAGTCTTCTTTCAGTCTTAATCCATCCGTTTTAATGGAAAAATATTTTTATATAACTTGTTCAATATTGCATACCAAAACTTTGATAAACAAACTGCACTTTTGTGTTTTGTCCTACATGTGTTCAAATTTTGAATAAAAAAGTTCTGAAAATAAATAATAAATTATTAGTTGATATCTCAAAAGCATTCTTTCAGACAGGAATTATTAATAACAGTTGTTTTTTATTTTTCTGACAACTGATACCAAAATAATTGTGCAGTACAAGTAAGCTTTCTCTGTATTGGAAAATAGAGTAATTAGTTTTCTGTAAGACTATCATAGGCTATCATGTCATAAAACATTAACAGATTTATTTAAAAAAGATTTTGGATTTAGTATTACAACTGCAATACGTGTACACTAGATAAAATAACTGAACATTATGATTTGGTTATAAGGAATTTGATTTCAAAAGTAAAAAAATAAACTTGGTTCACATATACAATTGGTGCTTGATTCGTCTTGTTTGACAATATAAAGTCCATTATGTTCTACCTCATTTAAAGTTATATGCATTGCACCCTTGATTTTACAGATTTCCAAAATGTTCCTGTGATTTAACAATATGTAAATATATCTCAAAAGTTGATTTCAATGCTTAATATATGAATTTAGTTATGTTTTAAAATTAATGTTTATACGATTTGTTATTTTGAAATCTTGATATCTTGATGGTCACTAAGAGCAAAATAACCAAGACTTTGTTTTAAAACCTGATTCCACCACTCATAAGTCTGATTAGGTAAAAATATATTCCTTTTCTTTCTTATTTATGTCAGGTAAAAATATATTCCTTTTCTTTCTTATTTATGTCAGGTAAAAATATATTCCTTTTCTTTCTTATTTATGTCAGAAAGATCATAACGGCCATTTCAAACTAGAAACATTTCAGGCCCATTTTGGTTTATCCATTACAAATGGCAATCCTGAAAAACAGTATTGTTGTTCAGGAGGAAGTGACATTTTTGTATCTGTGATGTATTTATTATTGTAAATTTGTTATAAATATATATTGCTCATTCCATATGGAAACTTATGTAACCGATTATTGTTATGTAACATTGTATGTTTAGTGTAAAGGTATGTCAGTATGTGTTGCGTAGATTACATTCACCATACATTACTATGCATAATGCCATGTTGTGGGTATGTAAGTATCATTTCATGTCATTTGTCTAGATATTTGAAATAAAATATTAAAATGTTGTGTGAGGAGAGATGGTCTGTTTCACATTACTGAAAATATCCCATGTGAACATGTATAATTTTACATTGTCTTTAACCTGTGTAGTTGGGTATTGCTTTCATCTGATGGAGGTGTATGCACTTTCTGTAGAAGTTACAGAAGTACATATCTATACCTGTATACATTTCCAGAGTATGTATGTGTCTATTGTATGCCAGTCATTTCCAGAGTATGTACGTGTCTGTTGTATGTCAGTCATTTCAAGAGTATGTATGTATGTGTCTGTTGTATGCCAGTCATTTCCAGAGTATGTATGCGTCTATTGTATGCCAGTCATTTCCAGAGTTTGTATGTTTCTATTGTATGCCAGTTTCAAAATTTGTGTCTTTGTGCCTGCATGTTATGTATTATTTGTAATTGTTTATATAATGTTTAAAGTTTGTCACATCACATTGCCAAATGCTTAGTTGATGCTAGCTAAGCAGTCTATTGTTGCCTGCCTTATTTATTTTATACATTTTGTTGTTTATTGTTTTTATCATATGTATGTATTTGAATTAGTTGCCAATATGAAATCCATGGTTGTTAAGTAAGGCAAAATAAATTGTAATTCTTTTAACTAGATTTATTTTGATTTATATAAGAAATCTACTATGTCTACTCAATGAAACAAGGATGAAACCAGTTAGTTTTTATTCATGTTTTATATGTCCTTATGTCATTCATTTATATATATATATATATATATATATATATATATATATATATATATGAAAGTAGTTTGGTTTTACAGTGATGACTTATTATTATATTAGTTTTCCAAATTCAATTTTAGTGAATGTTTTATGTGTAAACTTTCAGGTTTTTTACAAGAGCAGAGTTCATTTTGAAAGATTTTACTTTAAAAAATTAAGGTAATTTTGAATGATTTTACTGTAAAAAATAAAGGTTATTTCAAAAGATTTTACTTTTGAAAATAAAGGTATAAGCTGCATATAAATGTAATTGTTTGTTGTAAAAGAAATTGAAGTTATTATAAGGTAAATGTAAAACTTAATAACAACTTAATACAAAACGACAGGACGGTCTCTGTCATACTGTTTCTTCAGTTATAATATCACTAATGTAGTTTTCATTTTTATAAACATGTTTTATTATTACTTTTAATAGAAATGGATAAAAGATATTAAAACTTTTCCAATAAAATATTTATCATTCTGATAAGAAATTTTTAACAGACTTTTTAAATATTAAAAACATTAAAGTACTAAAAGTTGAATTGAAAGTAATACATTTAAAAGGAAAAAATAGTCTGATCATTCAATTAAGTTATTACATGTACTATTATATAAATGGCAAAACGGAAACATTTTTATGTTGAATTAATTTGTGATTTAATTAATGATTATTATTTATGTTGGAGCAAGGCAGTAAAATGGTGCTATATTTTAATCAACATCAAGTCATCGTAATGGTGCAAAGTTAATTCATAGACTTAAATTTTGATAATGCTGTTAAACTTTTAATAAGGATAGGGGTGTTTTTATACGGTCACTGGTAAAATAAAGTAACCTAAATAAAAAGTCAGACACTTAAATAAATTGGATGCTGCTTGAAAATATAATAGTGCTTTTTCTTTAAAAATGTTTAAAATGTTAGAATCATTAGTAAAAGTTACCTGTAAAAATTATTATTGTCAAGAAGCAATTTCTCCAGAAATGTTTGCTTATTATTATTATTATTATTATTATTATTATGAATGGAATTCACCAGTAAACCATGTGAAACTGCTTAAAATTTTTATTGAACTTATTTTCATTAGATATGGGACTTCATAAGTTGACATTTTTCTGTGAAAAAGAAATTTTTTTATGAAATTTGTAACATAAACATTATATGATATGCTGGTGAGCTACATTCGTGTTCAACAAGACTCTCTACTTCATAATACACTCTTTGACAGGACTGGCTACCTAATTCAAAATACATTATGTTTCATTGTCTTAGTTATGTTTGTAAATAATTTAAAAAAAATTGTACTTGTCCTTTCAGAAATAATGCTTGTTTGATCAATTTTCATAAAAAGTAAAAATTGTACCAAAATATATGTTGAAGTAATTTTATTTCTGTCAAAAATTTTTGATATGATTGCTACGACTCCTGTCATTGAACAACAACAAAAAAAAAAAAAATAAATAAATAAATAAATAAATAAATAAATAAATCATGAAGATAAAAATGATTTCATTGGCATTTAGTCTGCATGATGATTTTTGATACAAACAGGTTTTCAGTTCTTTTTTTTGAGGTGAAATATATCCTCATATACATTTATGCAAAATAGAAATTTCATAAATAAACTTTTGTTTAAAAAAAATCTCCATGTTCATTTGAATGTAAAAGGAGTTTGGAGTTTAATGATATATGAATTACCATTATCAAATTGAACATTTAAAAACCTTTATGACTTATACTAGTAATTGATATTTTCATTTTATACAACATTGTTCATGTGGAGTATGTTCTGTGTTTAGTTTTAGTAATTGAATTGTCAATTGAACATACATTTAACTCTATATCATAAATTAGCTTCGTTTCTTTTAATTATTTAACTTTAAATCTATAAAGCTGAAAAAAATAGATTTTTAAAAATGTTTGAAAGCCATAGTCTATGTTTTGTTGACTCTGACAAACTTTCAGCATTTTTAAAGTAACATTGTATTTTTCAATAAATTATATACATTTTTGTTTTTCTCTAATGAAATAATTTGGAAAATTATTGGCATACACATTTGAAAATTGTATTTAAAACTCATCATTGTTCTGTAAAAAAAAATTAACACATATTGAATAAAAAATTAAAAAATGGTCATATTTATATTAAGGTAATGGTTTCAGTTTTTATAGTGGATTCATCCACCTTTTATGTTAAGGACATAGCATTTTGAATTTTTAGGGATGAAGTAACACTTCAAACTGAATTATTTTTTTATGATGTATATAGGATTTAAATGTAATATTGTAAAGCCAAAGTTTATCATTAAGTACTTATACAGCATTGTTTAAATCTTGGGTAACTTTTTTGTCATAAATTAAAATAATAAAGAAATTGATGTTGTTTACTTTAAACATGTTTGATCTAAGATTAAATCCAGTGACACCTGTTAATTTCCTCTGCCTGTACATCAGAATCTTGAAGTAAAAGAGACTGAACATGGTTAAACAAGACAGCCAATGTCACAGACACCAATCTTTCAGGGGTAAAACTTTTCTATCTTTTCCATAATTTTTAAAATCACAGTTACATTTAAAAAAAAAAAAAGTTTTGTTATTTTAATTGTAGTATTTTTGTGATTTTGTTACAAAGCAGTGTCTAAAATTGAGGCACAAGTACGGTGACTTTTAAACTTGGAATTCTGATTTCATCAAGATTTTGTAAGATGGTATTCAAAAATAAGAATATAAACGGCATGTAAATGTTTCTAAAAACCACCCAAGACGTAATCAGTCCTGTATCTTACTTTAAAAAAGGGATTGTAAATGTAGTTTGATTGGCTAATTTAGATCTGTTTTAAGGTCTTCTTAAATGTTATTAATTACTAATCGCAAATGATGCTATATAATGTTTAAATTTTAGAAAATGAAAGGATCTGTAGAAGACAGTGTTAGTAAGAATGATGATCACTGTCCGTTAATTAGAAGTTTTCTTAATTTATGATGAATAGTTAGTTATGTAATGATTCTAAAAAGAATCTTGAACGATATTTTATTTTTTAGTTTGTTTCGAATAAGATCTGTGCAATATGTGTAAAATATTAAAAACTGTTGCAGCAATTAGAGATATCATTACTTAAATAATTTGAAATAAAATAAACTAAAAACCAATTCTTTTATTGTCTTTTTATTTAGAAGTTAATATTAACTAAATAGTAACTGTAGTCAATGTTTAAAAACAGAAGTGATGTTTGTGATGTAGTGATACTTACATATATATATCTTTCAAGGTCATGAGTCGGGGGTCACGTGTAAATCATCAAGACGTGTGAAGAAATATCGGAATATAACAATTTCTTTGCTGGTATTTAATGTCATATCATTACAAACGAGCTTGACTTTCGCTTACTGTGAAGTTTCCAATTGTAAACTTTCCTCCATTTGCTAGAATGTGTGTGATGTTTCTAGAGCTCTTTGTTTTATAACGAAGGTAGATTTTTTTTCGGGCACTCTGGTTTCCTCCATCCAAGAACTGACCGACCCATATAAGTGAAATGTTCTTGAGTTGGGTGTAAAAACATAACACGACTCCTTGCTTTGCTTTTTAGACTTCTTAACTTTAGCGATTTTTTTTTTGCGCTTGTTAAAATATTGAATAATTTTACACTAGAATGTTATAATAGTCGAAGATTTTCAATCGAACAATCGGGATCTAGTTAATAATTACATTTTTAAGTAGACGTGACAAAGAAGATAATACATTTATAAACAAGATAAGTAGCTAAACATCTTCGATTTAATTGGAATATTTCATCTTGTCGGTCACTATGAAATCTTAAGTACATCTAAAACATTTGCTGATGGCCCATGCACCATCTAAAGCGAGTTCCTACCTTGAACTCGCTTTATTCAAATCCCAGGTGTAGATGCTACAAAATGGATTTACCAGCTCGTTTGCCGGTGTAATGAAGTATTTTGACCTGGGTTGAAAAGCTCACATTTCAACGTTAAGAATTGAGACCAGCTGTGTTGAATTTCGACCCTAACCCGTTGAAAACTGAACCGGATCGTGGAATTTTGATCAGTAAACCGGGTCTAAATTCAACAGGTTAAAACAGATAATACTAATGAATTGATGTTTGTTTTTTTCTAGTTGGCTTTTGTTGTGGTTTTTATGGGGGAGGGGGGGTTTAATGATATAGGTTTCAGTCAATCTGTCTGTCTGTCATTCTCCATGTCTATCTGTCCGAACTTATAGTACCTGCTTAATGTAAATAGCCCCTCTAACTGCTTTAAACCAAGAAGTATGAAACTTTGTTCGCTGATATATATATATATATATATATATATATATATATATATATATATATATATATATATATTGTACATGTGCAATAATATTTTTCCTGCATTTTAAGATTGTTTTAAATTTCATGGCTAACTGAACATGTCTATCAGTCAAAATTGGCCCTACTAAGGGTACTTTTTTGTCTTGTGGTCATGTTTTCGCTGTATGGTGTATTACACCGTGTTCCTGTCGCAAAGTACATGTTTAGCTGCAAATCCCTTTTTTCTATTCAGTCAGTCTACAATCGTCTACCAATTTTCTGTATTAGTAATCATCTTTGTTACGACTTTTGACCAAGAATTCTGAAGTCTTAAACTGGCATGTTGAGGGCAAGGGCAGATGTATTCAAAATTATTATTAACTTTTTCGAATACCAATCGGGACAGATTTTAGTGTGAGATCTAGGAAGTTTGTCGCATGCAGAAGGTCAGTGGTTATTCTTCTGGCACTCCGGCTTTCTCCACGATCCTTGAACTAACCGCCACGATATACATGGAAGAATCTTGACTGGGGCGTTAAACTCTAATATATAGTGTTTCTAGAAATTATTGAGGAATTCTAATGAAAACTGAATTTCTAAAACTATTCATTAATTACAATGAATACACCAAAAAAGTAACATTTTGTTAGTCCGCTATTTCCCGAAATACCAATGTGTTCGAAATATTATCATAAAATATTCTCAATAATCTCTAGGAATAATGCAAGTAAATTTGATTTTTTTTCTCAAAAGTGAAATAACTGAAAAAGTAACAAATAGCTTTCTCCACTCAATTTTTTTATTGGTAAATTCTAAAGATGATTAAGGTAAATTTCAAACTAACGACAGAAGCAATAATTCAAATACAAGACAACACTTGAGTACAATACATAAACGACACGATATTGGCTGCGCCTGCATGCTACATAATTAATGAATGGTGTGGTTAAACATTTTAATGTTACTGTACAGAAAGAGAGCTCGGGACATTGTCCTTCTTGTATTAAACAATATCCCTCTGCACAATTAAAATGCGTCTAGTGTTCATAAAAATTGAAATGACACATTTTATGAAATTACGAAAGCGTGATAGTGCCATTTCATACACTAGAAAAAAATTTACTATCTCGTTTAAACGAGATACTAACTCGTTTAAACAAGATAATTATCTCGTTTAAACAAGATAATTATCTCGTTTAAACAAGATACTAACTCGTTTAAACAAGATAACTATCTCGTTTAAACAATATACTATCTCGTTTAAACAAGATAATAACTATCTCGTTTAAACAAGAAAATTATCTCGATTAAACAAGATATTTTCCCGTTTAAACAAGACACTTTCTAGTTTAAACAAGATATTTTCCCGTTTAAACAAGATATTTTCTCGTTTAAACCAGATAATTTTCTCGTTTAAACAAGATATTTTCTCGTTTAAACAAGATAATTATCTCGTTGAAACAAGATAATTATCTCGTTTAAACAAGATATTTTCTCGTTTAAACAAGATAATTATCTCGTTTTAACAAGATACTATCTCGTTTAAACAAGATAATTATCTCGTTTAAACAAGATATTTTCTCGTTTAAACAAGATAATTATCTCGTTTAAACAAGATACTATCTCGTTTAAACAATATACTTCATTGTTATTCTGGTATATTAACGAAAACGGTGATAGTTAAAAGCAGTAGTAGTAATTGGCTACTTATAGCTGAAGCTGGCTACTGGTAGAAGAAAAGTTAGCTACTAATAGCCAGTTACTTGTAAGAGAAAAGTTAAGTACTAGTAGCCAGTTACTTGAACGATGATTAAAAATACAAAACTAGCAATTATTTCTAGTTAGCTTTTATTGATTAAAAATAATATGTAATTGTTATTTATCTGATGTTTATCTGATCTGAAGTATCTGTGGCTATCTTGGATAATTGATGACTATGCTACAACCAAGAATATTCACCACAAATTAAGTCTTACTTTCGCTTGGTGAAAGTCAGGGTTTTTCAGATAAAAGACTTGAAATAACAGACATTTTTGCATATGTTCAGAAAACCGAGACAACATAATATTTATTTTAGAAAAACAAAAGAGGCCCATGGACCTTATGGCTCACCTGGGGATATGTCCAAAATTGTTTTCAAAGTGCAATAGGCAATATATTAATTACAAAACTTTCCAAGTTTTCTCAGGCTTAGAGCTACCAAAATACTTAATCAGAAATATCCAGCGACATTTCAGTTATAAGTAGCTTATGCGTATGTAGTAACTAAAATACACTGAAAAATTTCCACAAAATTAAATATTCAGTATACGTATGCAGCTGTGTCCTTGTCTTTTGAACCAATGACCTTGAATCATATATATTAAAATGATCGCCATATCAATACCTACAATATTCTAACCGTTAAATAGCTATACATCTACTTATTTTGTGAATTAAATTAATCCAAAACCAATATGTAATGTTTTTATTAAGTCTTCAACCTCACTAGTTGGAAGACTTATTGCTCCTCTTCCGTTTCCGGTTCTCCATTATTTTTTTTCTTCACCTGCTCACTTTTTTGTCCGCATGATTTCTCCTAGACACATCAATCAATCTTGTTCAATTTTTTAGGGTAGGTTTTTGTATTGTGGGGGTGGTGTTATCCGGGATTTAAATCTCCGAAGGTTCAATGGAGAGGGGCAGAATGGTTGGGTCTTAAAAACAAAAAAATCATCAATTTTTCCATAAACACTTTGCTGTGTACTATAAAATTATATATATTTGTAATCAGCATCTCGAGGTGAATCGGTTCATATAAAAACATTTTTCCCTGGGTTACCACTTAGGGATGTGTAATAACTTTTTAAACTGTCGAGATCTCCACCCTTAAACAATATATTTTTTTATTCCTTATGATAAAATGAAAAGATTCGTACTAAAGAAAGACACTTAAGGTTATTTCCCACTGTGAGATAGGGCTGGTTGGTGCTATGGACACATATAACTTGAAAAAGTTGAAATCCCTGCCCCTAACAGTATATTTCCTCGTTAATTATGGAAATTTCAATAGAGTGATTTAAAAAAAAACTCCAGGAAATCATTTCCAAGTGAGAGGGAGGTTTGTAGGGCCAGAATTCACCCACCCTCATTTAAAATTCCTATTCTAAAACATACTTGATTTCCTGTTTTAAGGCAAACGTATAGGATTGAATCCTGTTCAAAGAATTGTAAACAATTTGAATAGCATATATACACTGCTGTCATCACACGTCAATCAAATGGTTGGTTACACCCTCCACACTTCATAGTTAACTTGCTATTTATCAAAAGTTGAATATTTGACCAATCTAATTGACTGATTGTAACTGCCAAATTTGATTTATCACAAACCACAAAACATGATGAGGGGTGTTTAAAATAAAAATGAGTGTTTGAAGAATTGCTGTCAATCAAAAATAGTTCATCAAATTCACAATAAGAAATGTATCAAGGTTTCAGGGTGGTGTTTAATATAATAGAAAAATAACACTGAATTAACAGTTTTTTTGAAAGATTTGAATCTTTGGTGTAATTAAATAATTTTAGAGAGTTAATTAAGACTGGAAAAGGGTTGGGTAATGGACTGGTTTCCTGGATAATCGGACTCAAGGCATGTCTGCCTCGGGAGGTCGCGGGTTCAAACCTCGACCAGGCCATACATAAGACTTTAAATATTGATATATATGTATTGCCTCCTCGCATGGTGCTCGGCATTAGGCAGATAGAGTATGGACTGGTTCATAAGGTGGCAGGACAATGGACTGGGGGAGTGATATAGTTTCAAGCAATGATTGAACATGATTCAAAAATTACACTCAATTAGCATTTGAATCACTGAAATGATAAAATGAACTTTTAGAGAGATCAATAAGAACTGTAAAAGAGTTCATTAATATTATTTTATATCACCCCAGTCACGACATTTTAACTTATATTGATTAAGTCAGTTTTGGAATGCTGTTGGAAAATAGAGTTTCCAGAGAAAACCATAGACGTTTCTAAAGCAAACTTATACGTTATAATACAATAGAATCTTCCCAAAAGAGATTAAAGTCTAGGCATTTGGGGGAACTATGATCAACAAGTGTACACACGCACTTTAGACCAATTAATAAAGGAATTTAGAAGTTAAACTTATAATTTGTGATACGGTTTAAAATATTTGTGTATTATGTCACTTTTTGAAAAAAAAACTTTTTTTTTCAAGTGAATAACCATTTTTATAATATGTTCATACTCGGAATATTTCTAGAATTGCATAAATATTCGACGAAATGTCGTATTACAAATGAATATCCGATAAATTGTCGCATTCTATCAAGTGTCAGTTCGACGAAAGTCCATTCAACGAAATGTCTTTAAACGAAACGTCTGCACCGGAATAAGACTACATATTCATTGATTGTTGTTACTGTCTTTGGGGCTTAGTGGTAGAGGGTCTGCCTTAAGAGCGAGGACACTAGTGGCTCATTGATAGACTGTCTGCCTTGACAGTCATAGGTTCGAACCGTGGCTGGGTCATACATATGACTTTGAAATTTGAAATATCGAACGGTCCACCTGTTGCCAGGATATTGAACTGGGGGAATGGTTTACTTGTCTGCGGCATACTGACACGGTGAGCTAGCACCTTACCAAAAAGACACCACGAGTTTGTGCTAGTACATAATAGACCAGGCTACACAAATGCACACCAAACACTTACATGCACTTGTACTTAGTTTAATTTTTACATGTACATTTTACATCAATAACACACAAACACACACTGCCATAAGGATATTCTTAAGCACATATAGCTAAAAAAAAAAAAAAAAAAAAAAAAAAAAAAAAAAAAAAAAAAGAAAAAAGACGTGACATTACACAACATTTTAACTAACCAATCTTATGGTGCAAACTAAAGGGGTTCAAAATTTTGGGTGGTGAAAACTTTAGTAATTGTGCTTGCCACAGTTACAACTCTAGCTTGTTTTGTTTTTCTATTCAAAGTAATGTTGGTCAAATACAGGACAAATACAAGAATATAAATATATGTAGTAAAAAAGAAATTGAAGCCGAAAAATGTACCCATAGAAATCTATACCTAAATGTAACCCTCCCCTGTCGAATCGTGTAAGCGTATATGTGCGTATTCAGGCTTTTATGGCTGATATTTGATATCAATGTTCACAAAATATTAGTGATCATGATATAAATTAATACTGAATATTTTTAAATAAATATTCAGCTACTCGTACTGAATTTAAAAATCATAAAAATCTATACATAAATCAGATTGCGTAAGCGTACATATGTGCGTATATGTGCGTATGAAGACTTAAATATTAGAATATTTGGTATCATTGGAGACAGAATTCAATAACGTTATTAATTATTACTAAAATGTGGGTGATTTATTAAAATGATGATGTACTACGTTCGTGTTACACGGAAACAAATGCGGAAGTGATATCCGCGATTCAAGCCGTGATTACAACCAAACTACACACGGTAAACATTTGTTTGTTTCTAAAAGTAAATAAAAACTGCATTTTGTAACTAGAAATAATTGTTAGTTTTATATTTTTAATCATCAAGTAACTGGCTATTAGTAGCTAACTTTTCTTCTACAAGTAGCCAGCCCCAGCTATAAGTAGCCAATTACTACTACTGCTTTTGACTATCACGGGGGCCGCTTTCGTCAATGTACCAGAATAACAATAAAGTATAAACTCGTTTAAACGACTTAGTATCTTGTTTAAACGAGATAATTATCTTGTTTAAACGTGAAAATATCTTGTTTAAACGAGATACTATCTTGTTTAAACGAGATAATTATCTTGTTTAAACGTGAAAGTATCTTGTTGAAACGAGATAATTATCTTGTTTAAACGTGAAAATATCTTGTTTAAACGAGATAATTATCTTGTTTAAACGTGAAAGTATCTTGTTGAAACGAGATAATTATCTTGTTTAAACGTGAAAATATCTTGTTTAAACGAGATAGTATCTTGTTTAAACGAGATAATTATCTTGTTTAAACGTGAAAGTATTTTGTTGAAACGAGATAATTATCTTGTTTAAACGTGAAAATATCTTGTTTAAACGAGATAGTATCTTGTTTAAACGAGATAATTATCTTGTTTAAACGAGAAAATATCTTGTTTAAACGAGATAGTATCTTGTTTAAACGAGAAAGTATCTTGTTTAAACGAGATAATTATCTTGTTTAAACGAGATAGTATATTGTTTAAACGAGATAGTATCTTGTTTAAACGAGAAAGTATCTTGTATAAACGAGATAATTATCTTGTTTAAAAAGGATAGTAAATTTTTTTCTAGTGTTTAAAATGGCACTTACACGCTTCCGTATGAAATGGATCGATACCACTTTGAGATGGGGAGGTTCAATTGCTATTGATTTTTCACCCACAAACCAAACAATAACCTTAACATACTCAAAACTTTGAAATAAACAACATTCAGTAAACAGGTGTGGAAAATAGCATAAATGTTTAGAGAAAATAGAACCATTGTAAAATACTTTGATATACCCGAACACATATTGACAATCGAGAGTCAGTTGTATTTTGCAATCGGAGAATTGTATAATTATCAAATGCATACAATTGTACGAACGCCTAATGGACTAGGTTGGAAAAAAATCCCGTAATAATGCTTCACTTCTCGCGTAATAAGGTCTAACAGGTCAAGTAATAACACGTGACTTTCGTTAATTAACACGTAACTTTCGCGTAATGACGCATAACTTTCGCGTAATAACGCGTAGCGTTTGTTAAAGGTAACTTATTTTTTGATCAGTTCTTTGTGTTGTCCTTTATTGACATGTTTAAAATTAAAAATGAGATCGTGTGTTTGTGCTATCAAGTTGGCAATATATTTGCTTTGCAAGTCTACAACTAAAAAGGTGCTCTCTAACAGTCAACATAAAGATCTGAAAAGTTGACATTCATTTCCAACAAGTCGTCACAATCATCTAACAAGTCAACAAAATCATTGTTGAGTCGACATTATCATTATTTGACAAGTGAACATATAATCCGACAAGGCGCTAAACATTTGACAAGTCGACGTAAAAATCTAACAAGTAATAGCAGAAATATACTGTCATTCTGGAATTTTAAAAAAAAAACACTCAACCCATGCCGATCGCTCAGTATCATAATAGCCGTTGCTGTCGGAATATACCGTGTACTATGTTATGATTTACTGATTTCTGTCTAGTTTTATTCTGGATTAGAAACTTATAAACACACACACACACACACACACACACACACACACACACACACACACACACTGTTGAACAACGTCTAGATCATAGACAGATCAAAACTTTAGTTTGTTGGGAGGGTCAATATTCAACAGGGTGAATTTTCAACGAAAGGAGATCATAATTTGTCGAGAAAAAAATAATCAACCTGTTGAAAAATGACCCCGGGTATAAATTTCACAAATTTTGGTCTCAATTTCAACGTTGAAAAAGCACCCCGGTTCAATATTCAACGTTGAAAAATGAACACAGGGTCAATTTTCAACCCGGGTCAAAATACTTCATTACACCGGCAATCGGTTTAATTCTCTTCTTGTACTTCGATTGCCTCTACCATCGCTGACCTGACAGCCTCGGTAAAATTGACCGAATCTTGACTATGACGGACAATACCGTTTATCTACCAATTCATTCAGACATTATGCATTTGTATTACAGAGTAGATATTTCACTTCTTCCTTGTATCCGAAAATTAAAAAAAAATGCTTAAAGACATGACGAGAATTAAGGCACTACTATTCTCGTGTTGATTGCTAGTGTAAGTTAGTAACATTTCAATGTGAACTTTAAATTTATAGGTTAAACAAAAATTTGAGCGAAGAAATATTTAAAAAAAATCATGACGCTGCATAACAGAAGGCCTTATTGTTAAGTAAATTACAAGTGTATGTTAAATAGGGCAGCGTTGGAGTAGATTTTATTTCTAACGATGAAAAAAACAGTTTCTGGTGTTAAAGGTATGTGAATTTGTTATTAGAATTTTCCAAAAGTACTATTCGAACCCCGGGCGGGTCTGACCAAGATTTGAAAATAGGTAGTGACTGTTCTTTCGCTAAGCGCTTAGGCATTTAGGAATGAAAGTCACGTGGTCCTTCGGAGGAGACCGGCGTGACACGCTAAAAAACCCTCTTTGCACATTGCCCTGAGCGCACTGGGTCAAAATTACTGCCACTTCACACTGCTGATGACGTCTTGATATAAGTGAAATATTCTTGACTGGGACGTAAAACCCTATTGAATCAAATCAAATCCAAAAGGGTTACTTGTTTAAAAGTTTTGAGGGACGTTTATGATCGGTATGCTGTATGTGTTTATTGTAGGTTACCCCTGTTTTGTGCTAATTGTGGGGTTATCTTGTTTTGGTCGATAGGTTTCGATTTTTCTTTGTTGATATAATTGTTTTCAAACACACTTTTTGTCTAAAAAAATCAAGACCCTTATGTCCTTTTGAGAAACGAATTAGTAACACACAATGTCGTGAAAACTATTGATTTGTTTTTTTCAGACAAAATCCCGTGTTTTTGCTCTCAGAGATGGATATTAAGCTACATAGGATTTCTGGGCTGTATATGTGTATACCTTATACGAGTAAATGCCAGTATAGCCATGGTGTGTATGGTGAAAACTCTGACTAACAACAGCCAATCTAATGACACATTACGCAATATAAGTGTATCCTCGCAATCCGCATGTGTTCCAGAAACCGAGAAACAAAGGATCTTGAATCAGGCATGTATATAAGTCTATGAGAATAAGACAATATTTATGTCCTGGTTTAGCTACAAAAATATTTCAGATATAAAAGAAAGCCTAAATTAAGACATCAAAGCTATTTTTTATTTAGCTTATTGCTTGTTCAAAGGTTTGTCCGATCTAAATAAAAGAGCACAACGATATTTTACTAATTTTGCAACACAGAGGGAAAAGTGTATGAAACAGCATTTTAAAAATTCGGCATGGCATACAAGCCAAAGTTGATCGTTTTTTCAAAACATTTGCATTTTTCTACAATTTTTATTTGGTCATTCATCTATCGGAGCGCAACCTTACATGCAACTTACAGTCATAATTGTCTTCTAAAAAGCGGGTGGCTTTAGAAACATTTCCTTTAGAATCAGCCGGAACATCAGAATGAAGTCTATGATAACCTTTTGACATTTCTTTAGAATGGTGAGTTTGATTGGGACAAGTCAGTGCAGTCATCTATACTTTCATCGTTTTTCTACGGATATATTATAACACAAATTCCAGGTGGATGGCTGGCAGACAGGTTTGGTGGTCGAAGAGTAATTGGATACACGATGTTGATATCTGGTTTATTGACATTGATTACACCTTGGTCTGCTAGGAACTTCCTGCCTTTGTTGTATGTGCTTCGAGCACTGATTGGTGTATTAACGGTATGAACAAAGAGATACTAGTATGTAATTCTAGACGAAATTTTTACAAAAAGTAACTATGCTACTACTATAATGACACACACTTACACAATACCTTATACTGTTCCATTTTTGCTATCATATAATTTTTTTTAATACAAAAATGAATTTTTTTCCAATGAAAATTCAATAATGACACAAACCTTTTCGAAAAAAAACTTGAGCAGAAATAATTTCTACTCACCAAATAAAAGCCAACAGCAAAATATGAATTGATTTTTTTGAATGAATATTGACACTTCTAAAATTGACTACAAAAACTGAAAACTAATATATATAAAAGTCAGAAACTACAATAGTATTTATACAAAGATTCTTCTAGCAAATAACTAAACAGTTTTGTAGTTTTATAGTTTTAATGGTTGCTTTTAAATACCATAAACACATTTACAGCATATTTACAGACGACTGATCGTTACATACATCTTATGATTGAAGACTGATTTTCTTCAATGGTTTCTGTGTTTCCAGACTGCATTTTATGTACCGTTAGAGTTTAGGGAACATATACGATATGAAAAGTTTTTTTATTCTTTATAAAACAGATTGCAGTTATATGGTGCAATTGTGAAGAAGACTTCATAATGACTGACTAGATCAACATCTCAAACTAAACCTGAGACTATAAAGGTTGCTATCAATATTTTGTTTTTCTTATTTGCTATTCTTATTTTTCATAATCATTTCTTTACATAGGGAGGTTTCTTCCCAGCGTTCCATTCAATGTGGGGCAGATGGGCACCACTCTATGAACGCAGTAAGCTGCTGGCATTCAATTATTCAGGTGAGATAAATATGCAACAAAAGTTAAATAATATACACATAATTTGTTGTGTGTGTGTGTGTGTGTGTGTGTGTGTGTGTGTGTGTGTGTGTTTTAATTAAATGTTGATGAAAATATTCGTGTCCATGAATGAAATATATATAGAAGGCGATTTTCAGCGTAAATCGTATAAGTATAAACAAATTTAATCATTAAATCCAAATAAAAAGCACGTTTCTTATTTGTAATTTCATAAAAAGTGCTTAAGACTTAAAGTGGGTAAGAGTAATTTTATTCAAGAGTCGTATAGAGTAATTTTGTTTTAAAGTGAAAGAGTAATTCTGCTCAGATTGGAGTAGAGTAATTTTGTTTTAGAGTGTTGTAGAGAAATTTTGTTTTAGAGTGAAGTAGAGTAATTTTGTTTAAGAGTGGTATAGAGTAATTTTGTTTAGAGTGGAGTAGAGTAGTTTTGTTTTAGAGTGGAATGGAATAATTTTGTTTAACAGTGGAGTAGAGTTATTTTGTTTGAAGGTGGAGTAAAGTAATTTTGTTTGAAGGTGGTGTAGAGTAATTTTGTTAGAGTGGAGTAGAGTAGTTTTGTTTTAGAGTGGAGTAGAGTATTTTTGTTTGAGAGTGAGTAGAGTAATTTTGTTTTAGAGTGGAGTAGAGTAATTTTGTTTTAGAGTGGAGTAGAATAGTTTTGTTTTAGAGTGGAGTAGAGAAATTTTGTTTTAGGCTGGAGTAGAGTAATTATGATATAGGGTGCAGTAGAGTAGTTTTGTTTTAGAGTGGAGTGGAATAATTTTGTTTAACAGTGAAGTAGAATAATTTTGTTTAGAGTAGGGAAGAGTAATTTTGTTTGAAGGTAGAGTAGAGTAATTTTGTTTGAAGGTGGAGTGGATTAATTTTGTTAGAGTGGAGTAGAGTAATTTTGTTTTAGAGTGGAGTGGAACAATTTTGTTTAAGGGTGGAGTAGAGTAGTTTTGTTTTAGAGTGGAATGGAATAATTTTGTTTAAGGGTGGAGTAGAGTAGTTTTGTTTTAGAGTGGAATGGAATAATTTTGTTTAAGGGTGGAGTAGAGTAGTTTTGTTTTAGAGTGGAATGGAATAATTTTGTTTAACAGTGAAATAGAGTTATTTTTTTTGAAGGTGGAGTAAAGTAATTTTGTTTGAAGGTGGTGTGGAGTAATTTTGTTAGAGTGGAGTAGAGTAGTTTTGTTTTAGAGTGGAGAAGAGTAATTTTGTTTAAAGTGGAGTACAGTAATTTTGTTTTAGAGTGGAGTAGAGTAGTTTTGTTTAAAGTGGAGTACAGTAATTTTGTTTTAGAGTGGAGTAGAGTAGTTTTGTTTAGATCGGGGTTAAGTAATTAATTCCGAGTGGAGTAAAGTAATTTTGTTTAGAGTGGAGCAAAGTAATTTTGTTTAGATCGGGATAAAGTAATTTATTTCAAGTGGAGTAAAGTAATTTTGTTTAGAGTGGGGAAGAGTAATTTTGTTTGAAAGTTGAGTAGAGTAATTTTGTTTTAGGATGGAGTAGAGTAATTTTGTTTTAGGTTGGAGTAGAGTAATTTTGTTTTAGAGTGGAGAATAGTAGTTTTGTTTAGATAGGGGTAAAGGAATTATTTTCGAGTGGAGTAAAGTGATTTTGTTTAGAGTTGAGCAGAGTAATTGTGTTTAGATCGGGGTAAAGTAATTTATTTCGAGTGGAGTAAAGTAATTTTGTTTAGACTGGGGAAGAGTAATTTTGTTTGAAGGTGGAGTAGAGTAAATTTGTTTTAGAGTGGGGAAGACTAATTTTGTTTTGAGTGGAGTAGAGTAGTTTTGTAATAGAGTGGAGTGGAATAATTTTGTTTAACAGTGGAGTAGGGTTATTTTTTAAGGTGGAGTAAAGTAATTTTGTTTGAAGGTGGAGTGGAGTAATTTTGTTAGAGTGGAGTAGAGTAATTTTGTTTTAGAGTGGGGAAGACTAATTTTTGTTTAAAGTGGAGTAGAGTAATTTTGTTTTGAATTGATTTGGTTTTAGGGTGGGGTAGAGTAATTTTGTTTTAAAGTGGAGTAGAGTAATTTTGTTTGAACGTGGAGGAAAGTAATTTTGTTTAGAGTAGAGTAGAATAGTTTTGTTTAGAGTGAGGAAGAGTATTTTGTTAGATCGGGGTAAGATTAATTCCGAATGGAGTAAAGTAATTTTGTTTAGAATGGAGTAGAGTAATTTTGTTGAGATCGGGGTAAAGTAATTTATTATGAATGGAGTAAAGTAATTTTGATTAGAGTGGGGAAGAGTAATTTTGTTTGAAGGTTGAGTAGAGTAATTTTGTTTTAGGGTTGAGTAGAGTAATTTTGTTTAAGGGTACAGTAGAGTAGTTTTGTTTTAGAGTGGAGTAAAGTAATTTTGTTTAGATTGAGAAGAGTATTTTGTTTAGATCGGTGAAAAGTAATTAATTTTGAGTGAAGTAAAGTTTTTTTGTTAAGAGTGGGGAAGAGTAATTTTGTCAAAGGAACAAGACTCTATAGCTTTTTTTATGAAAACAAACTTTTGATCAAACGTGTTACAGTAAATGTTCCACCGCTTTTGCGGCTTTACATTTCACGTACAATTTGGAACTAGAAGTAAAATCTAAATACTAAGCTCAGGAAGCATAAAACTTGACAAAGAAAGACAAACACAAACTACAGCTATACCTTAGTTTCACAATGATGTGAAGCTTATAATGTCACATGCAAAATTTTTGGGGTATTTTTTAATATAAAATTAAATATTCAAATTTAGCACATGACAACTATGTCTAATGATATTTTGTAGGAGCTCACTTAGGGTCAGTGATAATCCTTACTACTGGAGGTGTTCTGTGTGAATACGGATTTGATAACGGATGGGGATCAATATTCTACTTATCTGGTAAGAACCTTCTTATCTGTGAGAACCTATAGGGATTTGAATTCAAAATGACGTGCCATACGTTTTCTGTTAAGTATGACAAAATGACAACAAAATGTTTGTAGCTCGAAAACTATTAATTTGCGCTTCTTGATGACGCGGAGCAACAGTATGGTACCAGTATGACTACATAACTGTAATTGTGGAATATGACAGTTTTATGACATAAAATTGAAGCTGTTCTTGATGAGTCTTCATAATCCACATTTGAAACGCGCAGGGCGCACAGGTACCCTACAACAGTTTAGTGGAAAAACTTGTAATCTAGCACACTTTATGATTTTGAAACAATTCTACAATGCATATTACATTAGGAAATATGCTATTTTGATAAACGTGGGACAATATGAACAATTTAAATATTTAAACCGACCATTGTTAATAGGTATATCAGTATCTCATGATTCCCAGTAGCATGTTTTCTTTACCTTTTTATGATTTTTAACCTTGTAACCTTTTACAACCAATTGTGCTAAAATAGTAAGCAAAACACATTCTCTTTTGTAACGTTTATCCCATAAAATGATGAACTTTTAGCCAAATGGATTCGTGAATTATACCTAAAACATCCAATAACACAAAATTAACTCTAAAATTATCATAAATGAAGAAAAAATGCAGTTGACTAATGGTGTTTAACAGTTTAAGAGGCAATGCGATCCGTAAGCGGGCGCTTTATACTGATCAACATGTCTTGAAACCATTTATTTGAAAATACACTGTCTGTGTTTTCGATTGCAACATACTTTCATCATTTTGTGTGATAATCGTATATAATTCTTTCTGCAAATTGCTTTACAAAAGAAAAGAAAAAATCGTATCGCACGTCACTCAATACTCCATTAGTTTAGCAATTGGCAATATTGGCTTTATTGGGACGTGAAATGGGGAATTGTATTTGATTTTTGGTTTTACAGGTTCTGTGACACTGGCGTGGGCGTTTGTATGGTTTACTGTTGTCAGAGATACACCAGCAGATAGTAAACGCATCACCCAAGCAGAGAAAGATTACATTTTATCAACACTAGAGTACAACCCACGTATCAGGGTTTGTTGTCTATGATTAACCTTGTTTTAGTTATCCTTAATTGTTTTATTAGTGTTACTAATTATACAGTAATAATTAGGGATAAAGGATAAAATGTTTAAAACACATTAGCTATCGATTTTAACATATAGGCTTGTCAGGACCGTGTTAATATCTATAAAATTTCCATGGTAATTTTGTTTGTTTGTTTGTTTTTATTATTTTTTTCTATACTAAAGTAAACAAATGTTAACTATTTAGATTTTAATTTTAGACATCTTCTGTTCCATGGCGTGATGTCTGTAAATCCAAAGCAGTTTGGTCAAACATTATAGCGCATTTTGCCGTCAACTGGACAGTGTATACCCTTATGACAGCATTACCAATGTTTATGAAAGAAGTACTCAAGTTTGACATTAAACAGGTAACATAAGAACAGGTGCTTCAGTGCTTACAGGTAATATTAAACAGGTGCTTTAGTACTTGTAATGTTAAACAGGTGCTTCAGTACTTACAGGTAATACAAGAACAGGTGCTACAGTACTTACTATCCAACGCAACCGTATTCTTGATTATAGTAGTGGGTAATTCACAAGTTGGGCGGTTTGCCTTGGTCAACAAAAAGGTTATTTGCAACTTCCTTAATTCATGCCATTGTTTCTAATGCTGCCAGATTTGTTAGAGAATACGTGACTTATCTTAACATTTCCAGTTCAGACATGTCGTCCGTGACTAACTAGATCCCGTAAAGAGTTGCAATTTCCGCAAATAGGAAACAGAATAATTACGATGTGTTTAAAATACATAATTAAAATGTTAAGTTTAATTTTTTACAGAATGGACTCCTGTCATCATTGCCTTTTATATCAAACGCTGTATTCCAAAATGTTTCCGCACAGTTAGCTGATTTCATAAGACGTAAGAAAATACTAAATACAACACAAACAAGAAAACTGTTTCAGACAATTTGTACGTATTCTTTATCATCTTATACATCTATTTTATAATATAACTTGGGAATTTCAGCATTTTTCGTAACTTCTTTACTTTTACTATTTTCTCTAAAACCTTTGGTTTCTTTCACCATTCAAAAACTGTTGTAAATGTAAATGACATACCAAAAACTCCATCATTCTGATCAAGTCATAATGTTTGGAATAAAAAAAACTTCCATTTATCATTCATGTCGATTATGGGATTTATTTTGACAAAGTTCGACTCGAGATATTTTTTCACACCAGGAGCATTACTGTCGTTGTAAACCAGCATCAATTTCGACATAAAAATCTTTATAGAGATATTCTTTAATAGCTGGTGATTTGCACATAAAGTGACTTTTAGTTCTGAAAAACCCTTTGTTAATAGAGAGATACTTCATTTCAGTTCATAAAGCAAGCGCGCGCGCGCGTGTGTGTATGTATGTGTGTGTGTGGTTTACTTGAAAAAAAAACTTTTAACTCAGCTTAAATTAATTTTTAAACGTTTAAAGAATAAGGTTTTAAAACAGACTTGCTTGACCAAAACCATTATACATAAGCTTGTTATGGCGCGAAATTTAATTTAAATAGCACTTCAAGTTAACTACTTTAAAAAAGGTCAAATAATTCGGAAACAGTTTTATTCTAAGAAGTTTTACGTGTTCATGTCCTATATTCTTTATATCATTTTTAATAATGGGTTTTATTATTTTTTTTTATTATTAAGCATTCACAGGATCAAGTATCTGCATTATATCTACCGGGTTTATAGGATGTGATCATCGATATATTGCTGTAGTTACCCTTACCTTATCTATGGGTTTCGGTGGACTAAACAGGGCTGGTTTTGTGGTCAATCATGTAGACTATGCACCAAAGTAAGTTATTGTCATTATTTTATTTATTGCTAACCTTACAATATTGTCACAATTTTATTGGTTCTATCGACCCCCACTTCATGTATTTCTATAGGGAATAGTAAGGTTTCAAAGACAACAGAGGTGATATGCAGTGTATCGCGACAAACCTTGGCCTCGGGATATCGGATATTTTATTCTTAGAATTTGATATAAAAAGAATAATTCAAACTTTTACTCATTTACAACGGGTCCTTCTTAATGTGATGCAAAATACATTTAGATTTCATACTTGTTTCTTGTATCAAGAACAGTTATTTGTCCATTGATAAGCGTTATATTGACTTTGTTCATATAACTTTGTGGTAGAATAGCACAATAAAAAAATTCTTTTTAATACTCCTAAGGCACTTGTTGGACCACTGTAATTTGTCGTATGTAATGTTTATTGTTTTTGTTTTATTATATTCGAAACTAATTTCATACTACTTATAGTCTTCGTAGTAGTAGGTGACAAAAAACAATATTTTCATCTTTTTTTTTCTTGTCCATATTGTCTTCGCTTTATCGGATTGCTTACTGCATCACAAGAATAATCATTTAATTTATCTCTAATTTTTTGTATATCATTTTGATATCTTAATGAAAAATGTCAAAACATATGGTGTCTTTCTGAGGAGAGGAGGTGTTGCCGACTTCATGTGAGGTATAAATATTTATCCATGAATCTTTTATATTTTTTAAACATTATTTTGATATCATTCTTATATAGATATGCTGGTGTTCTTCTTGGAATAACAAATACAGCAGGCACCATTCCCGGAATACTATCTCCAATTGTGACAAGTGTCCTAACACCAAACGTACGTATAATGCAGGTGTCTCTATTTTAATGGGGTATATAAGTAGCCTTTCGTAAAGTCCTATAAATAATGCAGGGGGGTCATTAAGCGAATGGGAAAACACAACGGTTTCAAATTATTATCGGGTCCACTAGACGTCGTGTATTGAATGACTCGGTAGAATAATATTTCGGTACAACGCCTAAGAAACACAAAGGCGCACGTTAAATGTTTATCCGACTTGCTTTACAATTGAATTAATACCATTATCTCGTTTTGTGTTCGATATCAGATTTGGTATCATTTTGCCGTTATATTCGGTGTCAAAATTGATTTATATTCTTGTTATATATCCGCTGTAAGATTTGATTCCATTCTGTCGGTATCATTTTGCCGTTATATTCGGTGTCAAAATTGATTTTACATGTATATTCTTTTACATATCCGCTGTAAGATTTGATTCCATTCTGTCGGTATCATTTTGCCCTTATATTCGGTGTCAAAATTGATTTTATATTCTTGTTATATATCCGCTGTAAGATTTGATTCCATTCTGTCGTTATATCCTGTGTAAAATTAATTCTGGATCTTGTTATACATCCTCTCTCAGAATTGATGCCATTTGTCGTCATATCCGGTTTCAAAATTGATACCATTTTGTCGTTATATCCGGTACAAGATCTTTATGAAACCATACTGCAGTTTTGTCATATATAAAATTTGATACCAGTTAGTCGATATATCCGGTGTCCGTTCATTTGCCTTACTACATTTATACCCTATGTTAAATTTAATACCATATTGTTTTTCTATCCGGTGTCTGATTTGATACAATAGATCTTTGTATCCGGTGTATTGATTGAATAAAATATCCGGCGTCTGATTTGATACAATATATCGTTATATCCGCTGTCAGATTTGATACGATATAGGCATATCCAAACGTGATACCATTTTGTCGTTAAATCATGTGCCAGCTTTAATGTCAACATAAGTGTAGTTTTAATTGCTTCTTTTGCTGTTTTTTACTGTCAAGGGCGTGAAGGTTTTGTTGTTTCTAGTTACATGCTCTACTCTTACTTTTCTTGATGATATTTTACAGAGATTACAGGAAGAATGGCGTAACGTTTTCTATGTATGTGGAGCACTTCAGTGTTTTGGTTGTGTATCTTTTATCTTGATGGCTACCGGGGAGATACAGCCATGGTCACGTGACAAGGATAACAAAGAGATGGAAGACAAAATGTTTGTTGAAAAATTGTAAAAGTGTAAAAATGGATGTATTTTGCGTATTATAAAAATATATAAATAACATTAAATGTATTATGAAAAATTGGCTATGAAAAGGATTTAATTTAAAAAAATTGAAAAATAGAAGAAAATATAAAAATCCATTGTAGTAAAATGCGATCTTTACTTATGTTAAATTTGTGCCCAGGGTTTTAAATGTAAATGTTAAAGAATTTTAAATAACTACATGTATAATGTTAAAATAAATTGGAAATTTATTAAAGGTAAGTAGGCTTGATGTCATATTATAAATTTTTGAATATTTCATTCAGAAAATTCAAAAATTTATAATATGACATTGATACTGAAATAGAAATTCAAAATCAAACTTTTTTTTTCTTATTATATTTAGGAAAATTTTTAATACTTGTTATCCTTAATAATTGGGAGACATTTAGTTGAATTTTATTTAGTGGTCGCGTTTCATTTTAATTTTGTATCGATAAACGATATCGTATTTATTTTATTTTTCAAAAAATTATAATAAATAATAATGATTATCTAATATTTACTTTTTCAATATATTATTGTATATAATGACTTACGGTGTGAGGATGGGAATGATAAATTTGACCTGGACTAACATTTTAAAGATATTAAGATGCAAAGGGAACATCGAGTAATATGGGCTTAATTCCACAGTTAAGAGTTCGAACCCAGGCAGCAGCAATTACTTTGATTTGGCTAAATGCTGTGCTACTACGAGCTTAATACCCCGATATGAAATAAAATATCGACAAGTAACACCGACAGTGACAAACAGAATAATAAAATATAAACTGTTGACGATTTCAATTTTACTAGTAAGAAACAAATTTGTTATAGGAAAATAAGACACTCAAGCATCAAATAATGAACTATAAATATATGTCCATGATACCAGTCGAGTTCTATCACACAAGGAAATATATTTCTCATTTTCAGTTAACCGGATTCGAACCCAAAGCGGTGAGACGCATTTGGTATGAGGGCTAACATTGTAATCATTCGGCAATTTGGAATTTTGTTGCCCCTATTGCATATTTATATGGTGTTTAGTTTACTTGATAATAAGTTAACAAACAATGAAGCATTTACATTTTTAAAAAAACTATTGTCTTCTTGTAAACTAAGATTCAAAATGAAAAAGAAACCAGTGCATATCTATATCCAACTCAATAAAATATGTAGAATTTTAGAATTGAAACGGCGTTACAAGATTGGCTTTTTTCTCTGGGTATCCGGGTTTCCTTATCAATCCAAGAACTGACCGCCACAATATAAGTGAAAGAATCTTGACTGGTGCCTAATACATTATTAATTCAATTAAATTTAAATCAATTCACTAAAACTAGTGCAACAAACAAGGTCATGTTTTGATATATATATATATATATATATATATATATATATATCATGATTTACAAAATATGACCTTGTTCGTTGCACTAGTAGCATTAATTAACAATAAACTAAAAATCACATTTATTCTATTTGTTGCATTACCGACCTTGATTTTGTTAAAAATAAATGAGTCGGTTCAATGAATCTCGAGGACGATTCCGTTGACAGTCGCCCAAATTTTTTTGACACGGCTAACGTAACTAATACACATTATACTGTCATAGAATTGTATTGTTTTATGATAATGATCAAACATACCCCTAAAGAATGCATTGTTTTAACTGGGTATATTTAAACACTGCAATGCATGAATTGAAGTTTATTTTACAGATAAATAGATCACATTACAATACATAGTTACAAGTTGGTCCTGAAGGTAAATAACCGAAAAGAGATAAATCTAAAATTCCGGTTTTTGTGGAGAGGTTCTGAATGAGGAAATTGTATTGTACATAACTAGACGTTCTGTAATATTATTAACATTTAAATTTTCTGAAATCTTTTAATATTTCATTTAGAAAATTCAAAAAAATTATAATATGACAGTCTTATAAATTTGAAACTTGAAATTCTATAAATCGTTTTCATTATTTTCATCATTGAATTATTGATTAACATTGCTGTTTATGGACATAACGGTTATTATTTAATGCAATTATTTTACAGGAAAACATGGGACATGGATACAGTTATACGGGATATGGATACTCTCACCCCGGAATGAGAAATCCTTGGCGGGACTGGGCAGCTCCAAGGTCGCTCGAAAGCACCGATGTAAGAGGTATGGATACTTTATACGTGCTGATTTTTATACTGTTATCAAATGTGTTATTTAAAAAATTTTGAATTTTATATAAAAAATATTCAATACTTTACATATAACAACCATGTCATATACAGTTTGTTTTAAATGAACCATTAAGTGCAAAATCTATAAAATAAATAAAGGGTAAAAAAGGATCTAAAATTGTTTTGACTTGCTTCGGACTTACAGTACGACTCAACTTACGAGTCTTAAAGATGTAAAGGAGCTTGCTATGAAGTGGTTCTAGGTGTATTGCATTATGTATAGTGCCTAGATAAACATCTCAAATAAAATGAAGATAAAAAGATATTTCGAAACATGATTAGTTATGGACCAGGGTCATTAAATTACTATATTTTAGATCCAGATACTGTGGATGAAGATGTTGTTATCAAAATTACCTTCCCTTGATATGAAAATTGAGGAGAATGCGAACCAGCACAACACCTGGAAGTTCGATATCACAGATCGAGACTCCGGTTTACCCGCTTCGGATCTCAGGCTAGTGGTTAGGAGAGGTCAATCGTTTATTATTGGTATTGATTTTAATAGAGCATTTGACAAAGAAAAAGATGACATCAGATTGGTTTTTGAGTATGGTAAGTATAGATAGTTGTAAAATAAATACAAAATTCAAACTCAGACGATTGCGTAGTTAGGAGAGAACACCTGTTTATATTACTATTAATAATTTATCAGTGTCCAAGTGGTGTTTCCTTAGCTGTTGTAGTTTTGAATGTGATGTTAGAACCAACTGTACATTTGTTGCATAGATGCATTAACTAATCACACCGTAAACCATTGCATAAAGGTCACCAGCCTCATAACATTTAACATATTTTATATGATTACACATGTATGCTGCATTTACTAAAAATTATATTGACGCAATGTTTACTGCTGGAAGCAGAACAGTAATCCCTTGTATTCAACGAGTCCAGAACAAAATTGGCTATGGTAAGAACATTTGCATGGTAAAGTTTCACATTGACTAAATACACTCAATAACACCTTAAAGACGATAGACAGAATTTAAAAATTGCTCAGTTGTCCCATAGGTGTGGTTCATCAAACGTTTGTTCAGATCTCATTTATTTATTTTGTTCAGGGCCACTAGAATAAGTTGTTGTATTGATAGTTTTACTTGATCTATTTTTTTTAAATTAAAAAAAAAATAAAAAAACCTTATTATTAAACATTAAACAAACAACCCTTTCCTACTTACGAAAATAAAAAAAAAAAAAATACATTTGACAAAAAACCCGTTTGATCTGATAGGTCTGTTATTAGCTATAAGGAAGATTTATGGATAAGGTTTTTTTTTTAGCGATATGGGAAACAAGTGTTTATAAATTTGGCTTCATTATAGAAATACAGAAATTTTCAAGAGTTTCCTGATGTTCCGAGAGAATTTGCGTTTTGCTTGAGTTTCAAAAGTTGTGAGTGATTGGAAATGAAAATTTCTTTTAAAGAACATTCAGATAGTAATTATTTCATGGTTTTAACACTGTTAGAATCAATTTTAGATAGCTTGGATATTTTTTACTTAATAGAATATCGTTACTGATATTTTAGGAACGATTGAAATATGGATGACTTTTGAAGATTCTAATATCAATATTGATAATTTGACGTCCACGAATTTTATGAATTTTCCTTAAAAATTCTCTTTAACACAAAATTTTAACAAGAAAATAAGGAGAATAACTTTAAACGATTTCACACTCTGTAATGAGTTTAAAACATTTTTGATTGCCTTGTTTACTCCAGAACAAATGCAATGACGATATCAGTTTGAACAATTATTTGTATATATATATGTAGGTAAGAAGCCGAAAGTCAAGAACTCAACACACATTGAACTAATTCTGTCTGATAAAGATGAACCAAAGTCTTGGGGAGCAAGTATCAAGAGTCAAGAAGGAACTACACTTAACATAAAAGTCAATACTCCACCGACGCTGTATGTTGGAAAATGGACTTTTAACGTTGACGTCATAAAGAAGAATGATGATGATGAAAACAACAATACTGTCTTCAGAAAGAAATTAGAAAAAGAAATATTTATTTTGTTTAACCCATGGTGTCAAGGTAATATGTAACACTCGGACATTAAAATATATGGTAAAACAATACATAATGGTACGGAGTATAAGCCTTAATTTGGTGTTCAGGCCAGGCAAATTGTCTTTTCCCGAAAATATCGTTTCTAAAAACAATCTAAGATATACAATGTAAGTCTGACCCTGGTAAGCGTGTTTTTTTTTTTTTTTTTTTTTTTTTTTTTTTTATTTTCGTTTTCTTTTTGCATATTGATTTGATAATATTTATTGTTCTTAGATTCACTGGAAGATATAAAGATATATTTTAAGGATGTATTTGGTAGTATTTAGTCATGTGTATATTTGTTGCGAACCCGTTGGGCCAAATGGTGAATTCTATACTTTTATAAATTATTGTATTTTTTTATTTTTGCAAAAGCTTTTTTGATGTAATGTTTCTTTTACAGACGACACTGTTTACATGGAGAGTTCAGACAATCGGAATGAATATATTCTTAATGAAACGGGAAACATTTTCAGAGGAAGCTTTAGGAATCCTCATCCTAAAGCATGGAATTTTGGTCAGGTATTTGAAGAGTTGCTTTTTGCTTTCTTAATTTATGGTTCAATTAACCATTGCAAATTCAGCCTATACGGTTTATTTTTGAATAGACTTTGTCCAAGTTTTATACATGGGGAGTAGATATATATTACCATTTATATCGATTCATATAATTTTGGAACTTTAGATCATTAATTTTCAATCTCTTTGGCTTATGATTTTTATCAATCAAACTTTTCGGCCCCTAGTGTGACTGATGAGGAATGATTTTCCGAGATGTGCACATATGGCACATCGAAATTTAACAGGTATTTGTTATTTATTTTATATCCATAATATTATATCGACTCGTTAGTAGCGGAATATGCAAATTAGATTTAAATGTAGGCAATTATTTATATCATATCTGAAACCGTTTTGCAAAATGAAACCAAATTCAGATTTTAAAGTTCCTATTTAGAAAAGATAAATTCGGTATCCTAAATTATGGATGAGACTGGAAAATGACAGATTAATTAACATTACACATTTGTTCATTAATTCATTTTGTTCAAATTTGAAGTTAAATGAAAGCAAACCATTTAATATTTTTCAATGGTTTTCCAAATCTACAGCTCGTTCTTTGAAGCTAAACTAATTAATCCTTTGAAAATCTTCTATGGATTCGGTTGACAAAATGAAAACCTTTTTGTTTCAGAAATGTAGTCTATGTTATTATTTGTATTATTTTTTATTATTTTTATATATATATATATATATATATATATATATATATATATATATATATATAGAGAGAGAGAGAGAGAGAGAGAGAGAGAGAGAGAGAGAGAGAGGTATTATTATTGTATTGTATTACATAGATTTTTTTATAGTAAACTGTGGGATTTGTTTATTTAGTTCGACACACCGGTTTTAACATGTGTATTAGAGCTGCTTGAAAAACAGCTTAAAGAGACCTATAGAGGAGATGCGATTTTTACTGCCAGGACACTTAGTGCTGTTGTAAGTTGTATTTCTTCATTGACTTTACATATACATGAATCATAAAAAATCTGTTAAAAATTAGATAATAATTAGTATAATATGACCAACGTATCGGTAGCATCAATGAATGAAAATAATAATTTGGCCTGTATGTATCATCTAAAAGCCTATTAAGATAAGCACAATTTTACTTTATTTCCGAATCTTTGACTTTTCTTGGTAAACAAATAAACATGTACATATAGATTGAAATGATTGCCAAGGGAGAGAAATAAATCTAATTTTCATGCCATTTTTAATAGCAGGTTATAAAATATCCCTGTGCAATCTGATGCCAAGAAAAAAAATTGCTATCGGTTGCGTCGACAGACAAATGACTCCGTGACGTCATTAAAATACTTTATAATCATGTCGATTATTCTTATGCCCAAAAATAAATTTATTCTGGTCACGCGCATAACATATTTTACCATTTTGATGTAAAATCATGGTTATACAGAGATGCTTGGTTAAATAATTAACTAACTTTTCTTAATACATGTACCTATTCATCCAGTTAGAAAATGTTTAATTCATTCTCAAATTATGAATTTGTTCGATTAAGTTCTAATAATTTGAAAAATGTACTATACATTTAAGGTGAATGCTGAAGACAAAAGCGGAATCTTGGTTGGTAATTGGTCCGGTGATTATTCTGGAGGAACCGCTCCTACAGTGTGGGATGGTAGCTTAAAGATTATCGAACAATACAACAAAACAAAATCACCAGTAAAGTTTGGGCAGTGTTGGGTCTTTTCAGGTGTTCTAACTACGGGTAGGTGAAATATTAAACATTATATTAACTCTCTCGCTCTCTCTCTCTCTCTTTATATATATATATATATATATATATATATATATATATATATATATATATATATATATATATATATATATATATAATTCGTTTCTTTAAAAAGTTATATTTATCATTTTTATCATATTTTCATATCTGCAATTTAAAATTGTTTTAATTTTTCAGTGTGCCGTGCAATAGGTATTCCAGCAAGGAGTGTGACGAATTTTTCATCCGCACATGATACAAGCGGTAGTATCATGATTGAGTCATACCATGACGAAGAGGGTAAACCTATTGAATGGAGAAACCGTGATTCTGTTTGGTAAGAACTGATCATAAGAATGGTAATGTATGGGGTTTTATGATACGCATTTATGTTTATGGAGTATTGACAATGTAGACAGACACAAATAATATCTAAGATTATTTTTTCACGGGATTGATGTATATTGAATTGCACTGTTTGAGAAAAGTGTCAAAGTAAACATTAGTTAGGAATATAAAAATAATGCACGGTAAAAAATATAATGCCATATTATTACTAGATCTCATTTTTCAAAACTTCCTTGGTAAATACAGTTGTAAAACATAAAAGAAAATGAATTTAACTTTTCAATCGACGGTTTACAAACTTCATGTTTCATATTGATAAAATTATTTCCATGTTTTTGGTGTCTTCATTATAATATTCATAATTAGTCTTTTCAATAAAATATTCACACACTGTTTGACGGTATGCAAAAGAAACTTTTACCTTTTAAGTTTTAAATTTACCAAGCTTTGAAAACTAATAAAAACCAGACTGATCATTTAAAGCTCCTCTATAGTTCCATATTTATCTAGTTTACAACAGTGCCTTTCCATAGTCAGGGATGGTATAACTAGTAGTACTTATATGTATATGTTCTGTTTTGTATAGCTGCTGTTACTATTTACATGTTTTTGTCCCTTATTTGATGGACAGTTTCATTAGCTGTGTCTCTTCAAATATCATTAACATGCTAAAAATAATGTTTACTTAGATAATTCCCGTATACTGCACAATAAAAGAATTTTCCATAACCCATGTAACGATGTAAGTAATCAAAATTAATATTGGTCAAAATGAACCGATACTTTTTTATATTGATAAGGAATTTTCATGTTTGGAATGACGTTTGGATGAAAAGAGATGATTTAATACGACAATATGATGGTTGGCAAGCTATAGATGCTACTCCACAAGAAACGAGTCATGGTAATCTGATTCAAAATATACAATGATTTATATAAATAAATATGTGTTTCATCAAACCAGTAAAATGTAATGATGTACTTAACAACATTTATTAAAATTCAGATTGTTCGTATTGAAATGTAATTCAAAATATATTAATATTGATGATGTCCTGTATTTTCATTAATTGAAAAAGTCAAATTAACATTTCTTTGATTTTCGTATTGCAATTTTTAAATCAAGGTTTTTTATCCATATATGGTGTGTTACGTATTTTATGGCGTTTTATCAAATTATTTCATGTTTTATCAACTCTTTTTGGATATTTTTCATGACTTTTCATGTTTGGTTTTACCTCTGGTATTTTTTTTATTTACTTATTGATAATTTATGTTAGTGAATGAAAAGATAAATATTTGTAAATGACATAGATAGGACTGAAAATAAGTAACGATTCAGAAAAAAATAACCAGATCACAGCAACACTAAAGTCCGTATGTTTTTATATGACTAATATTTTATCAGGCTATTACCAATGTGGTCCGATGCCATTAAAAGCAATAAAAGAGGGAAATGTTCGATTGCCTTATGACGGGGAGTTCATTTTTGCTGAAGTCAATGCTGATAGACTGTACTATACAGTCCTTAACAATGGCACGAAAAAGTTATCAAAAAGATCAAGGTAAAGTCATAAAAGAATTGAACTCCAGGTTTGCGAACATCCAATAACATCAAAAGGTTGTCACAGGGTGATAATAGTATTTTAAGATGCTAGCTGTCAATTTTAAAAGGTTATCACAGACTGGGATATAATTTGCAAAAAATAGCTCAAGTTATTATAGGTCATATGACTAGAAATTGACCAATAGGATTTCTATTCTAAAAGAGGTATACTAATTCAAGTTATAGAATATAACAGTTAAGTTACAGATATTTTTAACGGACAAGAAAACAACATAAAGAAAACAATCCGAACAAAAATGAGCTAGCAAAATAGTCGAGTCAAACGATAGCATATGTAAACTACTCTAAACTAAAACTGGGTTAATTAAATGGAAAAGCAATTTAATGACTATTGGAGAAAATGGAAATATCAAAAATGTGTTTACATAGTAGAGTTTTTAGTTACGAATGTAGTTCCTGAATTTTAAACAATGTATTGTTAAAATTTTCAGCCGTCTTAATTTTTGAAATTTATTTAAAACTAAGGTTTGTTCCTTATGCAAAACATTTCTTAGCTAGATTTGGATTCGTATAATTTTGGAACTTTAGATTAATTAATTTTTCGACTGTTTTGCTTTCGTTTTTATCTATCAAACTTTTCGGCCCCTAGTGTCTTTGATGAGGAATAATTTTCCGAGATGTGCACAAATGGCATATCAAAATTTAACGGGTATTTGTGTTATATATATTATACATATATTATATCTAATTCATACGGAAGCGTATTAGGCTCACCTGCGAAAATATTTTTCTAGAGAGTGAAAATATTTTATCTGGCGGCCGCCATTTATTTTTCTGGCGGCCGCCATTTATTTATCTGGCGGCCGCCACTTAATATCACCTGCGAAAATATTTTTCTCGAGAGTGAAAATATTTTATCTGGCGGCCGCCATTTAATTATCTGGCGGCCGCCACATATTTATCTACCGGATTATAACATGTCGGTCAGTAGCTTTTGATCAAATATAGCCCTGAACAATCAATCCATCTATACATTTCATAGTTACAGGGGGCCGCGGTGGCCGAAAGGTTAAGGCGTTCGCCTACGGATCCAGAGTCTCTCACCGCTGTGGGTTCAAATCCACATGTGGGAGAGGGATTTTTCCTTGCCGTTACTAGTTGGCTCGGTGTCAGTATAATGTGACCGAGTGGCATGCATTGTTAATCTGCAACATTGCGTGTCAGTGAACTAGCACTATTAAAGTCCCCATCAGTGCGCATTAGTACAAGGCAGATCATAAACACTTGCAAACATTCACGCACCACACGAAATTGTGTAAAAGTCATAATCCTTATGGACTATGGAAAATTAGTTGATCGTCGCGAATAGCTGAAAGACTGCTCATGCGACGTAAAACACCATTCACCTCACCTCACCTCACCTTCATAGTTACAGAAAGTTATCGAAGTATATTTAAGTATTTGTTAATCACAAACATTGCATAATCGGTGATGTTCTTGACTACTGTTGCTTTAAAATTATTAGTTTATTTTAGTTCCAATAATAGGCATATTTTTCTTCTAGAATATAATGAAATTAAGATGCCTAGATTGAAAACAAACCCTTTTAATGCAAATCCCCCTTCCCACCCCCTCACATTCGGACTGGTAGAATCCCTGAAGCAACCAACAAAGCATGCGAAATACAATGAAGAGACCAAGAAATAGTCCCTTTAATAAACATTACGCCTTTACAAACAGTTAACTGTTTTCAAGAAATTAGCATTCATAACGTGCTGACTTCATTTTGTAGAAAAAGAATCACAGAACTGGTTCAAACAACTTTCTAATGCATATGCCTATGCAAAAAGGTGAGAGCTTTGAAAGAAAACGGTGGTTTTTATTACTTTGTAGTACAGATGTTCCGGAAGTATTTATGTGAAAACTGTACCCTTTTGGAGATATTTAAAAATTCGATAATTTTCTAAAAATACATATTAAAAAAGGCTGACAGAGACCTTCGCAGAGAGAGAGAGAGAGAGAGAGAGAGAGAGAGAGAGAGAGAGAGAGAGAGAGAGAGAGAGAGAGAGAGAGAACCAAACCCAATATAGATTACGCACATTGGCAATGTGTAAAAACTATTGTTAGCAAGTTTCGCTAAAATCCATTCAGCGGTTTAGGAGGAGAAGCTGGTAAATTGTTTTTGCAAAAAGGGGAATAACTTCGGAAAGAGGAGATAACCCAACCTGATATAGATTACGCACATCTAAAATGTGTCAGGATAATTGTCTGCAAGTTTCATTGAAATACGTTCAGTAGTTTAGGAGGAGTAGCTGGTAGTTCCTTGTATCCACAGCCGTACAACCTGATTCCAGTATACCCCCCAGTATATTTAGTTGTTAATTTAGATGAACAACTAACATACATATAATTATTTTCATTCATTGAGGAAAGAAGCTTAGTCGATGGAACTATCTGCATGTCTCTAATTGCTGACAATGTTGTCATTCCTGTAGTGTTTCTAACTCTCTGTAACTAAACCATTGCTAGTTATCAATTATTCAAATGAAAACACAAAACAAAAATCGATAAATAATATTAATAAAATTCAGTATGTTGGCTACATATCGAGGAGCACATCTCCTGTTCATCAGGCCATTGATTGTTTACGCACATTACTATGACGTCATTCAAAACAAATATACCTTTTCAACTTGGTTAGTTATATATTCAATTAAGACAAATGCATGCAGCTAAACAGATGCTGGTTAGTTATTGGTTGTTGAATAACTACATCCAAATTTGGCGCGGATAGAAGCCGGATGTTAAGACCAACAGTAAAAGCCAACCGGCCAGTACTCCAGCCAGTAATGTTTGAAATACGAAAAAAATGTGTGTTAATATATAATTATTGACCCACCAAAGGGCTGACTAGAAAATTTGTCCACCCTTGAAGCCCTTGGAAGACATTACTTTCTCACCCACGGACAGAGTTTTCCGGGCTGTTCCAGTCATTTCCAGTGATGGATTTTTCTATCTCGCCCTAGTGTGGGATAGGCTGATCCCACCCTAGTGTGGGATACGCTGCAGGTTCCACTTGCACATTGGCGAACTCAAAAATGTAAACGGCCTTCTTCTAGTTTAGGGGACCGGGACATTTAGAGGAAAAATATAATATAATATAATTAATAAACGAAGAAGATAACTTTATTATATCCTACCTTGACATTCTAGCGTCGCAGGTTGTCACGAAAGAGGGTGGGTTTAGAATTATTATTTTGATCGCGATCCGCCATTTTGGGTGTACCTAATGGTCGAATTTGATTTGACACCTCGAGTCACTAGAGTCGTAAATTGTTTAATCAAAACTGCTTATATTGATTTTTTAAAATCATTTTCAGTTTTCTCCAAAAATCCGCTTTCGGAGCTTTTTCTCTTTTTTAGAAAACTAGCTGTGGCCAAAGTTACTGTAGTCGAGATAATGAAGTTGTCAAATCAAATTTGATCAATGACAGCGGAAATTGTGGGAAGGTGTGCGTGCTTGTACTGGAAGTTCCTTCGCAACGGAGGAGAACCCTTGTTTCCTTATTGTATTAATACCGACTGTTTGCGCAAAAATGAAAAAGGGGTGAGAAAAAGAATCGCCCCCCATTCTCGCTAAAGCTCGCCCAGGATTATCTCCAAACCTCGGATTCAGATAAATCTTTCCCACTCCGGAAGCGGGGGAGATTCTATTATTCTTGGATGGACAAATGTTCAAGTCAATCGTTACGGGTTTACCATACCGAATTCTACGGGTTTCACAATGACAAAATTCACAGATGCTTTGCTTAAGAACATTTTTTATTTCGAAAACACAACAGTATCAAATCAAAACATGTATATGCTTTTTATCCTCCAAGTAATGAAAAGAGTCCATACCATTGTTGCAATTCTTGAAGAATGATTTCCCGAAGAAATCTGTATAGCATTGCTGCTTCGAATGCATCACGTGGTGGCGATTTGTTGTTTTCAGCCATAATCAAACAGCACAACTCATAAATATCTCTGTCACAAGGTAACATGCTTTTCGGTGGACAATAGCGTTGACACTCCTGTATTTCTTCCGACGACACAGGGCATAAGTAATGATGAGTTCCGTAGGCCTCTGGAAGATGATACATTGTATTCGGTCTCCCACTTGGTACTGTCTGATGTCGTGTTCGGCGGATTCTATGTGTATCCCACAAAGAAACCACATGGTCAAGATCATTCTAAAAAATAATTAAAGATATTTGCTATTTAAATTTTGGAATTTTTAGGTCTCGCTTCACTGTTCTGCATGTTTTACCCTCCCCAGCCGCCCCACTTACCCAAAGATTGTAAGGTAAAATGTGTTCTGCATATGATCTGCAGTGCCACTGTAAGAAAGGTTTTTATGATTATGTGCAGATAATATGGCTTTTAAGGGAGTGATTGCTATATTGATTAATTGCGCATTTCCCCTTCCCATATGGCGTAGTGAACTTATGTGTGTAATTCATTTTGACCACGAAACAATTTTTTTCCAGTGGTTTTGCTGGGTTAACTTTCTCGTTTCTCTTAAATCTTCTAGATATTAAAGATGATAGATGTTGAGATGATACGAAAGTAATTCTAAAATTAAGAATGAGTTGCCTTTAAAAATACAATCAAATTGGCAGAATTTGCTATTTTGCTGAATATATTAATTGACTTGGACATAAATGATTTCTTTGTACCGGTAATTCATGTTGCCTGCGATTTATAAGGGTTATGGTCGTTTCGTCCCATTTGCCCCAACATAAGAACTACAATGCATTAGGCCTAGCGTATGGTGGCGTTAGTTTATTCAGGAATTCGGAGTCGTCAGTCGGATAATTCTTTTACATACTTTTGACGCTATTTTCGTGTCCCAATAACTTACATTATAAATTTGCGTGAAATTAGTTATTTAACAATGTTTTCTTTCATTATTTAGATGATTTTTTCAATTTTTCCGAGTAGCTGATTTCCTTACTGTTGTTTTAACATTTTTTCGTCTCATTACCAAATTATTTCATTCCTGTTTGACAATTTTATCATCAATTTATTTATTTTTTTTATTTATCTATTTATTTTATTTTATTTATTTTTTTTTAATTTTTCGATGAAAGGAAAATCAGTAGAAAATGAGTTCTTCACACTTTATGGACTTCTTTTTTAAAATTAATAACAAATACATACTAAAACAAAGAAAGAATTAATTAATGTGGAAATGCTTAATTAATTAATTAGTAGTCAAAGTACTTCAAACGACAAAGTATTGAAGTAATTCAGTTATGCGGGCGGCATTGAATTTAAAGCAGTTGAATAAATAATTAATGGTTGCAAGTTACCAAATACTTGGCAAAGGAATGACAAATAAAAGAAATTTTAAAAAGATGAATAAATGTATGATGCACATTACTAAATAATGGAAAAGTAATGGTAAACAAATAAATAAATAAATATGTTCATTTGTTGATTTTATCTATCGTCAGATTCTATACATTTCTTTGGGGCGAGTTGTTTTCAAAATGATTTTGAAGTAATTTGCCATCGAGTTGCAAATATAAAATTTATATCATAGTAAAGGTCAAAACGTAGACAATTTTTATCGATGTGAACCTTGAATCGTTTTGGCTATTTACTTATTAAAAGTACGTATCGATGCAATTTTCACTTATTTATATTGGGATACAATTCGAACTCAACGCCAGAAAGGGGCAAATTTTAAAATCGATTTTAAAGTAGTTTGCCTTTAACTTAAAATTATGATTAAATATCATCACACACAGAAAAGATAGTAGAATGTAAAACTATGTTAAACATTAAGAAATGCACACAATAATAATACAGTAAAACAAAAATAAAAACTGAACACGATCACTATATTCCCTATAGAATTTATTATGTGTTAAGATTTATACAGTAGGAGCCTCGTTTTGATATTAACGGGACATCGCGGGATTTTACGAGATCGTTATAATGTGGTCTATTAACTTACAATACCTCGGGTGTCATAAAACTGACAACAACATCAATTATATTTCTTCTGTTTCCAGTGATATAAAACTTTATTAACATAAATAAGAATATCATACAATAAAATAAGATAAAAGTGATGATAGGTGTACAATTCTGGGACTAAGACATGCAATATGGTTGAATAAACATTCTTGTGTTTGGCACAAATGACGTCGCAGGACCCTGTCGCTTAGGTGCAAACAAGCGGAAGTAAGTCATTCACAACTCAGGAAGACGATAATTTCTTAATCAAATAACAGGTGAAATTAACGATATTTTTTATTAAACAAATTATTTTTGAGAACATATATAAATGAAGTTTCTCATAAGATAAAGTTGAAAGAAATAATTTAAAGCTTTGCATTTGACCTTTAAAAGTCTACAAAGATCTTCGTACATACTTGGCTACATATGAAAAACCTCACCATTATAAATATATAGGGCTATAACACCCGAAAAATGCACCGTAAATTTACAAAAGCAGACAGCTATACCTTAAAAGGATATTCCTTATAACTTATGCCTAAATTTCAATAAAAAAAAGAAGAATCTCGGCATTACTTATTTTGCGTCATGAATTTCCGTAACACATCTATCGAAAAGTCTGTTTGAACGAATTAAATAACTTTACAGAGTTGTTCAAATACACTACATAGCGCATTAACAGGTCGGGTACATCAAAACATTGTGTATCGGTTTAGTGTACTTCTCACAACAGCATGTTTATTCTTTATATTGGATTTGGAAACTGAAACAAAAGCCACCGCTCGTTTGTAGGTAAAGTTTTAATTTGTATGGTCGATATTAAAATATCTGTCACAGTCAATGTTTAAAAATGTTTGTTCATTCGATTTCAAATATTCATTCAACACGTTAAAAATATTGATTCATTAATTTGCAATATGGGAGACCAGATGACTTATATTACGATAGATTTCATAATTTTTTTTTAAACATTGAACACATCTTATCATATTGTCCATACACATTAAAACCTTAAGAACATATTTTAGTTTTTAATAAATATTTATGTTTTATGAACAAATATTTACGTTTTATGAACATATATTTCAGTTTTGAATAAATAATTCTTTTTCTATGAATATAAATTGTATTTCATGAACACATATTTGTGTTTTTCGAACCAATATTGTTATTCAAATATTTTAATTTATGAATATTGCAACGTTTTACACGCCATAATTTGAGTACTATCCAAAGAAGTAAATTTGCCAGTTTACCTGAATTAGTTGCATGAAGCAGAACTGCAGAAGACTTTTATCAACGAAAAACCCATCGAAAATATTGTCATTTTTCATATCTGAAAAATGTGAAAAATGTTCATCCAGAATTGGGCCATATGTCTCCGCAGAAAACACCACCATGCTTCGATTCTCTGGTTGTGGTTACTGGAACCATACATGAATGGCACTGAAGAAAATGTATTCCCGTGACCCATTCTCAAAAATGTTTGCATGGCTTCTACGTGACCATTTTCTGTTCCTCTGTCCGCTCGGACACGCACTGGACAACCAAGCTTGGACGCTACAGCTTTCAAAAAGTAACTCCCAATTACCGCCGGGTCACTACTAGTGATTGCTCCATTAATACAAAATCCGTATGGTTTAAGTTTGTCATAGGAATCCATGTGCCACATAAAATCAGGCCCAGGATTATTGTAAACCCGTCTTTGCAAACGCCCTCTGCGGCGATGTTCGATGCCAACTGGATCTAAGAAGTGCATCAGTAACCGTACTGTTTCTTGGTTAACTACAAATCCGTGCTGAATAGATTTAAGGTGCATAAACTTATACCCATATAACCGACTCGATTCCCTTAATAACCGCTTCAAAAAATGTGCCACTTCTATTATATCTGAATAATGTTTTCTCCGAAAAAGTCCTAGACGTCGAAGATTCCTCTTAAGTGTTCTTTTGCTAATGACAATCCCGGAGATATGGGCAAGATATTGTAACATTTCCTGATGAGAAAGCCCGAGACTGTGAAATAATATTATAGCCTCTTCCATGGCACCAAATCAGAGACAGAAGGCTAGATCAAATTAATAATATGGCGGCCATCAAAATAATGATCTGGCGGCCGCCAGATAATTAAGTGGCGGCCGCCAGATGAATATGTGGCGGCCGCCAGATAAATAAATGGTGGCCGCCAGATAAAATATTTTCACTCTCGAGAAAAATATTTTTGCAGGTGATATTAAGTGGCGGGCGCCAGATAAAATATTTTCACTCTCGAGAAAAATATTTTCGCAGGTGATATTAAGTGGCGGCCGCCAGAAAAATAAATGGCGGCCGCCAGATAAAATATTTTCACTCTCTAGAAAAATGTTTTCGCAGGAGAGCCTAATACGCTTCCGTACTAATACGCTTCCGTAAATTCAGTATTTGAAATTCTTTAACATTTTTTTAAGAACAAGTGTTGGGAAGAAAATAAGCACTAGTACACCAGGGACAGGACAAAGGCAAGATATTACCGATGAATATAAATTTAAAGATGGTATGTCATATTTTTCTCTTTAAAAGTTAATAACATTGTCAATCTTAAAGAAAATGGCAAAGTCAACAACTCAACATGCAAAAAAAAAACGAAAAAATCACATAATAATATAAAACCAAATCATTGAATTATGTGTTCGTAAGATGTAGAAAGGTGTAGTTCTGTTAAACAAGTTTTAACTGTTGTTAGCTCAGCTGGCTAAAGCCAGATGAGCTTATGGCATGGTGCGTACGTGCGTGCCTGCGTTCGTCTATCCGTCCGTTAGCAGCAAAAACTCTGAAACTACTGGGCCAATTTTAACAAAACTTGACAGGAATGATCCCTAGAAGGAGTAGATGAAAATTTGTACATTTGGTTTCCATGGCAACCAAAAGTAGGTCACAGTGACCTAGAATGCAAAAAACCTAAAATAAGCTTCTTCTCTGAAACCATAGGCTATATGCAAAATCTGATGTGATATTTGGCTTTTAGACACCCTTAAACATATAGGTTGTACATTTCGTGATATTCTGTCAGAAACTAGGTTACGCGTTTTTAGCGTTTTTCTGTCATATTTCGTAAAAAGTGCAAATAAGGCTTATAACTGGATATCAACTTTTAAAAAAATTCTTCTCTGAAACCATGAAGCCTTAAGCTTTCATATTTGGCAGTTAATATCAGCTTGAGCCCCTTTACCAAGTTGGTACAAATGGTGCCCCCCCCCGGTCCATTTTTGGCCCCACCCCAGGGGTCCATATATCTGCATAAGCATATATGGCTTTTAATTGGATATCAACTTTGAAAATCTTCTTCTCTGAAACCATGAATCCTTAAGCTTTCATATTTGGCAGTTAATATCAGCTTGAGCCCCTTTACCAAGTTTGTACAAATGGTGGCCTCGGTTCATTTTTGGCCCCACCCCAGGGGTCCATATATCTGCATAAGCATATATTGGAAATCGAGTTTAAAAATCATCTTCTCTGAAACTGTAGGGCCTAAAGCTTTCATATTTGGCATTTAACATCAGCTCAAGTCTCTTGACTAGGTTTGTACAAATAAAGACCCCCGGGCCATTTTTGGCCCTACCACAGGGGCCCATATATCTACATATACATATATTGGAAATCAAATTTAAAAATCTCCTTCTCTGAAACTGCTTTTATATTTGGCATTTAACATCAGCTCAAGTCCCTTTACCAGGTTTGTAAAAATGGTGGCCTCGGTTCATTTTTGGCCCCGCCCCATGGGCCACTATATCTACATATGCATACATGGGAAATCAAATTTAAAAATCATCTTCTCTGAAGCTGTAAGGTCTAAAGCTTTCATATTTGGCATTTAACATCAGCTCAAGTCCCTTATCAGCTTTGTATAAATAAAAGCCCCCGGGCCATTTTTGGTCCCACCCAGGGGCCCATATATCTACATATACTTATATGGGAAGTCAAATTTAAAAATCTTCTCCTCTGAAATTGTAAGGCCTACAGCTTTTATATTTAGCATTTAACATCAACTCAAGTCCCTGTACCAAGTTTATATAAATGGAGCCACAAGAACCATTTTCGTCAGTTGAGCTCCACAGGCCCTTTTGGGCCTCTTGTTTTTTAAACCTAGTACCGAGTTTAAAATAATCTTTAATACAGGACTTGCAAATGTTCAGACTGCGAAATAGCTACTATTTTTTCGTTATATCCGATTCCTGTACAGAGTATATAATCAGTGGTCTCATCATGGTTGATTAATCTTTAATTTTTTTGTTTATGTTATCTACATGTTATTTTCGTTTTTTCGCGTCTTTTATTGTTTGAATTAAATTTTTTAGGATCTTTACAAGATAAACACTCCGTGGTCACCGCTCTAATGATGGCATCTGGAGTAGTTATAGGAGATGATACAGAAATCAACAAAGTAAGTGCATGGCCACAAATGCATTTCATACCTTGTTTTCCAAGGACAAGGTTGTAAATGATCATTAATTTTCTATATGTGTCACTATTCAATATATGTGACGGTAATTTATGCAATGGTTCACAGATGTGGCGATATTTTTTAAAAAAAATATTTGTAGCTATGTAACAAAATCTAACCAGTTTTCTGACGCATTTTCATGGCTAAAATTTCTATGAATTTTTCAACTGAAATTTTGTTCAAAACGTTTCTTTAGCAATTAAAAGTAATTTAATGATTTATTTCAAATGCAGCTTTGGGAAATTATTAATAAAATTTAAAAAATCCAATTATAACATTAGCTGTAAGAAATATGTGTTTATAATACTTAATGTGAGAGAGATTGTAAAAAAGATAAATTTAAGCCAACTGACCTCATTGCTTTACATTTGATGGCCCTACACTTATTGCATAGTTTCTCAAGTACCAATTGTGCATTTTGGGTTTCTTGAAGGACATAACAATCACAATCAATATTGATGAGGATATCATGATTGGAGCAGATTTCGAAATTAATGTGACTGTGAAAAATGAATCAAATGAAGAAAAAGAAGTGGAAGGAAAGATACACTTGAATACATTGACCTATACCGGACAGCTTTACAGACCAGTAAAATTTGTTAACACGCTTCTGAATATTCCTGCCGGAAGCAGTGAGTTAATCAACAGATATAAAATGTTTCAATATTAAATGGAGACATTCTTTAAGTTGCGATCCAAATAGTTCTTTTAACAAACCATTGCATTTCACTCCAGAGGCAATCAAAAACAAACGTGATGTGTAGCTGCTGTAACAAAATACATGTTGCAGCTACATATCAGTATTTTAAAAATCGCAAGATAAATTTTGACACAATGATATATCTTCACTAGTTTTATGAACAAAAGGGATGGGCATGGCAATCGTTAATTAAAAGTTGTATGAGAAGGTTTTCTGAATTATTGTATCCTGTCTAATTTTACCATTTTTTTTTGCTAGATATTTAATATTTTATCTTTATAATTTTACTTTACAATACAAAACATAAATACAAAGTAAATGTTTCTTGTAACTTTTTTCAAAAAAAGATGTAGAAAGATAAATATTTTAACGGAGAAAACATTAGTTACTTGGGAAAAATGAAGATCGTGTTCTTTGACTCGGAATTTGTCAGTAAAAAACTTTGGTCAAATAAATGAGTAACTTCAAAACAGATTTAAATCAAAGATAGTGAAGAATGTTATCGTGATTTGGGCATTTATTGTACCTTGAATCATCTTTACTTTTATATGACCTGGTGACCTTCTCGAGTAATTTATTCTTAGCCTTTGTAAAACAAATGAATAAACAAATTAAGTTTCCTTGTATGAATAACTGGCAAGATGTTCAGATTTTGGACAGCCTAAATACTCATTGAAACGGAATATTGAGATGATTAAAACTTCTAATCCAAATGCATCGAAACCACTGATTTTATTGGGTCGCCTTGACATGTTTAATAACATCACTGATTTTGTGATACTCTACAAATAACCTTAATTTTTTTTTACAGTTGTGTATCCTCATGCTATTTATATAATATTAAGTTACAGTTAAAACAACTTGAACCCGAGTAAAATTAAAATGTTTTTAATTGCAAACACAGGTGAGAATATAAAGATGGAAGTAGCGTTTGATGAGTACAATCAAAAGTTAATAGACCACTGCATGTTTGAAACCCTTGTAGTTTTTAAGATGCCAGGTACAGACAAAATGTGGCGAGAAGAAGAAGAATTTGACCTCAGTAAACCATCTTTAAATATTCAGGTAAAATGATATGCTAGCTTTGTTGTTTTATCTATATACATGTATATAGCAAGGTAAAATCAGCCCTTTCTATTAATCAACAGCTACTTTTTATGCGTTGCCTTAGCATGATGCTGACTGCAGTATTGAAAAATTCAAGATCATATTAGCTTACACAAGTTCATTACCTGTAAATAATGAAATCCTACCACTGACATATTGCACTATAGGAATGACTTCAACATAACAGAGCTTACAAGTGTTGATTATCCTTCTACGTGTTTAATAGTTTCGTTTAAAACCTTTATTTTAAATGGAACGATATTTAAAAATATTTCCAAAAACATTTTAAAGATAAAAGTATGTGAAGAATTTGCTAAAGTTTTCATAGGTTGTTGTTTATGTGGTTTTTCTCAGTGTTATTTCCTAATAATTGTTTTAAAGCTATGAAGTCCAAATCTGCCCTTTTTCTTACCCCAACCAGACTATAATAATGAGATTATTTTCTATCACTGATAGAGTGCTTTCTTTGCTGAAATATAAAAGAAGCTGGATTTATAAAGATAGGTCCAAAGCGTCTTGCCAATTTATTCTAATACAAAATGTAATATTATTTCGTTTTAAACTTAATAGGTACCAGATGAAGTACAAATTGGAGACCTTTTAACAGTTGAGGTTTCGTTTCCAAATCCATTACCGATCAAGTTGACGAATTGTGTATTGAATATAGAATCTCCCAGTCTAAATGTACCCAAAATTCCAAAGATAAGGTAAGTTTTTTTACTTAAAGTATCTACCATCTATAAATCTTGAACAACAGATATCGATAGAGATTTCAGGTATGCCCGATATTGATTAAATCAATCTTTATAAGGGAGAGGGCAGGGAAATTCAACACAACTACAAACTTGATACATTTATAGGTTAAGGTTATATTGATTTGTTTTTAAATAAATAAATTTCGTGCTGTAAATGTATGTTTATATTTTGTTGTTTTAAAATTAAAATTAAATGGTTGGGACCTATTTTTTATTGAAAAAAAAGAAAGGTAAGGTCTTTTTATAGCCATTATAATAAAAATCACACCACTCGAAAGCAGCAACTGTGCCAGTACAAAGTCGTAAATCGTTTGGCTGTTGTTTGTATTTTGAGTTCTTGGTCACGTGCGCATTTAAGTTGAGACTATTTTCAGTCACAAATGTCTTCTATTTATGTAATAAGGTGTACGTTTTTGTTAAGATCACTATATTGTTTAACGTCGCATCAGAAATTTTTCAACTATTCATGACAAAAGCAAATTTGTTAATTTATAAAATTATTAATTAAATTTATTAGAATTAATCTTAAAAAATTAATGCATACAAGAGATACGACACAAATATAAGAATTATAACAATATAAATCACTAAACGAGGGACATTCATTTAATTCTGTCACTTAGGCAATTCAATATAGTTTTCATCGACATGCTTTAATGATTCTATATGAATAAACAGATTTAAATTAATACGAATATAACAGTTCAAATACCCGCAAATGTGATGAAGTATATCACGAGTTGTAAACATTTTAAACTGGTAGAGTCATATACACTGGGTATATTTCACGGGTCAAAATGAAAGGTTTTAACAAGGTTGAAATAAGAAACTACATAAAAACATAAAAAGCCGCGGAAAATTGAAAACACCGGGAAGAGAAATACTTTCCGAATTGTGTAAAATTTATGGATATGCTATTGTGACACTGAGAACAGATTTTAGATGGTTACAAAGATCTATATAGGACAGCCAATGATATCCTTGACCAAAAAGAACATTCAATCTGATAATTATCAGCATGCTGATAATAAGCAGTGGCTTACACAAGATCAAAAACGCTCTATTGTTGCCAAAAGAACCAAGAGCTCTACGAAGGTTCTGTACACCATATCTTTAATTCCAGTGGACAATAATGCACCTCACAAAAGTAAAATTGTAACCGATTTTTAAGTAAACTAAAAGTGGTCGTTTTGAAACACCCAGAATATTCACCTGTCTAAGTCCCTGTGATTTTTTCTCGTTTTTTAAAATTCAAGAAAATGCTGTCTGGAAAGAAATAACAAATGAAAAGTATATTGGGTATTGCAATATATCAGTGTTAGAAACAAATAAATAAGGGCAACTACTTTGCTGCTTTCCAGAGTTGGATATTGAGATTGAAAAGTTTATATCTGTAAATATATATTTACAAGGGTTGAAAAAAAAATAAATTTGAAAAATGTGTTTTGTTTTGTTTAAGGGGCTTTGTGACAAAGTTAATTGAATGGCCCTCGTATGTAAGAAAGTTGGATTTTGGAAGTTTTGTTCAATTAGTCATTATTGCATTTTTTAGTTGTTATGAATTATGTAACATTATGCATATGTTTTTTTAGTGACTTAGAAGCAGAGGCTACATTCAAGTACAATTTTGAAATAAAAGTGACACGAAAAGGATTTAAAAACATAATAGGAAGTTTTAATTCCAAGGAATTGTTTGAAGTGATGGGAAGAGCGTTTTTTAACGTCGCAGCTCCCTCTGTTGAAAGTGCTTAAATGTTTTCTGGCATTAAATAAACACAATTAGTATATTATTATATGACAATTTTGTAATTTGACGAGGCATGTATAGATTTACTTTTATTGGTAATTTATAAAAAAAAAAACACTTGACAGTGGTTGGCATTTCAAATAAAATAAAAACAGTATTTAATATTTAGTAGACACTTTTAATGAGTTTTTCTCGATAAATTGCTTTACAAAGAAATATAAACACACTGTTTTGTTCATTCGAATGTTAATTCTTTTACATAATGTATTACATCAATGTATTTTGTATGGATTAAAATATAACAATAAAAATGTGAATACATGGAAATTTGAAACAAAAATTTTATACCATAATTACAAATTTCAAATGTAAGAGTACAAATGATTTCCTCCTCTCTCTCTCTCTCTCTCTCTCTCTCTCTCTCTCTCTATATATATATATATGTATATATATATATATATATATATATATATATATATATATATATATATATATATATATATATATATGATTGTAGTCACAGCATATTGCATATTGTTTAATGCACATTTTTTGCCACTTATGATGGTTTATTATTTTGTTTATGATTTAAGATTCCAATAATTATTTCATTTTACTAATTTAATAAGACTACGTAAATATGTCACTTGTTGATAAAAGACAAAGTCGCAGTGTAATAATTTTAGCTTACTTTTATCGAAATCCAATTTTGACTGTCAATTTTCTGAAGAATTCTCTCACACCAGAATGTGCACTGATAAGGTTCAAACCTAGCGTATTCACGATAGACACCGAAATCCGCACTCAGCAACTAATAGTTTTAGTAAGATTACAAAAACTAAACAAATAAAATGGAATAAATTCCATTAAAATAAACAAGAGGCCCAATAGGGCCTATATTGCTCAACTGACAAATTACATCATGTTTTGTGAAAAGTGGGGTAACCAAATATTATTTAGAACAAGAGGTCTAGTGGGCTTTAATGGTCATTTGGTGACATCAGAACTGTGATTGATGCTTATAATTGAAGCAGACATGGTCTTGAAATTAGTATTGGAGGAAAAGTAAGCAAAGATGTTGCGTATGCAGGTCAATGAATAATCATTGTATGACAAAAATAAGAACGGTTAACACGTTATTATTTATGAAATATTGTTTATTATTATGCATATTTAGGACAAACAAAACATCTGAGCATTCTTTGTAACCAGGTTTTCATAGAAACCTGGTTCTTAGATTACCGAATGTCGGCGGGCGGACAGGCGTAAAAAAAATGGTTTCCGGATGATAACTTGAAAAGTAAATGACATTTTTGAAAGAAACTTGGCACATACATGTATTGTGATAAGATCTTGGTTGGGATTGCTTTTGGGATAAATACATCAAAGGTCAAGGCCACAGTTGCTTGGTCATTTCACAAAATAAGCAGCCTCTAGCTATATCTTGGCCAAATGTAAAGATAATGACATTGGGTTTTCAGTTTTCATATTTTCTAGCAATGATGATGAAAATAAAGCCAAAATCAAAGGTCAAGGTCATGACCTACATTTTGACCTTTGTGTTTTCTGCACTAAAATGGCTATTGTTGCATGACATTTACATTTTTGGCATGGAATTTGCTATTTTTGATGATATTTAGACGTAGAATTCACTATTTATGGAATTTTAGTTGCGTAAAATGATAATGGTAGCAAAATATTTTAATGTTGACTATTTTTGCATTAAATTGGATATTTCCGAATATATTTAGGTGCAGATGCCACTATGGATCTTTTCTAAAATGAAATTAGAAATGAATTTGAAATGAAAACACTACATTCAGATTTCTAAATAATTTGTCATAATTGCAATCTTTTAACATGTTCTGATGTATGATGCTTTTATATATATATATATATATATATATATATATATATATATATATATATATATATATATATATATATATATTTAAATCTTAACCCATTACGGGTATACCTTTACTATCAACCAGGTCCCTGCGAAACATATGATCACCCATAATTATTGTTAACTATGTACCATTTCTCTCTGAAACCCCTCCTCCGAAATGCGAAAACCTGGTTTTCACGGAGTTTCTGTGACTCTTGTTGTAACTATAAAAATTAATATACATTGTGTACAAGATCTTGTATTATAAACCATGTTCATATGTTATAGAAAAGTTACATGGCATTGATTCAACTGTATCCTATATGGAAATTCGAATGGATATATGGGATCAGTACAGTAATGAGAAGTACATAAATAAAATCTGGAATCCGTGATAATAGGTTGGATAAAGTAAATAGCAAAGTACATTAATTGTTAATTCTAAACAAGTATTTATTATGAAAATCAACAACATATCACAGCTGTCACATTTTAGTGGCATGTATAGAAAAAATGCATACTTTAAATGTGGTACTTTCTGTATTAAGTGAACAGAACAGTGGATTTAAAATTTATAACTAAACATATCAAGCAATAGCTAATGTATCACTTCAGGGAAACAGCAAGAATTTTACGGAATTAGATTTGCTGCTTGGTTAGCTTTTTATGGTGCGGAAAATATATTTTCAAATAGCTTATAATTTGCTAAGTTCCATCTTGGTCAAAGCTGTACTTCAGATTTTCAAGAAGGAACATTTTACCTTCGCAATCATAATTAAAGTGCCTGAGTAAAATCTGCTTGCAAACGGGATTTGCATAGCAGTCTTATTTACAGAAATTGGCCATCTTAGATGTCAGGCGGGGTCGCCTGGTACAAACTTTAGTCTACCCAACCTAAGGACCTTCCACACCCAATTTGGTCCCAATTGGCCCAGTGGTTTCAGAGGAGAAGATTTTCAAAGAATTTATTAAATATTTGCATAATTCGTAAAAATCAGGTCAAGGAAAAATTTCTCAGAAAAACCCGTTGTATATGTTGAATGCCCCGCTATCTACTCTCTACATTTCAAATTTGAACAAAAACAGTTAAAAAATAGCTATTTATGTGTTTTTGCTATATAAAGTAACAGCGACCATCTTGGATGTCAGGCGGGATCGCCTGGTACAAACTTTAGTCTACCTAATCCAAGGACCTTCCACACCCAATTTGGTCCCAATTGGCCCAGTGGTTTCAGAGGAGAAGATTGAAGTTTACGCACGCACGCACGCACGGACGCAGGAAACCCATGCCATAAGCTCAGCTGGCTATAGCCAGTTGAGTTAAAAATGACTATCAGATTGAGAATGTTGATGGTTATTGGAAGCATGTTCAGCATGGTCCTTAGGTGTTATAAATAACTGAAGTAGCGGTGTCTGGCGATGAATCGTTCCACTTGGGAAAGATCCTTGGGGAAAAATTGCACTTTTATGGTTTTATTCTATCATGGACATTTCTGTACGTTTGTCTCTAGCCATCCGGTAGGTGTTATCTGGAGAGGTAGTCTATTTCTTCCATCCCCCTAAGTTTGAGATAATAATTTCCAATGGAAGAAACGGTGGTAGAAATTTCTATCTTCTCCTCCTCGTGCGGCCGGAACTACTTTTTAACTTCTCGTAACTTCTTCTACTGACAGGAGCAAGTTTAATCACAATTTATTTCAATAATATTATTAAAATGTTTTTCTGATATAACTTTTTCCTGTTTTAATGTTGCAGCCAAGCTAATTTTCACGTTATTTATGCACTACATACTACTTGCAGAACAAGATGTACTTTTGAGTATAGCTATATCTTATATAGGTCAAGCTGCGGAGTAATACATTTTCTAAAAATACTCCCCGACAGCTGATCATTACATGTAGATTTCACAATTGATTTTTCCCTTTTAAAGTGATTATGTAAGATTTCCTTTGTTTTTTCAGCATACTGCAGGCTAGGATTCGAAGCCGGTCTTTTTAATGGTGGTATTCTTTTTCTGATTTAGACGGTCATTTAAGAGATAGGAATTTCTGTCAGCTTCGACTGTCTTTACTTTAATCATCTCAGTATCATACTACTCGCGAGAGTTACAATATCATACAATCAGTGCTATCCGATTTTTTAAATACGTGTCTTGTGCAAGAAATGAGTCTACTGATGAAATCATATTGTTTTTGAAAATTAGTTCAAACTTTGAACGTCAGAAAAATATACTTTGAAATTTAAGTACTTTTGAATTTTCCGAATAAGGAGAAGGAAAGATTTTATTCCGTGTTAGTTGTAGAAAGTCATTTTGCTAACTTTTTTTATTAAGATGAAAGTTATAAATATGTACACCAATATACATGTGAGCGTTAGGCATACTGCTATCATGCTTATCATGGATATGCTAAATTATCTTTCTGCTAATGATTATATTTCATTTCATAAAACTTTAGTAGAAACAAAAAATAGATAAAAAATAGTCATTTAGAAAAACCCAAACGACACGAAAATATTCAGTAGATTTGTGCTATGTGACACTATGATGTAATGATGGCGTCACATTTCCGCCGTAATCAAAACAATCTTACTGAAATTAGACCTACATGCGATTTTTATTAATTCTTTGAAAGTACTTTTTGAACCCCAAATGACGATTTGGTCAGGTAGGTAAATGATAAAAGGTCATCTCTGCTTCTTTTGACACCTTAAATTTTCGGCATTATCTCAGATACGGTACCTTTACAGATCGGAATAATTGATTCATCTCCACAGGATTGATTGATGATGATCTGCTCATTACGTCAGTCATTTTTATGCAAAATTCAGAAAATATCTTGTGAAAAGTTAGAGCTGATGCGGTATATTATATGTTTTAAGCGTTCATTTGGGTTTCTAATTATTTTTATCATCTCTCAGTGAACAGTTTTAATACGCGACCATTAGCTGATTTATCGTCCACTAATGACGGTCTCATTTTTAAACTTTGACCTTCATCATCCATGACGTCATGTTACGTATCTGCCAAGTTCTTTTGTGAACAAGACTGACAATCGTTATAAATTGCTTGTTTCCGTAACTTTTTATAAACAAATCGACATTGTAAGTTTTTGTATGTGTCATGAAAGTTTTTTTTGATAGACAATTATGTTGTCGTTAACATTTCCGTAAATAAGCGATTTTGAATAAAATATTTTTCACTTCTGTTTTTCCCACACGACCTCAGAAGTGACATTATCCACTTGGACAAAAAACGAAACTTGAAGGGCTACTCATTTGTAACTGGTCTCCGTACACGATATCTAAAGAGCTCGCTTCGCGAGCTTGCACCTAAATCGCTGCGCTCTCTATTAAAAAACTGTGATGCAAAGCCGACATAAATCTTTATTGAACATTATAACAGCAGTTGTAATTAATGTTTTTTACTTTCATACTCAGCTTGTTAAAATTTGGCCGTTTTACAATTAGATTTTCTTATGAGCATTTATTTTCTTTGTCGCCATTTTGTTAAAATTTTCAACAGGACATGTTGCAGCTATGTATTAATTTTTCCTTAGCATTATATATATATATATATATATATATATATATATATATATATATATGTGTGTGTGTGTGTGTGTGTGTGTGTGTGTGTGTGTGTGTGTGTTTGTGTGTGTGTGTGTGTGTGATCATTTAGTCAGTCACTATAAAATCTTCAATGAACATATGTTTTATTTCAAGTACGCAAAATATACATCCTTGCTGTCTAATAAAGGTGGGAGCAAGTTTGTTAATAAAAGGTTATAAAATATTTTACATTTTTTGATACTATAGAACGTGATTTAAAAGCACCATCATTACACCATACTGGTTAAATAATGAAGATAGTCACTGTAACATTTTTAGTTGAATTGATTTAAGTTAAAGTATTGTACGCCTACGTTAAGATTCTTAAAATGATAGCGAGTCGGCAAATTCATGAAAAGCAGAGGAAATAGGAGTGCCTAGAGAAAATCAACGACCTTTAGGCGAACTAATAAACTTTCTCACTCGGGTATCTCCCCGAGTTGGGTTCGAAACATGGTGATGAATGGCACTGTGATCCGTAAGTGCGCGCTTTGGATCACTTTATCACCAATTCCTCGTACATTTATTATTATTATTTGGCCTTTTACAATTTGATGAAAGAAGGTGCGATGAAATAGTAAAAATTATGTATGTATGTCTAAGGAGAGAATTTAAAGTTTTTACGGTCTTTCCTTTGGAATAAAGTTGGTTCTTAAACTTTGTCGCTGTGGCATATTTGAGCACGGAATTTTGTTCCCCAAAAAAGTAGTTTCGAATTTGTAAAAAAGGTAGAGTGTTCAGGGGACTAGACTTAGAATTAAAAGTAGATTATTTAGCTATTGTTCATATTCCCGAAAAAAAAAAACCTTGTAAAAAAGGTAGAGTGTTCAGAGGACTAGACTCAGAATTAAAAGTAGGTTATTTAGCTATTGTTCATATTCCCGAAAAAAAAAAACTTGTAAAAAAGGTAGAGTGTTCAGGGGACTAGACTCAGAATTAAAAGTAGGTTATTTAGCTATTGTTCATATTCCCGAAAAAAAAAAACCTTGTAAAAAAGGTAGAGTGTTCAGGGGACTAGACTCAGAATTAAAAGTAGGTTATTTAGCTATTGTTCATATTCCCGAATAAAAAAACCGTGTAAAAAAGGTAGAGTGTTCAGGGGACTAGACTCAGAATTAAAAGTAGATTATTTAGCTATTGTTCATATTCCCGAAAAAAAACCTTGTAAAAAAGGTAGAGTGTTCAGGGGACTAGACTCAGAATTAAAAGTAGGTTATTAAGCTATTGTTCATATTTCCGAAAAAAAAACCTTTTAAAAAAGGTAGAGTGTTCAGGGGACTAGACTCAGAATTAAAAGTAGATTATTTAGCTATTGTTCATATTCCCATATAAAAAAACCTTGTAAAAAAGGTAGAGTGTTCAGGGGACTAGACTCAGAATTAAAAGTAGGTTATTTAGCTATTGTTCATATTCCCGAAAAAAACCTTGTAAAAAAGGTAGAGTGTTCAGGGGACTAGACTCAGAATTAAAAGTAGGTTATTTAGCTATTGTTCATATTCCCGAAAAAAAACCTTGTAAAAAAGGTAGAGTGTTCAGGGGACTAGACTCAGAATTAAAAGTAGGTTATTTAGCTATTGTTCATATTCCCGAAAAAAAAAAACCTTGTAAAAAAGGTAGAGTGTTCAGGGGATTAGATAGACTTTAACGTAGGTTATTAGGCTATTTTCCATATTCCCGAAAAAAACCTTGCAAAATAGGAACATAATCGTTTAGAGGCAATACACCTTGCTTTACATTTTACATTTTCTTGATTAGAACTCCCAGGTGTTACATAAAATCAGCAGAGTCAAAATGGAAATCGTCAAAGCAGGTATATACCTAATCATCAAAAACACCTCTTAAACACAATAACCAAGTTTTTATATGTATGGCGAAATAAGCCCATATGCTCGAATCGGTATCTAGACCCGAATAATGAAAAGATTTTTACGGCCCATTCAACGTACAACGAACTGGATTGCTATTATTAATGCAAAGATGTTCTCAACTTTTATTTGGAAACGGTTTTTCACAAAGAAGTGTTTTTTTTTTTAATTTCCTAAGTATATACATGTATGTGGTATATCAGATTAAAGTTAACATTATTTTAACACATTTCCTAATGTAAATACAAACACAGAAAATTGAAAAGTTTTTAATGAATTTAAAATATATATATCAGTGGTTAGTAAAGAAAAAATAATATTTTCATGATAACAATTTAAATTATCTTAATATAGTCCGTTTACTTACAATATCATGCTATTGTTTGGATTCATTCTAAAACTTTCTAGGTACGCTTTTACTCGAAGTGATATTTTTTAATTTTGTGTAAATCATACAAAACAAACCGGAACGAATCTATTGAAGATTGTACCATATCATTAGTTTTATAAATATGATATTCAATATGCATTATGCTAATTTTTTTTACTCACGTTAGGCATTCCAAGTATCTAGTTAAATTAAATACAATTTTGTATACTTTTTTAAAATGTAAAATATTTTGCATTATTTACAATCCAAAAAATTTATAATAAATTACCTTTATGTGAATTGACTAAATCTTTAATATAGCTTAAAATAAAAATGTGTTAGTAGCATGATACATTAATAAGCTTTTCTGAATTGAATGATTTCAATCTTTAACCTAAAATTGTTGTTCAATAAAAAATTCAAACAATTTATCCAAAATATTCTTTTCAAACATTTAGTTTATAACGTAAGAAGTATTAATCTTGCGCGTCGGGTCAGCTGTGTATCATTTTGTTGCAAAAATTTTGCAAATATTGTTTTTAAAAGATTAAGTTGCAGCTCTAGAAACAGATGTTTTATCAACCATAATTTCTAAGCTACTCAAATGTTCCTACATAAAGCTATGTGATGACATTACTGGTTGACCTGCTTCTGCGTCGCCAACCTTTCTAAGCCGGAATTCAATTAAGCTGGTATTTTTTTAAACAGACAAAATTATTACCAGTCTACTTTGGTTCATAAATATATTGGCATTGGATCCCTTCAAGTAAAGAATTATGCTGTAAATGCACCATGCTTACAAGCACATTGTAATGGTTAAAAGACATGTGTGGTAAGTTAATCTTACGTTTAAGGAAGTTGTATGTTGTGTTGTGAAAGATTTCAAGAAAGGACATGCCATATTTATTATACAATCTAGTCTAGAAATCTGATTGAAAATTTCTTAATAAAAACCGAGAAAAAAATAAATTGAAAAGAACATAAAATATAGTTGATTGATTCACCCTCGAATATTTGAAAAGTGTACAGAAAAAATAAACTGAATAAGATTTATATGCTAAGCAACACTAGTTAGGTATTTCAAGAGTAATAAAGTATGCGTAATAAAAACGAAAAATAAACATCCTCCTTAACCATGTTAAAAATCTGTTAAGGTGCAATTCATTGTCATTTGGTGATAAAGCCATGCGACTTATAAACGTCAACTTAAATAGCATATTGTGGAAAGTGCTGTCACTGAGGTGCAATGATAAAATCAAGATCTCCCTCGACCATTTCAATTTCATTGGCATTGAAATTCACAATTAGTTTTCGTTCTCCCTTTTTCTTTGGCGTAACGACAAACATTTCAAAGAAAGTTGCCGAAGGTCCAACGTTACTGCAAAAACAAAACAAATATTATTATGCTAAATGATGTAGGAAAACAATGACAACTTTTGATTTGTCACTCTGTTCCATTTTGCCTGTACGCCATCCGCAACCGCAATATCTTCTTTGTGTCTTATATTGACAGATTAATGCAAAAAACAGAAAATCTTTCAAGTAGAGAAATTACCTACAAACTTTTGAGGCTAAATTTCTTTTGGAAAAATCCCGAAAAAATTTCTTAAAATAATCATTATAGAATTATTTTTATAAAACAAATTAATTAACAGACATATCGTCGGCGACGTTATTAATTTATTAAATATTAAATACAATTTCATTTCGGAACGAACTTTTCCAGCAAAAACTGGCTAAAAAAGGCATGAACTTCATGCCTTTAAGATGAAGAAAACAAACATATAAAAATATCTATCACATTTAATGAAGATGTGGTTATTGCAATCAAAATACTTTCTTGAGTTATAAACTTGATCACTGGATAAAATTGAAGATGTTACTGAAATCTAGCTTCCAACCCTGGTAAATATGAAATCTAGTTACGGTCTTTGATAAATATTATAATGTCTATTATTTCTGAATATTAAGACAGAAAGGTTTAAGCGGATATAATGAAACAGCACATTCTTTGCAAAATAAATATACTTGAGAAAAAACACGTGTATTTTTATATCCTTAACACAACATTGTAAGAAATACAACATACCTTCTCCTGTATGAAATTGGTTGATACAGTCCTGCCCCTTGCATTCCGATTACACAACCTGTCAGAGCAACTTTAAGAGGATTCACAAAAGAAACTTCAACTTTCATTGGCTCCCCAACTTTGCCCTTTGTAGGTGCCTGTAAAAGAGAGGTTGATAAATTTTGATGACTCTAGATTTCTTAAACTCGTCAAACACTGCTTAATTTGTAAATCGTCTATCCACAATTAGGACATTGATCAACAGTATTATAAATGTGTTATAAAATCTCGTATTTCTATTAAATTCTGGTTGTGGCACATTCTTGGTTATTTGTTTTTGCAGATACATTTTTTTACATTATTATAGAAAAATTTTTCAGTTGAATATGTATTTTGTTTTTGAAAATAATGTTGGCGGTTGTATTTTTGATTAATATCTTCTCTCTTGTTTTATTCAACTAAAATTTTGATATGATTATCATTTGTCTGATGTTTTTCGTCATATTGTTAATGTCAATGTGCGTTGTTTTCATGGTTTTGTAAAGAAATTCTTTTCTGCCCTTATAAGTATAATATCATCAGTCGCAGTTTAATAGGAATTCCTGTGGGTGCAAGTAGCTCCCAATTATTCTATATTTTCATACGTTTTCCCATGTATGTAAATGTAAAAATGAAACTTTTAATTTACCTTTATTTCGATTGTTGGTTTTTTCAACTTAAACGGTTGATCGTCATAAGATGTTTGACCTGTTTCTTTGATGCTAAACATTTCTCTAAATTCAAACAAGCACTGTTCTGTCAAACACTCCGTGTATTCAGACTCTGTCAACTTAATAGACAGGCTTTTGGCTATAATAGTAAAAACAATTATTTGTAGAGCTTGTTCTTTTTTAACCATTTTACGCCTTTTAATATCAATTGATATTAAATAATTTTATTTCATATATATATATATATATATATATATATATATATATATATATATATATATATATATGACAAACTAAAGCAACAGTAACACAACAAAAATTTGATATGAACGCATAGAATTTCTGTCATTGTAGTTAAAATGTGATCGTTGTAGTCCATTGTTTTTATTAAGCATTGTTTTGTGTGTTCAATTAAATTTAATTTTTTAAATAACAGACATATATATTGAAAAGACCTAAACAGTTATTTGTGTAATATATTTAAAAACATTGCTTCGATATTGTTCCTAAGTTCATTATGCCTAAAAAATGTCATAAATTCAGATCGAATAATAACAACTTTCCATATAAATATGTTATTGATTCGATAAAGGGATGTTATTTAGTATTTTAATAAAAGTGTGAAATATTTTTTAATTTAAAAGAAATTAAATTTAAGCTTGATAATGTTTTAATTTTAAGGGATGGTATTTCGGTAAAAAAAATTGGCAAATGGATATATAAACGTTTTAATCAAAATATCAAAATAATTTTCCAACCTTAAATCATCTATGTTCGAATTTAAGTTTAAGGAATGCTTTTTTTCTTTTGAGCCATCATAAGGATATTCAGAACTTCCTTTAAATGTTTTTACAATAAGTTAATACTCACGTTTGTGTCAAGCAAAGCATGTTTTACGACAATGATTCCCTTAGTTTTGTAATGTATACATGTAAATGATAAATATTTTAATTTCGTTTCATTTTTATTTTTAATTTAGAATTATGACTATTTATACACTATTTAGACTTACATGCATTTGGAGAGAGCTTGACATCATTAAATTGTTCGCTTTTGACCACTTTGTGCACTTTACCAGTGTAAGTTTTTGTCAGAATGCAAATATATCCTACAGCTGTTCTTGTTTCTTTACTTTTATTGTTTATTTTCAATTTGACCTCAAAATCAGATCCGATCATAGTACATCTAGGATCTTCAAACTCGAATTCAACATCCTGTATGTATAATATTTACAAAAAACAATGAAAGTGGCAAACTGTAAAATTATATGGAGTTATTGCAAAAGTCAAACAGAATATCAAAATTCTGTTTTGTTGTTTCTGTAAAGATGAAATTATTATTTATATTATGTCACCTATATCCAACAAACTGTACAGAAATAATTGAAATTTTGTTATTTACTTTATTAACAAACGTTACAGAAAAAAAATACACAAATACCTCTGTATCTGATTTGTAAAGTTCTTCTATCAGGTTGGATTCCATGGCCATTTTCGACCTCACAGCGCATTTTACGGCTAGACGCTCTAAAGGTGATCCTGAGAAAACATCAATAAGGTTTAATACTAACAAGTACAACGAGAAGCTTTGGTCAAACAAAAACGGTTAGGAATGTTTACGCTCTTAGTGTTCAGTTTAATCTTTTTGTTTTCCAAACTTGTAAATTTCTCAAAAAATATTAGTTACAGCAGTTATAAACTCACTACAACAAAAATATTCGCATGACAACTGTGAGAGTAATTTGTTGTGTTTTAATGTAAATGTAGTTTTTAAATAAATTGTACAAATTGTAAAATCATTTTTTAACTTGCAAAATATACGTAAAAATAACGCAATGAAGTAGTACAATATAATCAGAAACTGAATCTGGATCTATGTTTATATAAAAAAGTAAATCATAATAATTTTCTTGTTATATGGTTATCAAAAAATAGGTTAAATAACCGTTGGCTTAAAACTATATATTAACTAGTGTGTACTAAATAAAATACAATGAAGTATAGTACCTTCAGAATGTTTGTATTCTGACGTGATATCCTCCCATCTCTTATCTTGGCATGGTTTACAGGGATCACTTTCTCTATCAGGCACCCCTTTAGGCAAACATGTGCTGATATATTTTCCTATCCTGTAATCAAAAATAGAGAAAAAACACCAAATTGATCGACACGAAACCAAAGGGGAACACATCCGAATCTGTGGATGTAGTTGACTGAATAGGTACCAAATTTAACATTTTTACTATTTGTGTTATGAAAAATGTTAATTGCCTTAACAAGACAAACTCAAGTTAAATTAAAAAAATTTGATGTCTTGTCATCGAATATACTAGAAAAACTATTACAAAGATTTTGAGTACTTCTGAATACAAAATAAGATGTGTATCGATCAAATATGTCTTGATTTAAAAATATACTTGATGGACTATAATAGCATATTTCGGTATTACAAATGCATTATAGCCTTTCAATAAAAGTTTTACAATACCAATTATCATTTAATGAATTAAAATTAACACACTTGTCTTTAGAAATCTTGAATTTTTTCAATTTTCCTTCTTTTGCAGAATATTTCCAATGCACTTGGTCTGCATTGAGTTCAGCAAAAATAAAAGCACCGTCATATGGAATAAGAACTTCTCCTGTTCTAATGGCTTTCAATGGACATGGTCCGCAACACATTAAACCTGAAAATACTTCGAATAAAAAATTTTCTATAAATAATAAACCATAATTTATTTTCACAATTGTCAATCAACTATATATATATTTAATATTTTGAAGAAGGTCTTGAGTAAAGACAGACACATGCATTTTATAATGGATAATTGTTTCGCATAAAGTGCAACTTTTAGAATTCATTTTATCCTGAATAAACGTTTTACAATAATAAAACCAACATACCAGTCCTTGTCCATATCACAATCCCCAAAACAAAGTAAAAACTTTGCAAACTGGCAAAATATGTTATAAACGTGATCTTCCATCAACGAAGTGAGGCCGGGTGCTCCGGAAGGGTAAGCACCTCCTGTCTAGCTAGCTACAAGCGTCACGTGCAAGTCAAGTTTGAGAATGAAAGAAACAAAGAACTATGGTAAATCAAATATATCCAGTTTAAGTTGGGATACAGTGACTACATACTTGTCAACAATATTGTGATGACGGCCATAAAACTTTTTAAGGGCCCTGATTAGCCTAGGCTTGCAATATTCTTGTGTCAACAATTTAATTGTAAGTAATTTGCTTCGTTGCAGAAAGTTCCCATAGTGGGAACAAGCTCTACCGTACCGTATTAATTGTGAAACATATACACCATACGCAGGAGAAGCAGGGATATTACTGCAAAGAAACGGAAAGTTGACAATAGAAAAATTGAAGTAATCACGTTTGTCATTTAGCTTCAGGTGTAGCCTTTCATGGGTGTCATAATTGAGGTATAAGTCCAAATATGAAGCAGAACATGGAGAATCTGTCGTGTCTTTTATTTCAAGCTCACAAATAATAAATCTATGAAATATTTGAAATGTCTGAAGAGCTTAATTCAAATGTATTCTTAAAACGTTTCTTAAAATATCTTCTTTTTTTTTAAAATATCCTATTTTGATACCTTTCACTATAGATTTAAATGAATACATATATAATCTTACTTCCATCTTCAGTTGCCTCTTGTGGTGTTGCATCCAGAGCTTGCCATCCATCATATCCGTCTGGGAGATCTGGTCGAGCCATCCATACGTCATTCCAAACATGGAAATTCCTAAAATTATAAAGGTCTGGTTTAACAAAAAATTATTTGTTACCATTTGTTATCATTTATATGCGAAAAATCATATTCTAAATAATTCAATAAACTTAATATGTTAGTGTCATTGAAAACTTAAAATTATGCAAGTTGACTACTTTATTTAATACTGTAATTTTAAAATTAATGTCCAATTAATGGCATATTTAATAAATAAAAAATGATTGAAATTCGGAGAAACCACTCTCAGAAATACAGAAAGATAAACCGAAATTTACTGAAAAAACAAATGCAAAGATATTGATATCACTGTATGTAAAACTCTCGACTTTGGGTGAACACTGGATTTAATAGTTCACTATGATGTGATTCAGTATGGGAAAAAACTGAGCGAGACAAGTATTTTCTGGAAAATTCCCTAATGCGAAAATAGTTTTAAAGTCAACCTTTTACATTATTGAACGCTTTAACCATTATTTCCTATTTCATATGAACACACAGCTCTTTGTGTAGGTTTTGTTTAGGTTTTAATCTAGATGATTAAATGTTATTTTAATCATTTTGTTTAAAACGTGTTTTTTAAAGAACCCGACATTTAAGAAATTTTTTTTCTAAATTATTCAGAAGTAATATTTAAAAGAAACCTACCAAATAGAATCAATCTGAAAATTGTTTCCTGTCTCCGGAACGATTGATTCTATGATCACGTCCGAATCTGTATCGTGAGCGGAACAAAAATTTGTTACGCTTCTTGCAGGTATGCCAATTGCACGACACACTGAAAAGGGAAACTTTTAAATAGTAACTTTTTATCCATACAACATACGTACACAATGGTTTAAGGAATTACATTTATAGTGCAAAAACCACGTCATTGTTTGGCACTGCATGTATCCCTGATCTATGTTTATAGTTTTGTAATCAGTGTTATTGTTTTTGTTTTTATTTATTTATTTTACAAAAAGAATATACATGTATTAACAATGTAAAGAAAATTTTTCAGCTGTTCGTGCTTTTTTTATTCAATATAAATGATTCGATGGTTATCTTCATTCAAACCAGAAATGAAAAAGTATTGTATTAGTTTTTTTAAATATATTTTTTCCACTTTCTCTCAGTTATTTTAACTGAAACTTCTTGAATTCCCTTTTGTTTTTGAACGCCTAATTTTAGCTTAATAATAGTAATGAGTGAATACTGCCTTTTAGATGAAAAATTAGTCGACATTTTCAAGATTTCTAAAATATTATAAGCAAAGACAACAATGTCATAGAACATTTAGCTCATAACTGATATAGCGATGCATTCTAATTCCATTTAAGACTTGCAATGAAAACATTTGAGAGCGATAAGATGATTATATCAATTGGATCCTTTACAATGCTTAGTACATATCATCCCAAATTTGTGTTAGATTGCTCCTAATGCACTACCTGTAGTAAGAACTCCTGAGAATACCCAGCACTGTCCATAACGAACGGTCTCTTTTGTTGAATAAAAATCCTCTAATATTTTTACACTACCGGTCCACGTGCTTGGAGAGACGCCGTCGCTATAATTACCCGTCCAGTTCCCTTCTAAAACTCCATCGTCGTCACAGGAATTTACCTAAAATATAACGTAAAATGCAAACCATTTAACTTTATACTAAATAAAAATTATTACAGTCATATAAATCTTTTTAAGTCCACTTTGTGTGCCCACTGCAAATAAATATGTTTAAGAGTATGATTTTTATATATAAAACACAAGTTTTTTAAGGGATACATTTCATAACATTGTTAAATATTGTTATAAAGATAACAATGTTATAAAAAAAGGAAATTATATTTTTCAAAAACCCTTAAAAAATTTGAAAAAATATAGAATCAACACCGTCAATTTAGCTATGTCAATTACATAATCAGATATGGTTCTTGGTAATCAAACATTGTATATTATATTAGTTTTAAAAGAGTTTCTGTATGGATGTAGGTGACCAATCAGTTTTCTAGAAATTGTCATTAGCACGGCACATGGTAATTTGCACAATACTGATTTTTGTCATCTACATGATTTCTATTTCGTACAGTTTCTGTCATTTCTTGACAACGACAATAGTGCCCTTGACAGCATGTCACTATTGTTTTTTGCGTGTCAACTTAAAAAGGGTTATCTCCCCTTGAAAAATCTGTCATTTGTAAACAACATGACATCTCGTTTTGCAGATATGAATATAAATATATGATAAAGCAAGATATGAATTCTTATTTCCATGGGAATAATTTATCTTTTTCATTTGTCAAATATAGCTATGTATTTTACAACCTATAGTGTCATTTGACGTACTAATTTCCTCGGGACCTGTGCTACTATAGTATTGTCATAGGAGTAAAGTGCCTGAGCCACATTAGTTTTTTATATTGAAAGTCCTATGTTTTCCTCCTTGCAGACGAATGTAAACAATTTCTTGGTCAAAATTGAAAAGAATTGACAAAAAAATGTCGTTTGTATATATATATATATATATATATATATATATATATATATATATATATATATATATATATATATATATATGTGTGTGTGTGTGTGTGTGTGTGTGTGTGTGTGTGTGTGTTTTCTTGGAGATGTTGTTTTTGCGATGGATCGGATGTTTCTTAAAAGAACAAAGAATGGTTAAATCAATATCAATATGAAACATGTTTACAAAAGCAAAAGTAACCGAGGTCAAGGCACAATTTAAATACGAAACAAATCTCAACTATTATGTTATATAAATACATAGCATGTTAATTTCATACCAATGCGGAAAGTTTTCTGGAAACTAAAACAGGATCACCACGATATTTAGCTTCCATAGGTTTTAACTCGTCCAGCATGTACATCACACAATCAAGTACTTTACCCTGAAACTGTTCAAATACAATTAACATGAATCAGTACTTTGTGACATAACCTGTTAACGTCGAAATAATGTTCTTCTGCACATCGTCTTTCCCAAGTAAGTTATTTTATTGCAATCGTAAACACAACTTAACAGTTAAAGATTGTAACTATTTTACAATATAAGGTCATTATTTTTCATAAAAAAATGGTCACAATATAATAATAAAGGGTGGTTAGTCACTATTTAGTTTACAATATAAAAAGGTGTCTATATTATTTTATAGGGTGGTTACAATTTTTCTACAATACAATGTGATCAATATAGGAAAATGTATGTAAAGTGGTCACCATTGTAGAATAAAGGGTGGCCACTTTATCAACATACAAGAAAGTCAATAGTTTTCAAACTACGTCGGTAACTTTATTTTGATAAATGGCTGTGAATAATTTACAATAATGGACAGTTACTATTGTACTTCAACAATTAAAACTAGAAATATTTGCAACTTTGAAAAGCCTTAAAAATTCTCTTATAATTATAAAAATTCTTTCCTGGGGGATAGCTCAAAATATAATTATAAAATGGTACCCATGGTGTAGTTTTGATATAGTGGCGGTTGTTTTTTTTTAAGTTTAACCAAGTGGCAAGTTCAAATCAGGATTTTATATAGGTAATATATCTGTAAATGACCTAAGTGTCATGTGCAGCATTTTAAATTTTTACAAAAAGAAATATTCAAAAATTGTGCACATGAAAATTGAGCATAATTTTGAAAAAAAAATGAATTAATCAGTTTGCAGTTTGAAAAAATTCAAAATTCTGCACATGACATAGTGATAATTATTATTATTATTATTATTATTATTATTATTATTATTATTATTATTATTATTAAAAAAGTTTATATATTATAGTTTTAATGCTTTTTCATTAGTGTTTCCTAATAAACAAGACACTTATTTTCACTTACAAACTGGTTTACCATACAAAACTTTAAACAATAAGGTTCCGATTTTGTATTGTAGAAATGTGTTTTTTATCATTTAACCAGAGGTCAAACATAAACTTACTTGTCCAAATGTCCAGCTTCTACCGTCAAAACTCTTCCAATATCCAGTAAATATCTTCCCGGTTTCGTTCAAGACATACTCATTACGATGTAATTCACTACTCAAATAGACTGTATCGTCTGTAATGTATAGAAGTTGTTAAATCTTAATAACATTTACTTGGTAAAAGCCATCACCAGCACGGTTTGACAATAACATGCTAAGAAATGAAACAAATAAAACGACGCCTATCATATTTTCAATGACTAGGTGAATAAAAATGGAATACATCCACTTAGATGAGGCATCATACATCTCATCACATGTAGCTGAATATTAAGCATGAAATAATGTAAAATTCAATGGCTTTCTTAAGTTATTACTATGCAGCCCGACTGATCCTCAAACTACTGCCATACTTTGCAATCTTAAACACTCGTCCACATTCCCACACTTTGCTTTGTGATCAATAGAACATTGAAAATTACCAGGGTGATGAATGTATTTTCAGACAATTATATTGTAGTTGTTGTTACAATTCTTCAATATTTTAGATATACCTAGGTCTAGTTACAAGTATTTGCGATTAAACGTTTTACGTAATCGTGCTTAGAGGCAATTTTACTTTTGATTATTACTTGCCTTTACACCATGGGTTAAACAACATATAAATGAGTTCTTTACAGTGATATCTGTCGACTTTAGACCTTGTATCCGATTTCTTTATTACGTCCACCATGAACTTCCATTTACCAACACATATTGTCGGTGGTGTAAATACCTTTACAGTCAGTTTATTCCCAGTATTTGTTTTAATTTTTGCTCCCCATCTCAATGGTTCATCCTTGGCAGAGAGTATCAATTCAATCAATGTTCCATGAAGTGGGTTGGGATTGTAAAAATTACTGTCTACAAGAAAAGATAAAAACAATTAAGTTACAGAGTTAATGTTAACTTTACTATTTTTTTTAAATAAGTTCGCCCATATCAAGCCCTCTTCATTTGAAAAATGCTAGTCCATACCAGTTATTGAACAATATGAGGTTAAAACAAGCCCATACTCTTTCAATTTATTTCATACCCAGTGGTTGAGGTGGGGAAATATCCATCCAACTTATTACGAAATAAGTGCTTAAAACACCCATAGTTATCAAAATATTTTAAAACTAGTGGCTAAAGTATACCCAAATTATTTAAAAGTCCATATTGAAGTAGGGTCATTGACATCCAAATAATTATAAAACCACTGGTTTAATAGGTTTTAAATCATTCAACTTTTTAATAAAAATTGTATATATGTTCAATTACCAAACTCAAAAATAAGCCTCAAGTCATCTTTGGTAGCATCAAAAGGCCTTGTAAGTTCTAGGGTTATATTGAATGGTTGCCCACGTCTAACAACAAGTTGTTCTTTACGTCCATCATTACGTTCCTGTTTCTCCGTTATGTCAAACTCGTCTGTATGGTGATCTATAGTGTTTTTCTCAACATTATAGTCACAATTCTTAACCTTAAGTTCGGTTTCTGCAACCGGTTCTGAAACAAAAGTAGAAATAATAATGTAATGGTTATCTTGTTTGAAAAAGCCAAAAGCGAACCCAAGAGACATGAGAATACCAATTTGAAAGAAAAATCTTTGAATATGAATTTTTAAAACTCACATTATAATCAACGGCATTATAAAAAATATACCGACACGTGTTAACGAAAAAAAAGATATTTTTTTAAACTGCGGTATATGGAGGATTTACGAACAATAAACCATAGATGGTTGTTTTAAACTACATGTATAATGCAATCAGCTAAGATACTTTTTGTAAGAATAGTCAAAACTATAACTGTTTATCAATTTTGAATGACAAATGTTACTGTAAATGTTTACAAACAAATTCATGTTCTAACCTCGAAAAACGAACAAATTTGACAACTGATTAAAAACTAATTTGAAAACACAATTTATTGTTATTTAAAAGATCGTTTGATGAATAAAGGATGTAGTTTTTTTTAATAAGTTTGAAGTTTAAATAAACTGAAATATATGTTTGTAGACTATACTATACTACAGTTGCCCCATTATGTTATATAAGAGTTGCAGTAGAATACATGTACTTACTCTTGGGTTTTGTTGGTTTAGGTTTAGAAACTGTAGGTTCTTCTTCATCTGAATCGCTGAAGTCGTCACCATAATTATGAATGCTACAATTTTCACGGATAGTTGTTAATACCGGTGTACCTCTTCGCTTATTTTTTCTTGAGATACGATTTCTTCTTGTAAAGAATGACCAAGGCATTGCGATCTAATTTTTACCTAAAAAACATATAATTGAAAGTTCGCATTAAGTACACAAGGTGTTATGGTAAAAACAAAGTGAAAATGTTGTTTAGTTTTTCATTTGCAACAACAACAACAACAACAACAACAACAATAATAATAATAATAATATATTATTATTATTTAAATAAAACAAATAGTAATACGAAAATAAGTAAATAAATAAAAACTTTTAATTTTTCAAATCTTTTGTCTTAACATGGCATTATTATTTACACCAAGGCAATGTTGGGAAATTTATATATTCAGTGATCCGTATATGTGTTATATGTTTTGTCCTGTTTTGTTTGTTTGTTTTGCTGTTTCATCATTAATTTTTATTGTGTTTTTGTTATGTTGCTGTTGCCAAGTACATGTATTCAAATTTCTCTCTCTCTCTTTCTATCTGTCTTTTTCTCTCATTTTGTTTAATTTTTACATTGTTATCAAACAAAATAAATCGGTCCATGTCCAATTCACAAACCTAGAAGCAGAGCAGAAAGTGTGAATACTTCATGGCTTATTTAGTTAAAGACGTAAACTAGCGCCAAGGAAGTGAGGCAATCTGGTCCAGAAGGGTAAACTCCTCCTGTTAAATATAAAACCTTAAACTTTACCAACAGATACAAATCACTGTAAACAGACATTTCATTTTTTCATTCTTCTAAATTAAATCCTTTGATTCAACCATCTAAAGTTATTAGTACACTCACAAGCCACCATTATCATACAGGGACAACAATGTAGGCAAATGATGAAATTTTAATACGAAATTATTCACAGTTTAGTACCTGCAAATTTTTATTTCTCGTACAATTTTATATTCTTGTTTACTTGGTTGATAGTTGCTCGCAATTGGTTTTGCAGTTACAAACTCTTTTTTCTATTAAACCGATGTCAATGTATGTAACATGACAACTTTTTTTATAACCAGCTAGCCTGATTTCGAAACATTTGTGTGTGTGTGTGTGTGTGTGTGTGTGTGTGTGTGTGTGGAGGGGATATTAATAGTTTTTATTTCATATTCCATACAGTAAAATGTCATAAATAAAATACACTAGTTTATCAAACTTGATGAATCGTAAACATTTTGAAACAAAATTGATTTGCACAGGTACATTGATTTACAACTCGGTCATAACCAACTTGATATTTTTATTGTTGATATGATTAAACATATGAAGTAATATATGTCAGGTGACCTTATTATATATGATACTTCATATATTTATCAAGACTTTACAGTTTTAATAATCAATGAAAAAATAATTTATGTTCTTGTACACTGAATAAACATCGATAAATAAAGTAAACATTCTGTGTTGTAAAACCGGTTTACTTAATAAGTTATTTAAAGCGGAAGGATGATTATCAAACGTTGCGATCTGTCAAAATTATGTCTGCGTATCAGCAGCCATCTTGTTGTTACTCATGATCTTTATTATTATAATTCCTCCTCGTTTCTGCTTTGTTTCTTATCCGATCAGGTTAAAATTTTGTCAACTGGTAGAGATTGGCCATGGAAGGTCGCTTCTTCACCGTTTTTCGGAATTCGGAAAAAACTCCGGAAAATCCGGTTAAAACAACATCCCGGGACTTTTATTGTGACGGATGCGTCGTAAGGACATCTTCTTGAATTAACCTAATTATAGATTATTTGTTCGCTTCATTCTAAATTCTCACACTTAATATTTTTGATAAACAGATAAGACAAAGTGCTAAAAACTATAGTCTGTTTCAAGACATAAAATAAAAGAAAGTGAGCGAGCTGATACGCAGAAATATACTTGCTCGCAAGTTTACATTCAATTTTTGTGTGTATACGGGTTTGATGCGGATTTGATGCAGGGTTTCGGGAATTCAATGTACCAGGCAATGCTAATTAAGAATAAATACAGACATAAGCTTACTACATAGATCTTTTTGATTTATTCATTTTATTTATATAAAGTTTCCTTACTCTAACTTGCTACTTTCATCATAAAAGACATGAGTAAATTGTCTTTAAAGCCGAGAAATGAAATGCATAAGAATAAACCACTTGTATGACACGGTCATTAATTATGCAGGCAATTTTGTATTTGTGGCTGTTAAAAAACAAGTTCATTTCAGTGTTCGACAGTCCCAGTCAAGATTTTTATTCTCTTACGTGGAGGCGGTAAGGTCAGGGTTGGTGATGGAAACTGAAGTGTCCGGAGAAAATCACCGTCCTCTCGCAACGAAACTGACAAAAATTGTCACACTAGCATCTGCCCAAACTGGATTTAAACCCAGACGATGAAAGGCACGGTATGTCAAGAAACGAAGTGAAACTCTCATAAGAGATCAACATATGGTATGAAAATAATGATCATGTAACAAACCCTTTTATACTGTAGTCCCTATATCTTCCACATCAAAATGGCCGTACTAGTTTTCTAGTCATTTAATTGTACATGTACGTAATATATGCGGAATTGTATTATCAAGTGTTATGTACTGTTTTGTGTGGAACAGGATAACCCCGTTTTAAGTGATATTGATGATTAACAATTATGTTTTAGTTTAAAATCATTTTAAGTGCCGTGTAACAGATATTACAGATTTGTGATAATCAAATGACGACAGAGACGAAAATGACTCATCCAGCTCTCTATAACAACAGTGAATTATATTTAAAACGTGGCTGAAAAAAGTGCAACATATAAGCGGTTATAAAATTTAATATAAAAAGTAAGTCCGAAAACAGGCCTGTGGCCATCAGTAATGTAACCATAGAGCAAGCATAAAATAACGGATGAATACAATGCAAAATTCACTGTTTTAGAAATATTGTGACCAAATGGATTCAGGTACATATCAAGATTTCCACAAACACAAACATAAGCTCTATTGAACTTTACTGGTTGATTTTGAAAAAAGGCGGTTATATTAGAAAAGAAATCAGATGTTCAGACACTCCCCAGTTAGTCTATAGTGTGCCTTTAGTTTCAACATTTTACTCATAATCTGTACCATCTCATAAATAGAGATAAAACGTGGTTAAATAATAATCAGTGATTTGATTGGTTTTCGTGATATGTTTTATAATATATCTTTATCGTTTCATCAGAGATGTCTTGAACCGATATAACAGCTACGTGTAACATTGCTACCTCAGTAACTGTTGTTGAAAAAATTTTAGACAAGTTATAGGCAAAACATATGTAAAGAACAATAGTTATACATAAACATCTAAGTGATGTTGGTTCGGTGTTTGGTAAAACAAGGTTTGTGTTTAATTTTAGATGTACGTACTTATGCACTTATGTGTGTGAACCTCCACCAGTACTCTAAATGGACCACTGGATATAAAAGTGTCCGTCCAGGGTAGGGGTTTGTAATCACTTGGCCAATTCTGTATTCGTCTTTTCTTGTCTTGTTTACCATTTATTATTATAGTTTCGTGTTAATGGTTGCATTTTGTTGCAAATTATAAACAATATATATATATATATATATATATATATATATATATATATATATATATATATATATATATATATATATATATATATATAAAACAAAAATATCCTATTTAAATTTTGCTTGCCAGATGTGCACATTTCAGAAAATCATTCCTCATCAGTGACACTAAGGTCAAAAAGTTTGATAAATAAAAACACAAGCCGAACAGTTAAAAATTAATGAATCTAAAGTTCCAAAATTAAATGAATCCAAATCCAGTTAAGGAACGCTTTGAATGAGGTAACAAACCTTAGTTTTAAATAAAATTCAAAAAATTAACAAATAAATAATAATCTCTAAGTGTTTTATATCCTGGGTGTTAACAATGTTTAGTTTAATTGATTAAAGCCACATCAGCAGTTTAAATAAAACATAACCGTATGACTTGGTAGATACTAGTATTTGTTCCAATGATTGCCCCACGGGAAACAAAACATTTTAATAGCTACTTAAATATAAGATATAAAAAGTTACATACTAAGTTACACCAATTCTTAAATGACTTAGTAGAGAATGTCAAAATAAAGTTAATTAACGACGAGATAAATTATTCTTACCCTACTGAAACGTCCGACTGTATGCCGACGTCAGATGTCATTTAATAAGTTTCATAACTTATTGATTAATAGATAAATTACATGACAGCATAATACGTACACACACACACACACACACACACACACACACACACACACACACACAGTGGGCATGTTTTATATAATCGTACTTTAAATGGTTCAATTATATTTTCTATAAATAAAGTTTAAATGACTGCGCACGGAAATAAAAATGCAAATTGGGTAAAGAATTCAGTCTTACCGATCAAGAATAACCGACGAAGAATCTGTGTACTAGGCAGTTACCAATCTTAAGTAATATCTCGCATACTTTTGATATTTTGTTTTTACAATATGACTTGCTTCTTGAATTACTTTATTACCCATAATGCATGTTACATGTGCATGTTTATTTTTTCTATGCTAGGTAACTATATCTACATATTTTATATGCCTATTAACTATTTTGATAAAATATTGAATTTAATGTGCAATAATAAACGCGCCTTTTATATATGTTTAAAGTATATTATGCTTTTTTTTTTAAAATTAATACAGTTTAATCAAACTATTAAAAATTCTGCATAAGACAGTTTTGTTTACCCAAAAGAAAAGGAAGAATTGATTGATTGATTGATTGATTGATTGACTGTAGTTGTACGTTCAGTCGAGAACATTTTACTTACAACGACACGTCAGCAGCTGTAAGTGGAAGAAATTTTATCCTTTGTAGTACGTTCAGGGCAATTTGCGGGAGGGGGGTTCTTTAGCGTGCCACGCCTACCTTGACAAGGAACATCGGGTTTTAAGGTCTTCTTCAAAGGACCTTGTGATTTTCATTTCTAAATGCCCCGAGTACCCTTGCGAAAGAAGAGTCACAACCTATTTTATTTTTAGGTCTTCGACAGAACTGGTCGGGGTTCAAACCCTGACTCTTTACTCAAAATGAGCACTTCACCTACTGAGCTACCGTAGTGGTAAGAAAGGAAAAAGGCAATGTTTTATGTTTGATACAAATACAATAAATTTATTGATTGTGTAAATTTCTATTAATTTTAAAATAGTTAATTTCGGTCAATGGTGAATTTAAGCTTACATGAATGCTACTTCTTACAGTGCCACTGTGGTAGCTCAGTTGGTAGAGTGCTCGCTCCGTAAGTGGAAGGCCGTGGGTTCGAACCCGTGCCGAATCTGACCCAAGACTTGAAAGTGGGTAATGACTGTTCTTTCTCCAAGCACTCGCCATTACGAATTGTAAGTCACGGTTCTTTCGGATAGGAACTTAAAATAAACGAGGTCCCGTGTCATGGCAGGCATGACACGATAAAAAACCCTGCTGTATAATGCCATCAGCGCAACGCACAGGCAAAATTTCTGCCCTTTCGCCTATAGCTGGCGAAGTCTCGATATAAGTGAAATATTCTTGACTCGGACGTTAAACACCATTACTCAACTCAACTCAACTTTTTATAGTATTTTATGTCGGGCATGATGGCTTAGTTAAACAGAATTCCCATTGAGAGCGGGAGGTCGAGGGTTTGAACTCAGGCCGGGCCATAAAGTAGAATTTTAAATCTGCGATAATTTGTCCTCGCTCACCGCTCGAAATTAAAGATTTAGAGTATCGACTGGCTTATCCTGCGCTAAAATGACCTGATTGGGTAGTTGTGTGCTTGTCTACGAAATGCTGACTCGATGAACTAGTACTTAAACAAAAAATTGCTCCGTGCGATCTAGTACCAGAGAGACCATAATACACAATCGCATATCTGACGAATATAGAATAATGGTAATAGATATAAAAAAACACAAAGAAAAAGTATTAAAGAAAGAAATTGCTAAAACGACGTTAAACAATTTTAAGGCCAACTTTTCTTGACTCGTTTCTGGCTTGTTTTGTTATTCTTTTTAAACATTACATACAGGTAACTTTTACCAAAATGTGTTCAATCACCTTTTTCGTTTTTAGTTTAACAAAATATTTCCGCGATGTTATTCTAAAAAGCATCGGATTTTATCTCTAAAAGTTTTTCTCTGATAGATAAATGCTAACAGAGGTAGAAATGAGAACACTAATTACTAGTAAGTAGTACATTAAGCATCCTTCGTCTTGCCCTAAAATGCGTGACTTAGCAATCATGTAGGTTGTTATCGTTCTCGTCTTCGATGCCAACGCCGTCAGGTAGTAACTTTGTCAGTTTTTATCAAACTTTATACATGTATTTTCAAAATTGTAACTGCTAAGTACTTAGTCATGGCAACGGAAGTTTAAGGATAAATAACCTTGAAAATTGGGATGTGGTAATTGAGACCTGTAGTAGCAGTTCTAGTGACACTTAAAAAACCAGTTTGCTGCTTTTTTCATGGTGATTCAGTAAACACGTCACCAGTTAAAATGTCAATGATTTTATTAATTAAATATCACATCTTGATACACGAAATTAATATTTGAATTCTGTCTAGAATTTTGCACTACAAAAGAAATATAAATATTTGCCATCGCTTTAAGTCTAATGTTTAGCAATAAGGTATATATAACGTATTCATTCAAGACAAACCTTATTACCTTATTAAAGGCATGCATTGAACTCGATATCATTGGAGACGGTAAACAACTGATTTAAATTTCGTGAAGACTTAAAGCGACTTTTGTTTTTTATATGTTTATCATTTTTAATGTAATAAATTATATTGTTATTTTCATTCTAACACACACATGTCAAGTGTAAGTTTTCCTTTATTAAATGAATACTCACAATCCAAGGACATATTTTCAAAAAAGAAAAATTCTTTTATTTAGCTATAAATATATCTAAGTCATATAATGGATTTCACACGCACATGTTTTGTTTCTTCAAGGCCATGTCCATGACCTTAAATTATGTACTTTCAGGTAATATAACCGGTAAAAATGATATAAACACCCAAATGAAACAAAGACTTCGAAGTGGCATTTAAATGCTGACTGCACATAAATAAAGAACAAAGTTAATTAATCCCTCAGTGTTACGTAATGATTAACGAATTTAAAATAAAAGATTCCAAAAGTCATACCTGTCGTGACTAATTTTACATCTTGTTTACAATTTTATTTTTAATTACGTACAGTTTAAGAACAGGTCATTTTTCTATGTGAATTCCCGCGTTTTAAATCGCGATTGTACGAAACCCCGTTAGTACCACAGACGTATATTATATATATATATATATATATATATATATATATATATATATATATATATATATATATATATATATATATATATAGCAAGCGCACGACTTTGGAAATCGAGCTTGCGACTTTGTAAATCGTTCGCATAGTTTTAAAATCGAGCGCACGACTTGGAAATCGAGCACACGATTTTTGTGTTACAGTCAATAGTTGTCTTCGTAAACCAATCCGCCATATCATTAAAAGAGATGTTTTATTTTTAATAGGATTGTTTTATTTAGGCTGCTGTTTCTAGTGACATACAAGAAAAATTTATTGAAAAATGTCCCCTGCTTTTCTAATAAACATCTTCCATCTTCGTTGAAATGAATATGATCTGTAGAAGTAATGAATTGTTGTTGTTGCTGTTGTTGTTGTTGTTGTTGTTGTAAAGTATTAGTTGTTTCGAAAAGTTTTGTTGTTTCTGTAGTTAATGTCTATTCCTTTTATGTAAGCATGCATTCTAACCTTTTCCGTCGAAGATATTTTTTTAACTTCACTACAGGATTAACACCAAGCATAAAAAACTCTTCCACCCACCTCTCTCTCTCTCTCTCTCTCTCTCTCTCTCTCTCTCTCTCTCTCTCTCTCTCTCTCTCTCTCTCTCTCTGACTGGTGCATGTCATAAAGTTGCATGTTCATAATTCGGCTGTATTAAGTAAAAAAAAAAAAAGAATTAAATCACAAAAAATAACTCTTTATTTAAAAATAAGTAAGTTATACCCAAATAATTGCTGAACGGTAATTTAATCCAATGTGAAAATAAAAACAAAAACAGCCGATCACCAGAAGCATTTACTGCTTTATAATCCGTCTTATGCATATGTGCTCCTTATTATACTGCTATAAGTCGTGCACTCAATTTAAGATTCGTGCAAACAAGTAACAAAATCGTGTGCTCGATTTTAAAGTAGAACTCGAATTAAGGCTTTTTCTACATTTCCACATTACTAAGTCTGATGCTTATAAAACGTCGTATTTAAAACGCGATGATGATGGCGGCGATACCTTTAAAATCAGACATGGTATGTAGCTGTGATATTTAAAATTACTGTGCTCATTTTGTGGCTTAAACACAATATTAACCATTTAAGCTTTTCTTTAAAATTAAACGCATACCATTGATAAATCTCATTTGTTGATATGTCTTTTGTTTCTGCTTAAATTTTACCTTTTCAAAAGTAAATTAAAATCTAGTCTTACCTTGCTATAACCAGATGTTTCATTGTTACAGTATATATAATTTAGATTTTACATTTATACTTGCTTACATGTACTGTATCAATTATCGAGAAAGAATGTATGCAATTCAGTGTATATATGCCTTACCTGTAGTGAGTCTGTACAACACAAATCACAAATGAGGTCTACTTGTATAAACCGATATTTGTTGGGGTATATTGTGCATACATGCACAATCAATGTTAAAAATCATTCATGCGGTAAGCTTTAAAGGGTTATGAAATATAGGTTATGTTCCACCGATATGTATATGTATATTAATGTTTATAGGTAGTTATGTTTTTGTGCGGTTTATAATTATTTTACATTTAATCGTTTTACATTTCATATCGCAATAACTATGGCCTCTAATAATCATTAATGATCAGTAGTACTATTTGCTTTTTACGTACTTTCAAAGTTTACCGTTAATTATCTTGTTGATGTTTTTTTTTTTCAAGATTTCTCCAACTTTTAAAAAACAGGTCATCTTAATACATGTGGAATAGCCTTGAATGGAGTGTAAGTACTTTTCTATCAATAAAATACACTCTTACTGTGCTTATTCTCACAAATAGTAAACAAACTTGTTTGCCCATTTTATATTTTATGTTGAAAAATGATAAAAAGATATTGATTAATCAAAACATGAAATGAAGTAACGATTTTTTTTTGAAAAGTGTTGTCGTTTTGATGTTTTCCATAAATTGCGAAAAATCTCCAATATTGCGGATGAGCAATAGAATCGACTTTAAAATTACAGATAAAAACTAATAGATTTGTTGGTTATAATGTTGTGAAACGTCACATCAGAATTTTTAAAAATAAACGAGAGCAAGTTTATTTATCTGTAAGGATTAACCGAAGCACAATTCGTGAGTATATTCTGTTAGTTGTTAGAGTGTATTTATGGTCTGTCTTGTACACTCTCAAAGAGATTTTAAAGTGCTAGATCACTGCATATGTATGCCGCAGACAAGCTTACCACCCAAGATATCTCCGACAGTGGTTGAATAAAGTCGATACTTTGTACAGTTAATGTCAAGGCCATGCTTGGGAGGCAGAATAAAAAATTATATGACCCGACCGAGGAATTTTTTGAATTAAACAAGCATATTAATATGTCTTATAGATAAAAAGATTTCGGTTGAGTTTATGGTCAGTTAGACAAAATGAGATTCAGTTGTATGGTATTTCTGCTTTGGTTCCGCATTGTACTCGAATACGTACATAACGGCATTATTTCTTGTCGTTCTTTTTATAAGATGTGTCAACCTTGAAGTGCAATTAACGATACCTATACTAAAATATTCAACATTCTGCACATGGCAATGTGCTACGTTTGACTTTTTCGTAAAAATAGGAACCCATTACAACAATGTAGTCGCAATCTATTCTGTATTCTAATGGTATACAACAAGAGAAAATAAATTAACAAGATTTTTATAAAATCCACATCAAGGAATCTTGAACGGTTGAAAAAAAAATATAAAACTTATTTTAAAAGGTAACATTTGTAAACCTCCCTATTTCCAAGATATACTATGGCTTATGTCAATAACCTTTTGTGTTATAGAATTTAAAGTCAACAATAATAAAAACTACTTTTTGTAAGCATATTCTTGCATCACACTTTAATTGGTTAATTGAAGCATCTGAATTGTTAAATTCAATAACAATTTTAAAAAAGTTACATAAATATAAAATCATTTTATGTCCAGTTTTCAACGATACCAAAAAAAAAAAAAAAAAAAAAAAAAAAAAAAAAAAAAAAAAAAAAAAAACCAGGAAATAGATTTTTTACATCCAGAAAAAAGGAATTACATGATGCCATCTTCTGGTAAAATTGTGGTAATATGCAAGTCATATTTGAAGCAAAAAATTGAAATTAAAAGTTGAAGAAAAAACAATGCTGAGTATATTAATATCAACTACGAAAGAACGAGATATAACTATCCTACGGGCTTGTTTTACGATGGCCATTACAAAGTACTTACATATTATATAGTATTTTGCTGAAACGCCTCTAGTTTTTTAATCAGCGATAATTTCATATTGACACCGGTTGTCTTTTTTTCCCTATAAAACGTTTTTCTTGTTAAGGAGAACCTTGAGTCTTGTTTTTAATTAACAGGGACAATCATAGCTCAGAAATGCATGCTTTTTGTGCTTGTTTAAGGTTTGTTGACAATACATGTTCCCTGTAACTTTAGGTAATACCTATAAAACGTCAGTCAGCTATCTTCAACTTCATAAATTTATCCAGTATTAACAAATTTAAAATGTAAAATAAAAAATCGTGCTAAACTAATAATTTAATGATGTTTACAACTGCTATTGCTATGTCTGCAACTACAACTACTTTTTTCTACTACTGCATTTATCTAATTATAAAATAATAATTATAAGTAAATCATATTTAAAGCAAAAAATTAGATAAAAGTTGGAAAAAGCAATTTTTTAAACGTTTATTCATGTTCGAAAGGGAAATCTCAACTACAGAAGAACGAGATATACACATTATACAGTATTGTTATGTCTTACGATGGTCAATATATGGTATTATATATTATATTATATAGTATACTCCTGAAACACCTCTAGTTTTTCATCACCGATAATTTCCTATTGACAGCAGTTGTCTTGTTTTCCCTCAAAAAACGTTGTTTTTTTTTTTTTTTTTTTTTTTTTTTTTTTTTTTTTTTGTTAAGTAGAACCTTGCTTTCTTTTTTTATTATAACATGGACAATCATAGCTCAAAAATACATGCTTTTTGTGCTTGTTTAAGGTTTGTTGACAATACATGTTCCCTGTAATTTTGGGTAATATCTTTAAAACGTCATTCAGCTATCTTTAACTTCATAACTTTATCCAGTATAAACATATTTAAAAAGTAATGAAACCTCGTGCTAAACTAATAATTTGATCGTGTTTACAACTACTATTGCTATGACAACAACTTCTACCACTACTGCTTTTTTTACTACTACGTATACATCCATATCTACTACTACTACTACTAATAATAATAATAACAAAATGTTTTACTGTAACGACTGTTCCGAATCTAAGCAATATGTACAGCAAATAGGTCGGTATTATGTTCCTCAGTTCAAGCCGTTTTTTTATCTGAAGGGGCATAACTCTAACCTTAAAGCTGCAAAATTATCAGAAACAAAATGAACACGAAATTTCCTATTTTAAATGTTAAAACATATTATTTAAAAAATGTGCACTTAGTTATGGAATCGTGACTTCCAACATCAAGTCGTCAATGATAATTGTAGATAAATGAGATTAAAGATTTTTTTTACTGTATATGCGGATTATGTGTCACTGTGAATTACATTCAATGTTAAGGGTGAAGCTTTTACTATAACTGACATGCTCAACTATAATCTACAATGTCTTTATAAAAGGGATTATGGTTTTACAAGGATCTCAGTGTCTCCCTCTATCATTTCTATTTCTGTAGCGTTGAAGCTGACCAATATTTCTCTAATACCCTTCTTCATTGGGGTCAAAACAAAATGGTCAGTAAAAGTTGCATAGCTACCAACATTCCTGTAAAAACAAAATTAAACCAGAGTTACTGTTTGAGTACCGTGATTGTGACAGTGAATTATACAAAACTTTCATAAAATCAAATTAACCTGAATTAATTTTGTTATTTTTTACTTATTAGAGACTAATCATATTGAAAATTGAAATGCTGATCATCGATAACCTTGGAATATTTCCACACGCATTGAAAGTTGCCGCTATTGGGATTTAACATCTTGAAAAAAACAAGATAAATGGTGAATGCATTTACTCATTTGCGCATACAACGTAATGCTTCACCAAAAACACCACTTTCGGTGTAAACATCACCATTTACATCAAAGTCCCTATAACAGCCATAGTTTTGTTTCAACAGAAATAGTCCATGGTAAACGCGGATGCGCATATCAGTTTTCAGTTAACTATTCCACAGTATGTGAAAAATACAAAAAAGAATTCAAGGTAGTTGAATTCTTTTAAATGAAAGTTTTGCATAATTCACTTTCACAAACACGATGGCAGTAGTATATCAAAGATTATTACACAATGATGCGAATAGAAAGTTTATCTTCCTCATTACGATTAGAGATGTCCGGTCATTATCGAAAGGTCATTAAAGCTCAATGCGTTCTATAAAAAGCCAGTACGCCCCTAACACAACAAAGTTAATCAGCATTGTTTGTATACTCAAATGTAAATAGTTATAGTTGTCATAAAACTTTTCTGAACTCTGTCGGTAAGGTAGATGTAATATGGTTACACCTGAAAAACAGGTAAGCCAGATGGTTAAATGAAGTGTGAATGTCAACTTTATAGTTTAGAAAAATGTAAGCGATTTTCATTAAAAAAATTAAAATGGTCTTAAAGAAGACGAAAATTCGATACCATCAGAGCCCATTTTCACAATTAATTCTGAGTTTCGTTTATCAGCTTATTTAGTTAATTTTAATTTTAGTACTTAGTATGATTTACAGGAACTTGATGTGTCTTTTTTTTAACTTTGTCAAAATATTTGTTTCGTGTTCGATACTCGGCCAAAGAATGCATTTGTTCTTTCTTTTTAGAACTCAATAGAAATTCTGATAAGGCAGTAATCCTAATCATTCCGTGTATTCTCTTATCAGACTATACCTTTTTCTGTGTACAATAGGTTTTTGAAGTCCGGGTCCTTCAATACTTAATTCGCAGCAATTGAGAGATACTGGTAATGGATTGGTAAATGACACATCTACATTAAAGGATTTTCCAACCTGAGCATCTGGTGGTGCCTGAAGCATACAAAATAATGTATATCTTAGATGCATTAATATATAGCTGTGTATTTTTTTAATGATTTTCGGAAAGTCTCCAGTGTTATAAACCAATTTTTAAACAAATGATGATTTTAACAAAACAAAATCTACGTTTTAACTGATAAGTTCATTATAAGTGATTTTCTCTATTCAAACTCGTAATTCATACAGATTTTTTGTTATCATTGCAAGATATATAAACCAAAGTTTGTTAATTCACACACCATCTTTTAGACTTTAGAAGCCCTCCAAACCTTAAACAACCCTTATTTAAAAATTTAACAAATATCTGACGGCAAAGATACAACTTGGACATCAACTCAGGTTACCGCATAGAAACATAATAATAAAATCCACACCCTCTAAAAGTTCATATTGGTTGCCTTTTTTCTAATCTGTTTCATTTTTTATTTGTATTTTGTCTTTTACTTGGTTGTTTTATCTGTGACCAAGTACATGTTTTTATTTGCATTTTTCTTCTTACAACAAATTTCTGAACTACTATGAGCAATGAAAGGACTTTGAAAAATCTGTAATTTATTTTTTAAGGTTTGTGAATAAACAAATGAAGTTCTAAATAAATTCTAATAGTGATGAAACTACTTAGCAAAAGAATACCTTAATGATCAGTATTGGTTTTGTAAGTCGGAAATTAATATTCTCCACTGAAGTCTGATTGGTCTCCTTCACGGTGAAGAGTTCACATAGCTCGAATTCACACTGCTCCACTAATTTCTCCATGTAATCGTCAAATGTAACAGGGACAGTTAACATTTTACCTGGAAAAATTTAGTCATTATGAATTTACATATAAAAAAAGTGATAATATTTTTTTTTAGTACTTATTATATTCACACAAAATTTCTTTTAACAAATGCATTATACTGAGTTTGCATTTATTCCAACTGTTTTAGTTCAATGACATAGAATAAAGACTAAAAGGAAATACCCAATGTTGCATCGTGGTCCTTAATTTGTGTTTAAGAATATTTTGGACTAGTAACACCATATTATATACATTTTCATAAATTATATTCAGGTGTCGTGTAATTGGTTGTACAAATATATATATATTTGCCTTCATATTCCTTATCCCATCATACAGAGCTGGTAGTCCTAAAACGTTCCCTCTCAAAACTTGATACCAGATGTGTCATTTTGTTATATATCAAGCCCAAACATACTGGTCCATATCAAAATCACAATTCCAAAAGCAAAGTAATAAATTTGAAAACTGGTTAATAAAGGGAATTCAGACCGGATGCTTCGGACGGATAACCATCTCCTGATTAACTAGCTTTACCACCGCCATTATTATATCGCATTTCAGGTTATTTTTATTATTATTGTTATTATTATTTTTTGTAACAAGTTTTTTAGAGGTACAAATTCCTTTATATTACATCATTATGAAACTTACTCTCTCCGGGTGCAACAACTACATCCGTGTACTTTTCTTTCTTTACTTTCTCGTGCATTTGTCCAGTATATTTAACCGTGTTAACATTGATACACCCACTAACAGTTCTTTCTGATTTGCTTTCGTTTGTTATTTTCAAAGTGACTTCAAAATTCTGACCATACATCACACAATCCCGTTCCTTCAATTCGAATTTTACATCCTAAATAAAGAATGACTTTTGTTTGTAAAAAAATGGGGTTACTGAGGGTCCTCCTGATAAAACTATAACTTCAACGTAGTTATTTACAAAAGTGTCCATCAAAAAGTTGAAGTATTATAATTAGTGGTTCCATTATGTGGACGTCTTCTTTGTCTTATAACTATTGCAATCGTTAAGTATTGCGTCCTTGTTTGTATAAGCTGTTGCAAGCTACTCTAAACCATGTAATAGTACTGTTAGTTTCGTATCTGGTACAAAAACACTTTAATTTAATCTCTGATATTAAACTTTGAATTTGTTAATTTGGGAAGCATATTGATACCTTTTATAAATATATAGATTTCGGTTAAGTTTATGGTCATCGAGACATAATGTCATTCAGTATATGCTCCGTTTAAGAAGAAACTTTTAATATTTTTTTGGGATAAACAAGAAATGAACCTAAACAAATATTATGAGCTGCAAAACTTGATTTTGAATAAAACTGATGATATCGGTAAAGCAAACTTTTTTCATGCTATAAATTTAGTGTACCATCATGTAAAAACTAAACAGGAAACGCCCCTACCACTATACCTGCAAACGGTCCCAGTATCAGAACCATTCAATTAAAAATTCAAAAAATGCATCGTGAATGAACTGCTAAACATAACTTTCGTAAAATTATACAAAACATTCTTTAAAAAGAGAAACAATTATAAAATATAACCGTAATTTTGAGTAAAATCGTGTTTTATTTTGTCGTTATTGCTTAAACGTTATTAACCGGATTTAATTACAAAAACAATGGTTTTGAACCTCGCTCAGACACCATTTTATGACATTTCCGAAGCTAGTGGATGGCTAATCCTTACCCAGCAAAAGCAAAAACCAAGAGGTGCCACAATCAAATGAACTACGACAGCACGGTAGATGAATTTGAAACAGTCTTGTTATTATTTTAATTTACTATTTTTACATCTTGGACTTGTTTGATAATAAATTTTCCTGATTCATCTCCAATCAAGAATAAATAGTTGCATGTTTTTAAATAAATTAACTTGTTTTAGATTTTAATGTTTACCGCATTTTCTGGTTGGTCATAAACGTCTTTACAACACTGAGAACCTTTTCTATTGGCTGTTTTTACCGACTGTCTCTCTTCTTTGGAACCTGCAATGAGATAAAATCGATAATAAGAACTAAAACGAAAGAGGGAACAAATCTTATAAAAATTAGAATAAAAACTTATCAGCGAATTCAGTATCTATTAGAAGTTTTAGCTCGTTACAAACTCAATGGAAAACGGTGTTTTTTTTTAATGTCTTTTTTTAATTTAATAAGAAAAAATGCTTTATTATGGTTGTAAAGGTATTAAGTTGTACCATTGTTGTCCAGCAGATTCAGATTTGTTAGTTCCCGTTTGTAAAAATAAAAAAAGAGATAAAAATAAAACAAATAAGAAAAATAAAAATAAGTGTGTAAATTTGGAACTTATTCAGTAGTTATTATTGTCACAACAGTGTGTGTGTGTGTGTGTGTGTGTGTGTGTGTGTGTGTGTGTGTGTGTGTTAATTCGTTTTCTCAGGGTAAACGAATGCTCAAGTATTGCCTAGTACATTCTTTTGACAACGTTTTATATCTTTATACAAGTTGTGTGTTTTAAAAGTTTAGTTTGTTAAAAGTGGTGTATTATTTTTCACGTGTTTCACCTTCTTCAAATTTATATTCTGATGTTACATCTTGCCAGTCTGGTTCAGTACATGGCTTCCATTGGTTAGATGATGATACTCTTTCTTTAATGCAACTTGGCAACTTTGTGCTGATGAACTTACCAACCCTTAAAATAAAAAATCGAATGAGCTTATGCCAACAAATTTGCTGCAGTAACGAACTAACGGTATCAAAATTCATTCAAAAACGTTTACACTAGTTAATTTTTATTAAGTAGGAACCACATTTTTAATAATTTAACCCACGCTTACATCAAGAAAATTTCTAAAAAAAAAAAAAAACATGGAAATCAAAGCGCATATTAGGATCACTGATCATTAAACTTTCGACTTTGAACAAGCACAAATGTATATGGTCAAGTTATGTGTTTATTGATGTTTAGTTAATTACTTGGTTTGTATCAAATTTTTCGGTCTTAATGTAACTGATGAGGAATGAATTTCCGAAATGTGCACATATGGCACATCAAAATTTAACTGGTATTTGTATTATATATTTGCTGGTTGTTTGACGTTGCTTTATAACTAGCATATTTTTTATTATTCGCAACGAACTAAATTATGTCTTATGGTCTGTCTGGTATTAGCTCGCATTCAGGATAACTTTTTGTTGAGGTGTTAGATCATCAGTATGATGCAGACAAGCATACCACTCCCTTATCACATTATCCTATCACCTGGTGATCCAGTTGAGTCCTTTTAATGTCAACGTCAGGCAACGAAGCTGTATCTAAAACGTTAGTGTATGTATGATTCAAAAATGGTTCGAAACCACGACCTCACTCTACGAACGCTTTGTCACCAAGTCATGGAGGCGATATGTTTAAGTTGGTGGACTTGGTTCAACCCATTTGTATTAAGATTTTACCTACCAATTTTTCTCAATAAATGTCTTTTTGAGAGATCCGTCCGGTCTAACTACCCAATTAACCCGATCTGCATTGACCTCTGCATAGATAAAGGACCCATCATATGGAATGTTTACCTCACCTCTCTTTAAGGCAGATAGAGGAAACGGGCCACAACAATATAAACCTAAACAAATAATTAAATGAATTTTAAATACGTATTTATTGCAAATTTGAACCATGGATTACAATGCTTTTCATAGAACAATTTTTTACCTACAATGAATTACTCAATGAAATACTTTTTTCAAAATGAAATGCTAAAACATTCAACTGGCTGCATATATAAAAGGCATTTAAGCCGTCATCCTATCTAGAACAGATACCTAGACTGTGTACTTGATATAACTTAAGAGGTCATAGGAACTCTCATATCGACTAATACGCAAAACTCTAATTTGGTTTGCCAAGTCGTCGTTTAAATACAACAAATATGTTCTCATGTGCAGTTTGCCTTTTAATGCAAGTATTGAGATTTTCTGATTGTACAGGGTTTTTCCCAAAAGTGTGAGTAATATTTGAGTTGAACATTATTTTATTTTAACTGATTTAATATGGATAAAGAACCCCATTCATTATTTGGTGGCAAACCAACCGTTAGCTGATTTCTCTTGTGGTGTTGCATCCATCGCCTGCCAACCACCATATCCTTTTGGCAAATCCGGTCTATCCATCCACACATCATTCCAGACATGGAAATTCCTTTAAATATTATTAACAATTTGAGTTTACACAAATGAATATGTTTTAAAAACTTTTATTTTTTTTAAAAAAAAAACAAAACGTTATTTGCAATGAAAATTGCTAAAAATGTGGTAAATATAAACAAATAATTCAGGAACATAAAGAAAGGTTCCGAAAGACTAAACATATACCTGATGATGTAAATCCATTTGCCAGTCGCTTTATACTGGTTGTTAATATGTTGAAGGTTTTTTAAAATAACCAACAAGATGAACATCTCCAATTAAATCACATACAGACGCTCCTTGACACTGCAAATTAAACAGTATTGTAAAAATATATCTTGAAGCTTTTTAAACACCTTTATCAAATAAAAGTCGGCAGAACAGAGACACGAAGAAGTGTCTGAAATTCTTCGTCAAATGATGTGCAGCCAAGAGAGAAACATGAAACGGTGTATTTATAGAGCAAAATGAAATATATAATCCGTTTGGACGAGATGTTTCAGAATTCAATAATTTTAGGGTCACCTTTGTTTTTAATAAAAGAAACTTGTTACGGACTTGATATGACAGTCACATTTTGTCATCTTGTAATAATAACTGATTTAAAGATAGTTATATATAACAACAAAATTATTACTAACCAGACAGAATCACCATTTTCTAGTTTTTCTCCATCGCTGGTGCAGATTTTATCAATTGTTATACTTCCATCCGTATCATGAGCTGATTCGAAATTAGTTACACTTCTAGCTGGGATTCCCAGAGCTCGACACACTGAAAATATGACAATATATAATAAAAAGGTTTGTTATGTAAATTTAAAATGTTTATAAATGTAATAAAATTATATGCAAATCGATTTATTTGAGCTTACTAAATATCATTGAATCAAATATTATTGTGCTACATCCTTTGTATTTAAAAGTCATTTTTACGGTTAACCTACCATAGCGATGACGTCGTTTATAAATACAATGTATTTAAATGGGTCATGTGATACAAAAATTTATGCATAACACATTTTGTCGACTGCTTCTCTGTTTGTAAACAAAAACACAAACAACGAAATTGGCCGGAAAGGAAAGAAATGAGAAGCGATGTAAAAGGAGTAGTTGTAGAATTGTACAGTGATGGAATTTCGATCAGTGAGATAAGTGAACATTTGAAGAGACCAAGATCTAAATTACTCGAGATTAGGAAAGTGAATCATAAACAAAGTCTTGCTTGGTGTAGAAAAAAATGAGTCTTGACAGTCACTTTTACAAAAAATGCAAGTATGACATATGAAGTAATATACTTTATAAAACCAAATTCCGTACAAATTTTGTGTGAAAGCAGTGACAAGTTCTTGATTGCTTAGCCTAATGATTTTGGACACATGTTTTTATATTCCATATTGAATAGCAAGTATTCTTCATAAACGGTTTTTTCCAATAACCCGTACGTCAGGTGACATACTGACTCCTGATAATTGTTCAATCAGATGTAAAATAAAGCTTACCCGTGGTAACAACGCCTGAAAATACCCAGCACTGTCCAAAATTTACTGGTTGTTTGGTTGTATAAAATTGTTCTAAAATAGCAACGCTTCCCTTCCATTTTAGTGGTGACGTTCCGCCTCTGTAGTTGTTACTCCAGTTGCCGACCAACACACCGTTATCATCCTGACAGTTAATCTAGAAAAAAAGGATAGTATATAAACGTGAGTGTTAGTTGATTCAGTTTGAAAAAAAGAAACAAAACATTTAATGATAGAGTAGCGGAAGTATATAACAATGCACATCGACTAATGAAGTTTAATTCTTATTTTTATTGTAAAGTTCTTTTGTGACACGGGGATAAAACACAATCATCATATCATAATTTGCTTCGTGAAGCATTTTATTATTATTTAATTGTTTTGTTTATTTTTTTATTTAGTTATTTTTCTTTTGGGGATTCTATTGAATGATTGGTGCAGGTAACCCGAGTTATTCCCCTTTGTGTTGACTATAATCTTAAGAAGTTTATTTTCTTAACAATATACTATTTTAAAATAATTCACAGAGAAATAAAACACATTTGATTTCTTCGTTTGTTTACTTATAACTTATATCCATTTATTTTTAATTTTTCCACTTTCTTTCATTCATCCATCAATTCATTCATTCATTATCTATCTATTATTATCTATCTATCTATCTATCTATCTATCTATCTATCTATCTTTTTTACCAGAGCTGATAAAGCACGTGTAACTCGGACTGGATCACCACGGAAAATATTTTTCAATGGTGCATCCTCATGTTCTCCTAATAAATACAACGCACAATCCAGAATATTGTCTTCAAACTAATACAGAACAAAAATAAAGAAAACAATCACATTTTGATATTTATACATTTTAAAAATCTGGAAGCAGTATATAACTGGTTATTAAACATAAGCAAATGAAGAAATAATATACACCAGAAGAATAGAAAACTATATATAAGGAATAATGATTTTAAACTTATAGGTAAATTATATTTGCATTTGATCTAGTAAAGTAAGTCTATATTACAAGATGTGCCAATTCATGTTTTTTCATCCGTGTGTGTGTGTATGTGTGTGTGTGTGGCAAAACTGGACTTTTTTATCATATTACAGTTAAAAAATATGTATGTAATTAATATTGTATGTATGTGACGGTTAGTGTCCAATAAAATTTACTAAAATGATCTACAGCTGTCTTTGTTTGAGTTGTATTTTTGCAGCATGTCTTATCTAAAAGAAATGTAAAATTTATTGATTTTTTTCTTGTATGATTTAACCCAGATCAAAAGTGTTATCAACATTTAATTTTCTGTTTTCTGCATAAGTAGAAATCTTTCAGATTGTTTTTAATAGAAGTGATTTTATTCACAATTCTAATTTTTTCTCAATCTTATTGAAAGAGATTTTTCTAATTTTCTAAGTTTTATTCTTTTCTGACATCTGATAATTCATCATTTTTTTTTTGTTTGGGTAAAACTTTCAATTCTGCTTTATACTGATCTAGTGAACCCACAGTACGTGTAAATCATGTTATTTATACCTGTCCAAAATTCCACTTTCTACCAAAAATCTGTCTTTGGTTTCCAACATAAATTTTTCCAGTGTCATTCAGAATGTATTCATCTAGAAGTTTTTCGTTTTCCATGTAAACGGTATCATCTACAGAGAAGAAACACAATGGACAGAAAATGTTACAGAAAGATATAACGATTGCATAGGATATAAAATATAACTTAATGTAAAAAACTTAACAAAGAGTCAATAAATGAATAAATAAATAAATAATAAATAAATAAATAAATAAATAAATAAATAAATAAATAAATACATTAATTAATTAAAGATCTTAACTCTGATAGAAAAAAAACTGATGATGATGATGGTGGTGGTTGGGGGTGGTGATGGTGGTGGTTTTGGTGGTGGTAGTGATGTGGGGGTGGTGATGAATTGAATAAAAAGTCATTAAACAAATATTTTTCAAACAGAAGAAGAAGAACGTTTAAACAGTTTTTTATAGCCGTACCTTTACACCAAGGATTAAACAAGATATAAATAGGCTGACTACAGTTGTATCTGAACGTCGTATTTTCTTCATCGGCCAGTTTTATAATATCTACTCGAAATTCCCATTTTCCAACATACAGTGTGGGAGGGGTAAATACCGTAACAGTTAGGTAATTGGCCGTCATATCTTGTATTTTAGCTCCCCATTGCCTCGGTTCATCAGCATCAGATAACACTATTTCAACATATGTCCCTTCAATTGGATTTGGCGTTTTACCTTAAACACATAGATTATAAATATATCACAATATCATGTGGCCAAGAATTACCCGAATATTTGCAATTTTTCAAAGTTTTAACGGTTTCGAAAGTGTTTCCCACATTCGTTTTAAAAGAAATCAGCGTAGCAGAAACATGTATAAAAGCGCTCTATTTCAGTAATTATATAGTTAAAAGCTATGTATTGTACGTACTAATGTAACACGAATAATGTTGGAGAAACCTCAATCAAAAGATAACTGGTAACAAATTTTTACTCGAGTTCAAATAGGGACTCTTTTGGTAAAATAGGGTTTTTCATGTGTGGATTTATGTAATTCTGGTTGTAGACAAATTGGAATGATTTGGAATTCTACAAAAATAAAAGAACAATACCCACTAACGCATTGTGTTAGTGTTGTAAAAAAATATTTTCAATTACAATTTTCTCTCTTTTCTTAAATTAATAATAAACCAGATAATAATAAGAGTTCGTTATTTTAAAAAGGCTGTCATATATTAAGTGATGAAGTGTAATATCAAATACTTTATATATATTTTTTTATTTCAACATTAGAATAGAATGTAACTTACCAAATTCAAATATAAGTTTCAAATCATCTTTTTTGGAATCATATGGTCGTGTTAACTCCAGTGTGACATCAAATGGTTGACCGCGCCTGACAACAAGTTGTGGTAAAGGTCCATCTCTCCTGTAACTTGGCTCAGTAATGCTGTAATCACTTGTATGGTGTGTCTCCGTGTTTTTGGTAATGTTATAATGACATTTTTCTATTTTTAATTCCGATGCAACACGTGCTGCTGAAATTATTTTGTACAATTATAAGTGATACAGGATAAGTCAATATTTACAATTTCGCGAACAACTTCTTTACTTGAAGCGTTTCCGCTTAACCTTACATTTTATGTGCGGACGCATTGAAAAACGTCGAACCCCTTTTTAATAGCAAAGCAGCTATGAACGTCAGTTCAGTGAGTCAGCAAAGAAAGCACACCGATATTTCAACGAGAAATACGACAAGACAGGCCGTAGGCAAATTGTCTGCGTTTTGTGGAAAAGGTCATATTTATAGGAGATCTACGACATTCAATGACTACGTTTACTCAATAACCGAGTTTGTTTGCTTTTAGCTGGGAACTATATATAGGTTGGTTGCTATGGAGGTTAAAGAGTTAGACGCCAAAATATTGTTTATTATATAATTATTACCTCTTGACAATCGTGTTGGTGTTGAAACTGTTTCTATAATTTCTGAGTCATCATATCCGTCACCATACTCATAGATTCTTCCTGATCTATAATATAGTCCTTCCCAATGAGGTAAAGGCTTAAGAAACCGACCGCCACCAACCCTAAACGTATTCCTAGTTCTTCTAACATAATGGACACGCATGTCTCCTGCTCCAAAAACTGACGACATCTCTGTTTGAATTTATGAATATTGTGTTGTTAATACACTGTCCTGCAACTTAACATAAAATTATATGTGCATTAAAACATAAGCCAAAATTTAATGTTACATGCAGAAGGATATGCTACAACAGACCTGGCGGATCTACTATGAATACGAAACAAAGTGTTATAATAACCAAGAATACGTCACAACAAATTGTAAGTTTTGTTGTTGGTGCTGTTGTAATGTTGTTTAACGTCACACATGCAATTTTCACCTTTTCGCAACAAGAGCAAGGCTATTGATATTTATGGATTAATCTAAGAACAAGTTCATGTAAGTGTGAGATGTGCGACTGTACATGTGTAATATAGTCTGCCATGTACTATCGAGCACTTAGGGCGACGTTTTGGTAAGGTTTCTAGCTCATCGAGTCAGTATACCGCAAACAAGCATATCACTCCCCCGTCTGGTGTCCAGGCTCTGGTTGAACCAGTCGATACTCTGTCCAGTCAATGCCAAGCCGTCAACCGAGGAAGCACTGTCAGATATGTTAAAGTCTGATGTATGACCCGACGGGTATCGAACCCACGATCTCCCGCTCTCGAAGCTGATCATTTTTATTCAACAACGAAACTATCAGAATTATAAGTAATAAATCATAATGAAATTATGAGATTTATCAGAAATGTGTCACAAAGAAAACTTAGAATAACCAAATATAAGTCAAAGCAAAACTTTAAGATTTACTGAACATAAATAAGATATCCACTGCCAGATTGACTGGTAATATTTTACAATATAACCCGATTAGCCATTAATATGTAACAAAGACACTATTAGAAAATGCTTGTATGTCAAAACATATGTCTTTACAAAACGAATATATACAATAGGCATATCTTACAACAAAATTGTCGGATTTATCGTGAATATAGCCAACATTCACCAGGAACGCTTTGCAACAAAGCTGTCGAGTTACTAAGACTACGTAACAACAAAACAGACAAATAAATACTTAAAAAACTTCCAGAAACATTGTGTCATAACAAAAAACTGTTCGTTTTATTTTGACGGAAACAAATCTTTAAGATCATACAACAGGAAATGTAAGACAGACAGTTAAACTATAGTGCTTTTTATTACGATTTATCGCTAAGCTTAAACCATGGATAATTGTCCAATATCCTTTCAGAATATAGAAAAAACCAAGGCAAATTATCAACTTTAGTTTAGGTCAGAATGACAAAAATATTATTCGGAAGGTCGACAGTTCATGTTACTATTTTGGTATATTAAAAAATTAGGAAAGTTTAAACATTCTGTTTATGAATTTATAAAAGGCCTAAATGAAGTAATACTACAAAAACAACAGTTTTAAAACAGAACTCTAGTTTGATGAAAGGATATTCACTTTTAGAAATGAAAAATGGTGTTTGTAAAAAGTTATTATACAAAATATAATAATAACCAGATGATATCAAAATAAAAACTAACGACAGCATAGTTTTTTATATTGCAATATATTTTGAATACACAGTATTCCTTATCAAGCTTACATTTTAACTAACTGATAAACTACATGACAAGATATATATAAACATTCGGTTATTAAACAGACGATACAATATAATTACAAAAAACCCCATTCAATCAATCAATCAACCTTTGATTCTTTAGCTTGACTTTAGCTGAATCTGTCGCAAATATTTATCCCAGTCAAAAGTGAAAGAATATGCAAAAAGAGAGTATCCGACGTTTTCCATGTGGAAACTAAGTTACATAACATGCACTGGAGCTTCATTATAGTGTCTTTGACTACCATAGTATGAGGTCTTAATTAAGCAATCTATAAATTTGAATTTAAATGTTTATATTCGAAAAAAACGTACCGTACCGGAACACAATTCTTGGTACCAAAATAATCATAATAATAATAAATAAAAAAAAATTAAACAAATACAAAAGAAATAAATAATCACAAGAAAGCATCGAAAGCCAATCAAATCAAATCACATATTAAAAATTTTGATGATAAAGCTTTTGATTTTAAACAGACACAATAATCAAGGGACAATATGGTATCCAGAAGTGTGTTTGTTCACCAAATCAAAGTCTGTGTTACCTTTATTAATTAAGAACTAAAGATGATATAAAATACACGTTTGGCTGAAATAAATATTTGCGATAGATTCGGCTAGAGTCAAGCTAAAGCAGCAAAGGTTGATTGATTGGTTGAATGGGTTTTTTGTCCCTAGTCAAGAATATTTTACTTATTTCGAGGCATCCCCAACTTTAGGCGAAGTGACTGACCTTTGCAGTACTTAGAGCAATGTGCAGGGAGAATTCTTTAACGTGCCACGCCTGCCGTGACACGTGGCATCGGTTTTTAAGGTCTCATCCGAAGGACCCCGTGACGTTCATTTCTAAATGCCGAGTGTTTGGCGAAAGAGTAGTTCAAAAGTCGATTGGAATGCAAGTTCTCATAAAATCAGTGTCAGTATTTCATATTTAACAATTGAACTGTTTTAAAATGATGTTCATTGTCAGTATGAAGGCAACAACTTTGCAAGCAAATGGAATAACGCGCGTTATTGTTATATTTTCGTTAAATATTTAAAAAAAAATATTCATTGATCTTAAGAATAAAAAATTCCCATCTGTAACACATGTGCATCGAGGGAGTCCAGTAGACGCAACAGCTAAATTTTAGACCGGGAACGATACATTATTAATCTGTACTAATTTTGATGTGGGGTAACAACAGGGGGGGGGGGTTAAAAGTTATAGTGTTTTTAGGTATTTTGATGATATTTTCTCGATTTGTAATTAAAATAATGTATTTTTGAGAATATTGAATTCAAAAAAATATAAATAAGAAATTGAATATCAACAATAAATATATTGTTATTTGTTGATTATATTTCGGTCGAAAATCAGGTGCACCTGTGTGCCGGAGGAAACTGTAGAGGGATAATTTTTGAGATTATTCAAGATTGTACAAGAATTTTTTTGTGGTTTGATGGTTTTGACAGTCCAGTTCTTGTCCGTTCTTTTAACAGGCCATCAAAAGCACCATTTGATTTTTTTAAAACTCTGTCAATATTACGTTAAATATCAGCCAGGTGTCTATTTATGTTATAAAAATTTTATTTGATTAGTTCTTTGATTTATTTTGTATGTTTTAACAATTTAACCGTTCTTGAATAATTTCGTAAAAGCGTTTTTAAGCTTGTCTCGCATGTGAAAGCCATGTTTGTTTACTTGTTTACCTATGGTAATGTAGTCCGGATTGTGTATTGCATTTTATATGTATTTATGAACTGAATGACAAGTTTTTGTCGTTCATTGTCAATTTGAACTCAATGTCTCTCAAGCTCTAAAGCTTGCAGCTATGGAATTTCACAAGGCAAATGATAATATATCACCTTTAAAAAGTTAAGTTTGCACATGTGGCTGCCTGCATTTTTTTTTTTTTTTTTTTTTTTTTTTTTTTTTTTTTTTTTTTTTTTTTTTTTTGATTGATTGATAGGTTTAAATTTCAGTTAAATGACATACACGCAATTAATTCCGTCTGCTTTACAGGTAAAGTTGTAAGAAAACATTATATTTAAATCAATTCGTTGGTGGTTAAATCTTTAAAAGGTAGGAAATAATTTTGTTATGTTGGCTACCACCCAACTTTTAGAGCTGTATAATTTTTGTTTTTGATGTAATTTTATTGCGATAGTCCCAATTACATTACGGACGTTTAAAGATCTTTATACATAAAAGGAATGTTGATTCTTTACTTAGAAAAACAAGCTCAGTTTTAATTTTCAGTATACAGATATGTATAGATAACTGGTTGGAAAATAACTGAGAATGTTTATATTCCTTGATACTTCCAACCACACTAACTACAGCTTGTATGTTAATTCAAGTGCTCGTCCAAAGTCTGGAATTTCGTAGACAGTGTCCGCATATGTATTGTTTCTCTCTTCACATGATTTTTTTAAATTATTTTTTTTAAAATATTACGTTTATTTTATTTTATTCCATTTATTTATTTAATTAATTATTAATGGTATCATTTGCATGTATTGTTATTTTGTTTTTTTTAATTCATTATTTATAAAAAAAACATGTGTTTGACATGGATAAAAGACATAACAAAATGTATGAGTCCGTTAAAAAAATTTGTTGCTCCGTGTGTGTGTGTGTGTGTGTGTGTGTGTGTGTGTTAGGACAAAGGAAAATAATTCCTTCATAAAAAGTCCTATCAAAAAGAGATGGCGCCTGTTGTACGGCTTCAACTTTTTGAAAGATTGTCCAGATATAATAGCTGTACTAGCATGAGGAAAACACCTTCTTGTAAATAAAGCAATGAACGCATACTAGTGCAAAATAAAAACATTAGCTTAAGTGTACTAACAATGAGCCGCCATACTGCATACTAAAACAAAATACAGTCAATAAAAACACGACAGAAAGTGTATTTGTAATTGATTCCAAATATGCATATCAGTGAACTTTAAGTCATCATAATCATATTAGTATAAAACTCAATGGCGTAAGTGTACTTGCAATGGATCGCAATAAATGTATAGCACAGCAACAATAGTGTTCAGAACAAAATCAACTGTGTCTTTTTAAATAGATACTGTTATGAAGTTTTTACATGCAAACGGTAAACATTTGTATCCCTTAACGCCGCTTTTGGTTGCTGTCCATATATACATTATGTATATAAAACATAAATGTGTCTACTAAGTACACATTGTTTATTAAATATTATCAAATAAAAACATAAATAAAACACACACACATATAAACAAAATATGGTTAATAAATATATAAATAACTAACGAAATGTTTTAACACAAGGAGTAAGGAGTTGCTGGTCAAATAATACCATTTATTTACATCAAATAAATATAAATGTTACGGATATTGGAGACATTTACGTTTTCTTTAATCCAACTGTTGAAATAAGATTTCATACAAAAGAGTAATTATAATTTCACAGTCAAAAGCTTAAACTCGTTTTGTTTATGTCCTTAAAAGTAACACTTGCTGTTACTTTATTTAATACTCATCTGTAATTTCATTTTCGAGACAAGGGTTGCAGAGTAAATCCATTTTGATAATCGAGTTTTTGAGAAAAAAAGCTTTCATATTTTGAAGATGGAATTTTACGTTTCTAAAAATATCATCGAACATACTTTAATTATAATTAAATCAGAAAAGATAACATTTGATTTGAAATTTTAACAATCACAATAATGTTATGATTATTTCGCGACTTGTTAAATCACCGTAATTACTAGATGAAATAATCATAAATGAAAAAATAAATAAATAAATAAAACTTACGTAGATCAATTGTTTCTTTTATTTCGCTGCCTCCCCTTAATGATTTATATGTAACAATCAGGTAACAACTGATTGCAAATTAAAGTTATACAGGTGTGTACGTTTAAAAAGGGGAGGGGATTATCAAGGAAACGAATCAGGTTTTACAAGGTAGGCGAGGTGTCTAACATAGGTAATGTTTAAAATTTTAAAACTTCTCGCTGTTTATAATTTAGCAGTAATATGTTGTTTTTACCCGATATACATTAAATATTTACGTGCACAATGTTAGAGATATTACATTTTTTGTTTTGTTATAAAATATTTCTTTTATATTTTATTATTTATCACGCTCAAAAAATAGTATATGACAATAACATACACTTTTTTTCTATATTTAAAATTAAAATTTAAAATTAAAATTAAATTAACATCTTAAAAATAGTATATGTAATTGCTCTTTTTATTTTTAAAAAATAAAATACTCAAAATGTAGCTTTTAACTGTGTAATTTTATAATGTACGAAGCAAGTAGGGTAATGCATTAACACTAGGGGAAAAACAACACGCAATATAAGATAAACCATATAAGTATCATTATAAAGGTTCATACAATTATCACTTGATAAGCCCCATATGATTGCCATGGTCCTATCTCGTGGGTGACTTTTAAACAAGATTGACGAAACAAATCAATTTACAAAAATGCTCCTTACAAATGTCCCACAAAGCTAAATTAGGGACGATCGTCATCGTACATTTTTCTTCTTTTTTCAAACAACACATCACATGATACAACCCGTCCAATTATGATCCTGTGCGATCGTTATATAAACGGTTAACGATATTGTCACTAAAGCCACACGTAAGCCTTATACAGTTGTCGCGTAGGCTCCTTACGATTGTTACATAAACTCCTAATGATTGTCGCACAAGCCCCGAACATTTGTAATTGTGCTTCTAGCTAGGTTATTTTTCAGAAAGCTGTCAACTGTAATAGAACAGTTCTTTTCCGCTTACGGGTTATATTCCTAACTCAAGTTCAATACTTAGATGCCCTTCCCTTGCACACTGAACAGTTATGTTGGTGGGATCCTTAAAGGTTTCGCATATGACTAAAATAAGAATGAATTTTTCTTTATCTGTAGAGTTCAAGCCCGTCTTTATTTGTAACTTGTAAAACGAAACTCCAGTACCCATAAAAATGTGAAAAATAATTTGGACAGCAACAACATTAAAATGCTCTTAACACTATATTGATATTATATATATATATATATAATGCATTTAATGTTAGGCGTCATATCCTGACTTAGATAATGCCGTACAGTTAAAATAAGTTTTGCACTGTATCTTAAAAGTAGGTAAAATGCACATATAACTTAGGATTCAGTTGGCTGAATTCTCCACACGAATCTTTCTTTGATTTTTTTCACCGTCGGAAATCGATTACATTTGCATGTTGCAAAAAAAAAAAAAAAATTACACAAAATCTATTGTAAAGTCGAAATTATAAATTTAGATGAATTTGGGTTTTGGTATCACACTGTTTAGACTGGAACTTATACATAAATAACATTAGTGCAATATATTGCATGAATTATCGTATCAAATTTTTTTAATTTTGTAATGAAAATTCAAATTTGACAAATAAAACATTTTAAAACCTTTTAAAAATCCTTTTAACGTTTATCCAATATCAAGAAGGTTAAAAAAAATTTTCTCAATTTACATATAAATTATATTAGTTTATATTGTGTAAGAGATGATGTACTTTATAACATACTATCATGTTTGCAGTTCATTTTTAAATTGTCCGAAACCATAAAGTATCACTGTTTTAAATGAAAATATCTATATTTACATATCAAAAGAACAGGTTTATATTTGTCAAAACTGGTTTTACTGTAAACAAAAGGCCCATTGGCCTTAACGCTCACCTGAGGAAATGTCAAAAACTTGCAAAGAAATAAAACAAACATACCAGTCCTTGTCCATATCACAATCCGAAAAGCAAAGTAAAAACTTTGAAAACTGGCAAAACTAGTTATACACGTGAACTTCCATCAAGGAAGTAAGGCCGGGTGCTTTGGAAGGGTAAGCACCTCCTGTCTAGCTAGCTACACCCGTCACGTGCAAGTCAATTTTGAGAATGAAAGGAAAAAAGAACTATGGTAAGTCAAATATATCCAGTATAAGTTTGGATACAGTGACTTCATACTTATCAACAATATTGTGATGACGGCCATAAAACTTTTTAAGGGTCTTGATTAGCCTAGGCTTGCAATATCCTTGTGTCAACAATTTAATTGTTAGCAATTTGCCTCGTTGCAGAAAGTCCTCATAGTGGGAAGAAAGTCTACCGTACCATATTGACTGTGAACCATATACACCATGATTTTGACCTTTGAACATATGAACTTGAACCTTATATCAAAATAGTCATGATATCAATACCTACATTATTCTAATATACATGCTGTACAAAAAGTTAATGGTTTTCAAGATAATTCACAATTTAAATCTTCTTCTAAAGCTATGATCTTGACCTATGAACATATGACCTTGAACCATATATCAAAAAGGATCGTCATATCAATACTAACGATATTGCAATTTATATGCCTGTACAAAAAGTTAATAGTTTTCAAGATAATTAACTATTTCAGTCTTCTTCTGCAGCTATGACTTTGAACTTTCAACATATGACCTTGAACCATATATCAAAAAGGATCGTCTTATCAATATTTACAATATTCTTATACACTTTCTTGTACAAAAAAATTAATTGTTTTTATGATAATTCACAATTTCAGTACACTAATGCAGCAATGACCTTGACCTTTCAACATATTACCTTGAACCAAAATGATTGCCATATCAATCCCTACAATATTCCAACATGCATGCCTATAGAAAAAGTTTATAGTTTCCTAGCTAATGCACAATTTTAGTATTAATAAGCCAAAAATAACAATTCAGGGGCAACAACTTCTCATTTGATTATTATATAGTTACAAAACCTGGTACCTTGTTAGATTTTGTCATGCTTAACATTTTAACAATGTTTTGAATTCATATATCTCTAAATATTTGCAAGAAAATTGACTTAAACTGCATAAATCACAAATTAAGTCATGACCTTAATTTGTGACCTTGACCCTATTTTAAAGGTCATTTCAAGAAAAAGACAAAAAACTGAAAACCCCCATGTCATTATCTGTTCAAATAGTCAAATTATAACAATTTGAAGCAATTATTATTTTTATTAAATTTTTTAAAAATAAAATTAAATTTATTAAATATTTATATTTAAACGCAAAACACGTAACCCATTTTTCGACCAAATTTAACGAAATGAACAAACTATAGGCTTGAGCCCTAGAAAAGCCAAATATTACATCAGACTTTTTCTCCCATCATAGGTTTGGTAGAAGAAGATTATTTAAGATTTTGGACCTAGGTTTGGTAGCCATGTCAACGCCATGGACAAATCTGAATTGAACCAGCTCTTATATGCTTCCGACCAAGTATCATTGAAATCTGTCCAGCAGTTTTGGAGGAGAAGTCTAAAATAGGTGTAAAGGACGCGCGCGCGCACACACACACACACACACACACACACACACACACACACACACACACACACTTAACGCACGCAATTACTCACGCCGCCCCATGCTATAAGCTCACTTGACCTTTCGGTCAGGTGAGCTAAAAACTATATTGTTTGCAGTTCACTATATCAATTTGTTCTGATACCTTTCAAACTTTAACAACTATATACAACTTTCCCTTATTTGCTTTCTATACATAACCTGCGTATACGTATGGTTTTGACCTGTAGGCTTATATCTATATCTCTAGCGTATTTAAATGTTTATCTAATTGATCTCATGAAAATCTTTTTAAAATAAGGTGTATTTTTTAAATTAATTTCTGAAGATTTACAAACATTTTACCTTCCATAATTTTGTAAGAATTCATATATTTGGATGAATTTTGTTTTAACGCTCCTTTCAGTTTAGTGTATTTTTATAATGTTGGTCGGTGTACAGGAATTGTGAAAATTCAATCCGCAATTACAGCATATCAACTATACATATGATTAATGTATGTCTATCCTCACTATTGGGTTTTACATGCACTTTTCAATGTAATTTAAATTACGATCAACTTGGACCAATAAATTATCAAAACAAAAATTGATCTACCAATTATTCGCCAAAAATTTCAAACCGTTATGTAATGTTCAAAACCCACTTGGGGTCAAAGAAGATACTGAATGGATCCCATTTCTAACAAGAATTGCAATGAACATTTCTTCACCAAACTGTCATATCTTATCATGTCTTATCATTTAAAATAATTGGACAAGCAATTTCAAAAATGCTTCAAGAAATCATCAGACAAAAATATAGAAGAAGAAAAAAATTAGCGACAGCAACAAACAGCACCTTGTTTGTAGACATTATTTTTTCCAATATTTTTGTTGTTTTGGTATGCTAATGGCATGTTTTGTTTCAAAATGTTCACTATATATGCAATGTTTATATGTTAGAACGAAATAAACAGACAAATTAACGAAAAGCATAAACAAGGTGTAACGGATCTTAGACGCGTTAATGCTTAGTTGTGGTGCCTTTACGACCTTAAAGATGTTTTATATAGAACAAGTAACCGTTTATTTTATATGTGCGTCATCAAAGTCTTCTTTTTTTTGCATATTATTGCATTTCATTGAGTTTTTATTAGATTGTTTTAACTCAAAAGTCACTTTTTATTTTTTGTAATGCTTTATTTTATTTTTGCGATGGTTTATTTAATACCACTACTGTTTATACCGCCAAGTGTTAAAAGATCGCAAGTTGATGTTGTTGTTGTGCTGTTTCACGTCACATTAACAATTCTCACCTATTGGCGACAAAATAAAAAAAAAGATTAATCTCTGTAAATTAATCTTAGAACAGTTCCATATATGTGTGATGTACAAGTGTGTATTATGGCTCGCAATGTACTTGCGCGCACTCAGAGCGATAATGTGCTAGCTTACCAGTCAGAAAAGATTACCACTTTCTCAGTCCATTATCCTAGCATTGGATTAACCATTCTATACTCTATCATTTTAGTCCGAAGCGCAAGGCGATGAAGCAAAATCTCAAACCTTAATGTCTTATGTATGACTTGTCGGGTTTCGAATTCATGACATACCGCTCTCGAGGCTAACGCTTACAATTAAGCAATGAGGCGATAAATTATCGGGAAAGGTGATTTTTATTATTTAATTAGCGATTATTATACTGGAAAAAAAATAGAAATTTAAAATAAGTAATTGTAATATCCAACAGTCGAAAATGACAAGAATTGAAAAGATAACCGTATATTTTAACTCTGTATTACAAAACGCACAACTTTGGACGGACAATGGCTCACAGATTTAGTAGTGTTATTTAAATACTTTCACAGAGCTCGAAATATTTTTACTTTTTTGCGAACCGTAAATACAAACATAAATCCACCATTGTCTGGTCCCAAGCTCAGAATATGAAAGGAGAAGGTGTACACGGGGTAAGCAGCCCGGTCACGTAAAAATCTGCCCGCTACAGAAACCAACAAGGCCTTATGTGCTCACAAGCACGAAGAGGATTAAGTAAGTACTTGTAAGTAAGTACAAACATAATAAGACTTGTGTGACAAAACAATTAAACCAACAGTTTATTCAGTTTTTAAAGATTGTAGAAAACATGATAAACGTGTTTTAAATTATACTTCAATGAATATAATTTTTTTTTAGAAAAATTGTTTTGATTATATACTAAAGAAAAGTACAACACTTCTTATCTAAGAAGCTAGTATAAGGACATAGTTTTAATGAGTCTGATATAATATCGCATATCTATCATGGTTTGTTTACCTCTACAGAACTTTATAGTACTGGCGACATTAATCCTTTTAAGGTTTATCAGTTGTTGTGTATAAAAAAGGTTCATACGGTTGAATGTTTCTCTTTTTAGTAGATTCTGTTATAACATTGAAACATACTACCTACATATAAGTTTTATGTTGTTTTTTTTTTTTTAAAAAAAAAAAAAAAAACATGAAAATTAACAATTAAACAAATGTTAAAGAGTAATATCATCAGAAAATATAGATAATTCTAGTTTCCCCGTTATTTATACTGAACTTAAAAATTTTACCAGAGTTTGTAAAAATGCAAAAAAAAATCAAATTTTAAGAAGAATTTTGGATTTTAAGTAAAAATCGTCATTTTTGAAACAAGTATAAGCAATTATTGAATTGTAGTGCAAGTGACAGAAATCTACAATGAATAAGAACCATTTTATTTCAATTGTTTAGATAATATAGACGACATTATTATCTTTCAACAAACAATCGGTATACCAATGGGCACAAACTGTGCACCTTTGCTTGCTGATTTGTTTCTTTATTCATATGAATCAGAATTTTTACAGAACCTTGTCAAATTTGGAGAAAAGACTGTCGCTAAATTATTCAACTACACATACAGATATATAGATGACGTTCTATCTCTAAATAATCACAAATTTAAAGAATATGTGAATGTCATCTATCCAAGTGATGACGTTCTATCTCTAAATAATCACAAATTTAAAGAATATGTGAATGTCATCTATCCAAGTGAGCTTGAAATAAAAGACATGACAGTTTCTCTATGTTCTGCTTTATATTTAGACTTATACCTCTATTATGACACCCACTAAAGGATACATATGAACTTATACGACAAACGTGATGACTTCAATTTTCTATTGTCAACTTTCCGTTCCTTTGCAGTAATATCCCTGCTTCTCCTGCATATGGTGTATACGTTTCACAGTTAATACGGTACGTTAGACCTATTCCACTATGGGGACTTTCTGCAACGAAGCAAATTACTTAATTAAATTGTTGACACAAGGATATTGCAAGCTTATGCTAATCAAGACCCTTAAACGTTTTATGGCCGTCATCACTATACTGTTGATAAGTATGTAGTCACTGTATCCAAACTTATACTGGATATATTTGACTTACCATAGTTCTTTGTTCCTTTCATTCTCAAAATTGATTTGCACGTGACGGGTGTAGCTAGCTAGACAGAAGGGGCTTACCCTTCCGGAGCACCCGACCTCACTTCCTTGATGGAAATTCACGTGTATAACATATTTGCTAATTTGCAAAGTTTTTACTTTGTTTTTGGAATTATGATATGGACAAGGACAAGGTATGTTTAAAATAATAAATAACGTGAGCTATCGCAAATATTGCAAAAAAAATTGAAAACCAATATACTGGAGTTAGAATCTTATTTTTTTGTGTTAAAAATGATGAACAATATATAATCTTGAAAGACAAGTAGAAATTTGCGACTAACACATGAGCTTTAAAGCAGCAAACGAGAACTAAACATAATATATATGTAATTATTTAAATAAACCTTATTGTACCTGACATTGAGCCAGAATTCTTATGTGTAAAAATAAATTCATAAACAAAATGACATAATACAATATATATATATATATATATATATATATATATATATATATATATATATATATATATATATATATATATATATATTTATTAGTAGTATAAGGATTATCATTATTATTATTATATCGAAGAAAATACCATGTACTGCAGAATACACTCAAAATACATAACTGCGGTTAACTGCAAAGTAGAAAAACCTTAAGAGTTTACATGACATTCTACAATAGTTAGGGCTGAATTTTCTTAAATTCTTATTCGTAAGTTTTGTTTGTAAAATGTAATTATTAATTTGTTTATAGGTTTTCATGCCGGTTCTGTTATATTTTTGTAAAATTATGGGCGCAATGTAATTATTACCGACACACATATTCATACGCTCTTACCATGCTATTTGTATAAAAACTAAATTTGTAAATGTATAAAATGCGCCGATTTGCTGTTTAAATAATTTGAAATTTAACATTTTTCTTTTTAAATGAGCTCATGATTTTGCACACGAAACATAAATAATTTCACGAATCTATCTTTCATCGGTAAAACAACATAATAACAAAATGTTTTAAATCAAGATATTGAACATTCTATCTACACGACTTAAGTTTATTGGAACCATTATGTATTTTTTTTGAAACATCAATAGATTAACCGTGACCATTTTTATTTCACATATTTCTGTTACTGTTTAGTAAATGTACTTCCAAATAATTATTTTTGATTTACAGTGTTTGCTTGGCCAGAAAAGTTTCAAAACAAATATATCAAATGGCACATGTCAACAAATAAATCAATCATAAAAAAGTCAAAGTATTTGTTGCTGTTAGGGGTAAGCTTAGTTGGCTGTTATAGATAAAGAAAAAGATATCCTGGATACAATGCACTTCTTATATTGTAAATAACTTTCAACATAAACATTACACTTCCTGTTCTCTTTTATTAACAGGTAGGTAGAAAAAAACCCAAAAAACCATTATTATAGAAGTAATTAATTTTCCGAAAAAGTATGTGTGGTTTGTGTTAATGTTTCTTAAATCCATCTCCTATTGGTTTTAGTTCGTCACCTGATTAAATATTATTGTTCTAAAAAGTACTTGTTTCTACAATTCCTAAGTTCATTACCACTAGTTTTACTTAAAATTACTTACAAACTTGCATAACTATAAATTAATTATGATCTACAGTTTACAAAAAGTTCCAAAATAATTTTATCAAATAATATTAAAGACAAATTTTAATCATATTTTGGAACTTGTTTCCGCTAATTTTTACCTTAAAATGTCACGAGAAAAAAATTAATTAACAAGTTATACAATTAGATACAAGTGTTAATAAATTCCGTCAAAGAATTCGGATTATCCCTTGAAAAAAATAGAGCCTTCATGAGGTGCACAACTACAACTCTATTGATATTACTTTGTCAAAAAATCAAATTCTCACCCATACGGGCTTTATAATCATTGGTTCGATTGTAGCTAAAAACTACATTGGTTTATTTTAAACTTTTTCAGTTTGAGTTTTGATCTACAAAGGTAACGTATTCAGATGTCAGTGCCATTGATGTATTCAATTTTTCTCATACATTATCCTGTTTAGACTATGAAGATAAATGCCATAACTGTCAAAATAATTTAATTTAGACATTGTGCATGCCTTTTGACAGAGTTTCTCACCGATAATGTTCCCTTATAATCCCTTTGGTCATGAAATGCGACAGTGTCCTTTGTACTTTTAAAGTTCGCACCTCTTAAATCAAAGGCGGAAATTCATGATAATGAACTGGCTAATATTTGAATACATATCAAATAATGTGTGGGTAGAATTTAGATAAGAAAAAAGTTACTAACCCCAGAGTTCAACAACATTCCTTGGGTGCACTTTTCTATATTTTACACAAAAATATTATAACAGTTATGTCGATAGGAAATATCAATCCCTTCAACGGATTTGTTTGTTCTTCTATATACCGTAGGTTTTGAACTTAAAAAAATTATTTTGAATACGCTTAATTTAATTTTACTAAATAATAGAACATAAAAAATGTTTCCTACAGTGTTGAATACGGTGTTGTTAAAGATTATATGAATCCTTTATAGTACCCTTTAAACTGCAGTACTACAGTGACTTGTAGGAAGGGCACTTACATGTACTATGTGCCATACTGAAAACTTTGTACCGAATTACTAGATAAACATCTGCAATCAATTTGAATAAGTAACAACAAAACATTTATTCTCAAGTTTTTCTTAACATCAGCTTACAATTTATGCAGGTTTTATCGAACGATGCCAAGACTAATAATAGTGGTAACACCGTTCAAAAGTAACAGAGAAAGAAATAAGTGAAAATCTTTCAACAGAAAGGGTTGGGAAAAACATACCCAGTGTCAAATATACAAAATTTAAATAAAGATAAAAATGACCATACGATAAATAAAAAAAGCAAATATATATATATATATTCAAAGCTTGGGGGGGGTGAGAGTTATTTTTGAAATTAATTATTGTGTCCGTCCAAAAAGTGGAATTGTTTTATCAGATATTGTCGATATGCACAAAAGGTGCTTACCATCCGAGCGCACCCGGCCTTACCTCCTTGATGAAAGTTCTTGTGTGTAACTGAATTGGACAGTTTTTTTTTTAGTTTTTTTGAATTGATTCAGACATGGACCGGTATGTTTTACTTTATTATGAAAATACGAATATGTTTTTATTTTATTTCTTTCATCAAGGCTTTCTTTTGCTTGCATGTTGATTTTGTTAAGTCTATGTTTTCAGTAACAAATTACTATTTTTTATGACAAAATTATAATTTAAAACAATTTAATTGAACGAACTGATTATGTATTTTCAGTTTAACTTGATTGGTTATGCGTGAACTAAATTGCAAATAATTCAAAAAAAATTGCATCAGCAATAAGTTGTCACAATCTATGACCAATTTTTGTTTGGATATCATTTAAATTTTTAACAAGTCACAGCAGAAGTAAGAAGACACATTTTCTTATTTCTATTTCTAAAGGGGCAAACTGTCAAATACGGACGGGATTTGACCCTTGGATTGGACTGGACTCTTTGATTGGATTGGATTCTTTGGTATAAAATGTGGTTGGACTGTTGGACTGGATTCATGGACTAGTCTCTTGGATTGGTCTTTTGGACTTTTGACTCACGGACTGGTCTCTTGAATTATTTATGAATTATGTTTTAAACTCAATACTAATTTGTGTAATTTGTTCAATACATATGTTTAATCCCAAATACAGATGTGATTGGTTTGTTATTACATTTTATGATATTTCTGCAGAATTTTAACTCTATCTTTTTTATAATGTATTTGTTATTTAATTTATAAAGGGGTGGGTTATCAGTTGTTTCTTATCAAGTTAATGTTTTCGTTTCATTTTCTAAAGAGAGTTTGTGACATTTGACAAGTCACACATGTTAGTTTAAAAAGTTCAATGTGATGATAGACCGTGCCTTTGTGGCTTTTGTCACTTTAAACTATGGAGATTATCAGATTATATCAGGAAAACCTGTAAACAACAGTTGTAGAAAAGTATTTTTGTAATAAACGTATTTGATCTGGTAATTAAAATTGACATTCATATTTTGTGTTTTATATCTATAAAATAAAATAGGTGACACTTTACATCCTAAGCAGAACAAATAAATACATTTATCGTTGAACTATGTCAACTTTTATCTTGAGGAATTTTTTTTATAATTTAAAATCTTTTTAAGTTCTGTGCGGATCTCTTAGTTTATGAAGTAACAGTCTAGATTATAAGAATTAAATATGCCAAATATTATATATTTTTTCTGTCAATTGTGTTAAATTCTTTACTTTTTCTCTCCATTACAAAAATATGATTGATAACTGTTTGCATGTATGATCATTACTACTTCATTTCATATTATAATACCTATTTGTTATACTTTTATAAAAGTATTGTTTTATATAGTACATCGATCATATATTTGAACTGATTTTAAATGGTGTGTGTGTGCGTGTGTGTGTGTGTGTTCCTTTATTTTAATTGTGTTTAAAATAACACATAATAATTGTAATATGTATTTGGTCGTAATATACTTTAAATTGTTACTGCATCATTATATATCAATAGTTAATGTTATTCTTAAATCAACATAGTACTTTTATCTTACTTAGTATCAGATACTGTAGTTCAAAAGTTTCTGCAGATGAGATCAACAATCTGTCATCATTTCATTTGAAGCATTTAAGAGCTTGTAAAACAAATGCTACAGCTTTAAGGCGAAAAATATGTGACCTTTGACATCGTTTGATATTTTCCAGATAAAACAAGCAATAAAGAATTACCATAGCTGTACTTTTTCTGTTTTTATAAGGGAAGCATCAGCTCAGATGTATGTAAAATATTTGTAGTATTTGATATTGTAAGTTTTCATTTTAAAATATGAAAAAATTATAAGTCTATTTTTTAAGTCTAGTCCATGAGTCCGATCTATGAGTCAGATCCAAGAGTCCAATCAAGTCCAAGAGTCCAACCCATGAGTCCAGTCCAACAGTCCAGTCCAAGAGTCGTATCCAGTCCAAGAGTCCAATCCAATCCAAGAGTCTTATCCAGTCCACATTTTACACTTTGCCTTTTAAAGGTACGTGTAGGTGTACACCTTGTTAACTCCTGTCTCTTTGTTACAAACTTACATTTGCGAGTCTAAATCTACATTTTCAAAAGATAAAAAACAAACAAAATTATATCCATGAAGTATACTTTATTGAGAATATAATTTATAAAAATAATAAGTTTGTATGTAATACAATTAATCTTCCAACAAAAAGCTCCTAAATCTTGTAGATGGCACAAAATCTCATAATAAATGTTTTTGAATTGGGACTGACAGAGGCATACCGATAACTGAAATCGAGGTTTTAATAAAGTTGATGTAACAATTATTCCGCCTTATCCTATGTTAAATATACGTAAAACTAATCTTTCTATGTCAGTCAATAGTTTCTATGCGTGCCATTTGATGCAAACCAGAAGCATTTTGAAATTTACCTTTCAGACTATGTTTTTCACAACTAGAAACTACTCTTTACTACCTAATTATATTGAAATTTGTCCTTGGCTTTCTGTAATTAAATATCTAATGGTTTCTGTAATTAAATATTAAACCATCGATGGTAAGCTATTTTATTAACGTTATAAAGCGGGCTCTGATAGAGCAAACGTATTATTTATATCGTAACTCATTAATTTAAATTTTTTCTGCTTTACTTGTAATGCTTATATATATATATATATATATATATATATATATATATATATATATATATATATATATATATATATATAGGGGACAGACTGAATTTCTAATCATCACAGAGATAGTAAGCTTTATATTTACTTTTTCATCTAGACTTTTGGGTTTAATAATCTCTTCGACAAGAAATAGTAGATTATAGATTAATGAAAACAATATGCTAACACTTTTAATATTTTTTCCGCATTGTAAGCAATATATAACAAAAATACCAGTTACATTTTGTTGTGCCATATGTGCACATTTCGGAAAATCATTCCTAATCAGTGACACTAGAGGCCGAAAAGTTTGATAGATGAAAAACATAAGCCAAACTGTTGAAATGAAATGAATCCAAAGTTCCAAAATTATATGAAGCCAAATCCAGCTAAGGAATGCTTTGTATGAGGGAACAAACCTCAGTTTTAAATTAATTTAAAAAAAATTAAGACGGCTGAAAATTTTGCTAAAAGGTACATTTTCTGACAATGCAAAGTACTGCCTACTGAGTTACAGATACTTTCGGGGAGTATGTAATGATAAGCATTTATAGCGATACATAAGCAATATGAAGCAAAAATATATGCTAAACTGTAATTGTTACTGCTTATATCAAATGCTGAATAGCCTGCAGTAAAAATAACTCTATCTGATGCCAACAAAATTTGTGTCATTTTTCATCATTCAACAACTTTTGACTAAATATTAAATGTAGTAGGCCAATTCAAGTTAATCTTAAGTTAATCTTATATTTATTTTTTATTTGTAACCTAAACTCTTAAAAAAATCTCTACTGTCAATTGTACAACTTAATAAAACATGCAATATTTTTTCAAAAGAAGCGTAATCTTTCAAAATTTTGACAAAACTAGTCCAAAAACTAGCCAACTGTGTGTAACAGATTGTCCTTTGCTGTTTATGTTGCCTTTTACCAAACATCTCTATTGACCCGGTTTGACCAACATTTCACAACTTCCTTCGACCATTTCAATTTCTTTTGCATTAAAACTTACAATAATCTCCCTGTTTCCTTTCTTGGCTGGTGTAAACTCAAACTGATCAGTATATGTAGCATGACTGCCAACATTACTGAAATAAATAAAACGTTAAAAAAATGTTAATTTTTTATATAAAGGGTTTCCGTTTTGTAAGTTTTTTTTATTCAAGGAATTTCCATTATCATCGTGGGGGCAATTATTTTCTTATAAATTGCATAACGTTGTTCACATAACGAAAATAGCTATTGTACAACTGCTTTAAAGACTATAAGACCGAAAAACTCAATCTATATACTACTTCTTTTGTAGATGTGAACGTATTATCAGCATATTTTTTATTTTCAAATGCAAATAATTATACATGTCATAAAGCATTTTTGAACAATGTAGCTCAAAGGTGACACGGTTCAGGAAAAAGTGTGACGATATCATTGTTTCTGAGGGACCAAGTGAAATGTACATACCGATGAATCGAGTGTAGAAGTGTACTTCATAAATCAAATGTACCTCTATGATAAATAGTCAATATGTCTACTTACCGTTTCTTGTAAACAATTGGTTTCTGTAGCCCAGGGCCTTCAATACTGAGTTCACAACAAGACAAAGATACTGGTAATGGATTGGTAAATGACACTTCAACTTTAAATGTTTTACCTACTTCTCCCTCAGCAGGTGCCTGTCAAGAATATAATCAATGGGAAATGTGGTCAATAACCACATGTAGCCTAAATATAATATTGCTAAATTGAGAAAAAAATTATCTATAAAGTTATTTTTTTAAATAAAATGATTGAGAAAACCAAAATGTAAAAGGTTATAACAATGCCGAGTTTGGGCAGACACTTCAATTATTCAAATACTATTTAAAAAATTCTACCATACCCTCTAGGGTGCGCTTAAGCCTAATGAAAGTAACCTGGTTTCTTATACCATCCCTGAATTATCCACACTTAAATAAGTGGAAAACTAAGCGTAAAAGTCATTATTCCACATAACTCCATTACCAGTAATTTTTCCTAGTCTATAATACATACATTTGTTAACTAAATGAACCTTATTCTACAAAACCATAAATCTGTTTACGTTATTAACAAAATAAAAAATAAAATATACGTTAAGATTAATAAATTAGTTTTAAATTTTCTGTCTTCATTTAGATGTTTCGAGTGCAATATTATTGTTTATCATGTCTTTCATTACATCTTGTTATTGCATATGTCAATAACATTTTGTTATAAAAAATATTAACGATATTTAAAATATTATGTGAGACTTTAATATTTGAATTTAGTATTATTTATGATGGCATGATAGAAAAAATAAATATTTCTAAATGGCTGAATAGCACGTACCTTCAAAGTCAGTTCAGGCTTGACCAATCTGAAGTTGATGTTTTTGACTGAAGTTTGTCTTGTTTCTTTTACGGTAAATAATTCACAAAGGTCAAATTCACATTGTTCTGCAAGTTTATCCATATAATCATCTACTGTTACTGGAACTCGTAACGTAATGCCTGTAGGAAAAACTTTGTGATTAGTCTCATGAATTGATAAATCATACGAGTGCAGAAAATTAAAATATACAGTAAAACAATGAATATTCAATTACTGATTAATGAACATAGATGCAAAACGGTAAACCCAGTATGATATATTATGGTGATTTTTTGAAAGCATTATAATTATATTTTTATTATAAATAAAATGAAAAAAATAATAATAAATAAAATATTAAAATATAATGATGAGGGTTAGGACATGTAGTAAGCAAGATAAGTATATTATACAATAACATCCGTTAAAATAAAAAGAAATATAGCAATCTGCAGCTTAATATCACGTGCTTAAACGATTGTCAAAAAATGCTACAACTTAAAACACAACAAGAAATTTAAAACAATACAAAACTATTCAAAATATTGAAAACCACTAGTTTAACCAAGTATTTGTTCGAGAAAAATAATCATTTAAAATAGAATTGTAAAATATAATCCAAAAAGTATTACATGTTTCCTTCTTCTCAACTTACTTTCTCCAGGCTTTATCTCTACATTTGTAAATGGTTGTTTCTTTACTTTCTTATGCATTTGTCCTGTATACATGTTTGTGTTCACATTTATACATCCATCAACTGTTCTCAAGGATTTACTTTTATTTTTTATTTGGAGCAGCACTTCAAAATCCTGACCATACATTATAAACTCTTTCTCTTTTAAGTCAAATTCAACATCCTTCAGAAAAAAAGAAATGGTTATCGTGTGCGACATAAAATTAATTGCAAAATGATTAAAAAAATTGAAAAACATATTAACATTACAGTCAAGATTTTTTTATATCAAGGCGCTTAGTTTTGGGATGGTGAGGAAACCTGAGTGCTGGAAAAAACTATTGAACTTTGGCAGCTTTTTGCATGAAGAAAAGTACATATTTGCCTCTATAGCTTTGCACAAATGCAAATCAGTAAGTGAACATATTGAAAAAACATGTAGTAGGATGTCATATATCGATTTCATTAAAGCTCTGTTGAAAACAATCTGCATTTCAAACACCTCTTCAAAACAGTTGAACACCCATGAACAATTAAATGCTTTTAAAAACTGTCAATGTTTAAATCAATATCTTATATTAAAATATAAGAAGTATAATTATAAAAGCATTTTAAAGCTACTATGAAGGAAGTTCTATTGAGAAATATTTTCTATTAAGGCAGGACTGCTCGTGAAGAGACATCTATTTTGAATAAACAACTGTTTTAAGAGAGTAAAATGCACTATCGACAAATTGCTGTTTTTTCGCGAGTGATTGTTTTTACAAAGTAATGAATGCTCGTAGAGATTTCTGGTTTGTGAGAAAGGGATCACCGCTGAGAGATGCTATAACTTTGCGAAATTACTGTTGGTTGTGGAAGCGGACTACCACAACGAAGATGATGTAAGATAATTAATATCTACGGATTATTCTAAAAGCATGTATGCGTGAAATGTGCAGTGTGTATACATTCTGCCTTGTACTAGCGCGCACCCAGAACGGCTTTTTTTGTTAAGGTGGCAGCTTACCGAATAATTATGCCACAGATAAGCATACCTCTCCCCTAATCACATAATCTTGGCATCGGGTTATCAGTTGATATTTTCCCCTTTAATGATCTGTCCATGGTTCGAACTCCCAACCACCGCTCTCGAAGCGGACGCTCTTCTGCTGAACCACTGAGGTTGTGATATTGACAAAGTAGAAAATGTTTATTGATTGAATTAGTGCTGGTATCGAAACAATTAAGTTGGTTCAGACAACAATCAACTTCAAAGGAATTACTGTTGTAGGTGAATGATCAACTTTCATATATTACTGCTGCTAAGAGAAAACTATCTTATTATATATTAGAAATTACCGCCATTGGAGTGAACGATCTCTTTTAGAGAAATTATTGCTTGTTAAAAAAATTCTAATATGAAGAACTTGTTGTTGGTGTAAACGAATGACAAACAAAAATGAATATTAAACAGACAAAAAACTTTCGCCCAAAGATACCTCATTTTCAGGTTGATCATATAAATCTTTACAGGAATTGGACCCTTTCCTATTTGCATTCTTCACAGATTTACGCTCTAAATGGCTTCCTGTAATATATTTACAAACAAGTGAAATATTTCAAACTATATATCACAACACATCAAATAACCTTGTAACAAATTATGTTTACAAAGTTACAAAACCTTGTTAAAAATTAAAAGTCAATTATAATGTAAACTAATGTCGTTGTCGAAGCTGATTATTTTTCATTTTTATTTATTTATCATTTATTTATTTATTTATTTATTTATTTTAATAATATATTCTCTAAAAGACAAATTTTTAGTTTTTACGATACCAATATTTTGTTTTAAAAAAGATTTGTAGTTTAAATGAAAATCATTGCTAGCAATAAAAAGATTCAACAACTCGTTGAAGCGATAGAAAATTAAAATAAAGTAAGATAATTTATAAAGAGGTCCTTGAATCAAAATATCAGCAATGATGTTTTTCATTGTAACTTACCTTCCTCGTGTTTGTATTCTAGGGTCATGTCCTCCCAGTCTCCCTCCCAACATGGGAATCCTTCTCTATATGTGTATGTTCTTTTTGGTCTACAGACTGGTAGCTTTGTACTAATAAACTTACCAACTCTATCAATAAATTTATTGTAATTATTTTAAAAAAAACACACACAATCTAAAATATCGACAAACATAGCTCTGTCAACACGACCAAATATTATGAAAACCCCGGGAAGAAAAGTGTTCTTTTTAATTAAATGAGCATTAAAGTAGTATTTCAACAGTTTATTAAAGAAACATTAAACAGATCACATGATTCTAGGCAGTAGGAATTTATTAGGGGATAAAACTTTCAATAAAGCAGTTCGTTTGCAGTAAAAACCTTTCTTGTAACTATTATTATTTACCCGTCTTTTTCTATAGCTTTCTTTTTCAAACTGCCATCAGATTGCATGACCCATCTTACAAGATCTGCGTTCACTTCGGCAAAAATAAATGATCCGTCGTATGGAATATTTACTTCTCCTTTCTTTAGTGCAGTAAGTGGAAAGGGACCACAACAAAACATGCCTGAAATAAAACAATTTTTGAAGATATTTTCTAAACATCATTTTATACAAATAAATCTTAATTGCAATAAACTTTTGTTTTCATACATTGAAAAGATAATTTTAAAGCATGTTTGCCACCAACATATTCATACTATGAATTTAAAGTAATTACAGTAAACCCTATATAATGCGTTTTTCAAGCCAAAATGACTCTAGGAAAATCGTTTAAAAATCATTTTTATTTTAACCAAAAGTAACTTAAGATAACGTCTTTCTGGCTATAAAGTCTATATCTAAACTAAAAATCGTCATAAAAATACCCTTTAAGAGAAGAAAAAGCATACAAACTTATCAAAAAAATAGAAAATATACAAGAAACTTTTGATAATTAAACTTTAGACATGCATTGGAGCAAATGTCCAGTGATAAGGTCACTGATAAGCTTGTTTATTTGTTAATTTATGATAATTACCGTTGCTGGATACCTCTTGGGGTGTTGCGTCTAATGCCTGCCATCCTCCATAACCCTTAGGCAAATCTCTTCTATCCATCCATACATCATTCCACACATGGAAATTCCTAATTGATATAAAAAAACTTTTTATGTAAATGTATTCATTTCTTTGACATTCATGTAAAAAAATTGGTCAAAGACTCAATGGGTCGGATTGTTTTTTAAATTCCTATTGAGTTGGTGTAAAGTGTGAAAGAAATTTAAATAACTGCACAAAGCAAGGAGCACACGTTTTTTTATACTTCACAGAAAGTCATGAAAACAGGGAATAGGTCAAACAATGACAATATATATGAAAGAGTAATGAAACAAGTATATATATATGTATTAGGAAAATCTCAATCATTTTAACATTTTCTAAAGCTACAGTAAATTGAAAAAATGTGCACCAGAAACTTTACATTGGAATGGACTGGATGAGATGGACAGCACTAGCTTTCCACATAATTATCCAATAGCTAATAAACCAATGACTTTTAGAACATAAACATTTTTGTAGTTTTCTTTCATATATGTATAATATGCCTTTTTTTAGGATTTAAACTTTAAAACCTGGCACAGTAGGATGTAATGGCATAAAGGTTTCACTACATCATTTGAAGTCAGGTGCACATATTTGATAATCTTTTGATATATACAGTACAAAGTAACTAAGTTTCAAAATCTGGAAAAATGAGGAAAAATTCCTGAAATATTTCCAAAAAGTCAGGTGCACATCTTTAATATTTATAGAAACATTCTGTGTAGTTTAAATGTTTTTGATTGAAAACTGTAGGAGGAAGTTTAAGTCACAAAGTAGTTGCACCCAGTTCAAAAACTTGCTTAAAAGTGACCAAGTTTCAAAGTCTGGAAAAATGGGGGAAAATCTTGAAATATTTCCATAAAGTCAGGTGCACATCTTCAATTTTTATAGAAGAATTCTGTGAAGTTTGAAGGTTTTTGATTAAAAACTGTCGGAGGAATTTAGTTCACAAATTTGGTACCCTATTTTCCCCTTCCCGCCCGCCCACCCGCCCGACATTCACCATACTATAGACCGGATTTGCACTACATGCAACCAAGCCAAAAATCAATAATACACTAGTCACTAAAAACTGTCAGATATTTTGTCGGAAATTTTAGAAATTTGTCGGTTCGTTTAAGTAAGGTCTTTGACTTTTTCTGGTCAACCTAGTAACTTCCAAAACAAAATTACTAGTAAAGGTTTATCGAACATTAAATATAATGCAACAGTAAGTGTCAGTTACTTGTATAGATCTTTTACACTATGTGATTTCAAAAGTGTTTCAAAGTGTTTTTTTTTTATTTGTTTTGGTCCTTTTAATTTCATATGTTTTATTTGCTTTTTCGGTTAAAACTTTTATTCAAATACAACTTTATATCAATTATATTTTCTGTAACTATTCTCATCAAGGTATTGAAAATTTTATAGTTTTATTTCAGCAGAACTTGCTTTAATTTATTTAGAATAATAATCCAGCTTTACAAATACCCCTACATATAGTCAAGAGTTTTTGGATCTATAAAAATGGTTTAAAAACATAAACAGTATTTGAACTTTTCAATAGCAGGGTATAAAGAAAAATTTTTATGAATTATTTCCTCACCATATAGAATCTGAAGAATCTATTTCGTCCCCTTCACCGTCATATATTTTATCTATTGTAATACTCTCGTCCGTATCGTGTGCAGAGGCAAAGTTTGTAACACTCCGAGCTGGTATTCCAAGGGTACGGCATACTGAAAATATTTAAAACTATTATTCATGGCTTTATTATATATATATAGAGAGAGAGAGAGAGAGAGAGAGAGAGAAAGAGAGAGAGAGAGAGAGAGAGATTCAATAAATAGAGGAGTTTCCAATTTAAGCTTATCTTGATAAGTCGAAAAATATATTTTTTTTTAATCATGTTATGCTCTTTTTTGTACAATAGGGGCATAGGACTTTCATTCCTTTTATTATGTTTAAAAAAAACAAAAAAACAAAGATACTTGTATATTTAAACCTTTTTAATGATATATTAATTAGCTGTTAAATAGTTACAAGGTGACAGGCAGTATATGTACAAAAATAAAAATTGGGACATTTTCCATGAAATACGGGTAGAGGCTTTTAACTGGTTTCAGGTAGTATTATTTTATATTGGTAAAATATCTATTTTTGAATTTCACGTGTAATCAGTATCTTTTTGTAAAACGTTACAGGCAAAACGGTGTCATTTTACACAGATATTGAGTAGTATCACTTCACAAAGGTGTTAAAATCATTTAAAATTGATGACATAACGGAGATGTTTATAGGTCCCTTCAGGCATACCCCTTAAGGACAAATACGTTAACGTTAATTCCCTATATATGGAATACAGAGTCTACGTAATATAAGCAATATCGACAAATATTTAGACATCAAAAAATTTTAAATCAAACAATTATGATTTTAACAATCATTTATTAATAACCAAAACCTACAGATATTGAGACAAGCACTGTACCTCTCTATATGGCCTGCAAACGTAGCAAGTCCAACTATTAGTAAGTTAAAGAATATTAACAAAAATCAAAGTCATTATCTCCACAAACCTTTATCATGCGTTCAAACAATCCAGCAAATATTCGTTACGTAGCTCTAAAGCTAAAGGACTACATAGCCCTTCAAGCTACACATAACTGGTACGCAAACTATCGAGTTAGTTATGGTTCTAAGAACATTTCACAGACATTAAACTTGGACATTAGACATTAAACAACCTACCGATAAATTCTGTGACTCAAAAACCGAAAACAACCTACCCCTATCCGGACGAGTGAACTTGTGGACTTGTTGTTAAGCCTTTGGCAAAAGAAAAAAGTTTTAAAAAACCTACTTGTGGTCAGAACTCCAGAGAATACCCAGCACTGTCCATAGCACACGGGTTGTTTAGTAGAATAGAATTGTTCTAGTATAGCCACACTTCCAGTCCATTTTGTAGGCGACTTTCCACCGCTGTAATCTCCAGACCAATTTCCCGTTAACACGCCGTCATCATCTTGACAATTTACCTAAAACAACATGAGATTATAGACGCTTGTCTCGCATCTTGACTAGTAAGATAAATTGTTTGCATATTTAGAAACAAAAGACGGGTTCTTGTATGTATCCATAATAAAAGGAGTTTTACATTCCAACTCTCGAAAATGTTGTTATCTATGTGCAATTGACATTAGTTATAATTTAATCAAAGGCTAATCAGATATAATTATTGAACTCACCAATGCTGACAATTTTCTGGTAACTTTTACAGGATCTCCACGAAATTCATCTTTCATTGGAACATCTTCGTGCTCTCCAAGTAGATACAGTGCACAATTAAGTATGTTAGATTCAAACTTAAATTTAAAAAAAAAGATTATTAGGTTGATAATTAATAAAAACAGCGGTTTTAAAATGTTTATATAAGATTATTGTTCAATCGCGCCCACGAAAAAATATTTACAAAAAATTTAATCAACTTCTGCCTTTAGAACATACAATAATTAATTTTATGACATTGTTCTAAATGTATTCTAATGAAGTAAAACGTTATCATGGCGATTTTTTACTATTATGTTTTTCATACTTAACCTCTCTGCAAATATAAAGTTCAATCAAAAAAGTAAGAAATGTGTGTCTTTATCGGAAAAAAGTTGTGTCTTTGCATTTTTTTTTTATTATCCTGCAAGTTATTAAATTTGTTCTCGTTTACACCAATACTTTTTCTCAGAAACGCTGTTCAAATGGCAAAACAGGGTCGTAATTTTTAAAAGACATCAAAACATACTTTAATGCCATACTTAATAATTAATAAATTCAGAAGTTTGATTTTAAGAAAAATAATCTTGACACAAATTTATTTATTTATTTCATTTTTATTAAGGGAGATAATGTTCTTTTTATTTACATTTTTATCTTTAAGGTATGTAAATTGTATGTTGTTTTTGTTAAAAATCCAGTAACGATGTAAGAATTTCATTAGCTGTTAATATAAAAACAATCCTTACCATAAATATATCTAATCCAAAGGCAATCTTGTCCAAGCTTTTTTCTTTCTATGCTTCACCATAACAAATGCAAATTTTATGTCCAGAAAAAATGAATTGAGAATAATACCATTTTACAATCATTGGGATTTGATTTAAGCTAACCTTCTATTACCAAACATGGCAATTTTTAACAAAAATGTCCTTTGGCTTTTAACCTTAATATGGGGAACGGTCGAATGTTTGTTTAAAACTTCCTCCAACAGTTGTATCTTAATATTTTTATCCTAAAAATAAATATATTCATTTGTTACTAACCTGTCCAAAATTCCAACGACGACCACAAAGCCTCCTCTGGTTACCTACATAAATTTTGCCTGTCTGATTCAGGATATACTCATCTAGAAGGTTTTGTTCTGGCATGTATACTGCATCATCTGAATATACATGTATCAAAAATAAGTATATCAAATAGTTGAAGTAAGAAAATGCAAGTTAAAATCTTTACAACTTAATAACTATTTTGAAAAGGACATAGGTTTTGCTAAAATTGGTAATACAAAGCTTTCAATTTTGTTCTTCCGTTGAATTAAAAGCGTGCATGCAAGTTGGAACCATATATTTATCTGCAATCAGTTCTAACATAGTATAGGTCAACTACACATTTTATATACTAACCTTTACACCATGGATTAAACAGTATATAGATCGGCTGACTGTGGTTATATCTATGGACACAAGTATCAGTTTCGCTCTTCTCCAGAACTTCCACTTTAAAGTCCCATTTACCAACGTATAATGTAGGAGGTGTCATGATGGTAACTGTCAATGTCTTTCCAGACTGGTCCTTTATTTTGGCTCCCCATTCCAATGGATCGTCTTTATCAGAAAGTATTATATCAACATATGTCCCCTTTATTGGTGACGGGTCATCGCCTACATATAGAGAAATCATTTCATAAAGAAAGGATGTAAACGTAATTGATGTGAGAGGTGTTTACATGTGGACGCATAAGGAGTGAGTTTTAGAAAGATAAATGCATTGAGATAAATGACCTTGTCAATAAATAATAACTTTTATCAAACCGATAATATATAAGAATGTAAAATTTAGAGAGATTTTGTTTAAAAGTGCATTTTTTTTTAAATTTATTTATTTTAATACGAGTATAGAGTTGTTATATCAAAGTCATTCATAGTTTTCAACAATTTGCTTTTAAGCAAAGTCGAAAAATGCAAAAAATACTTTTTTCGCAAGCTTTTTATATTATAATTAGTCTTTAAACAGACGATTGTTTGAATACTTACTTATTAGAAAAGATATGCTAGTGGAAAAACTAACAATTCTATTGTGAAAATTATTCTTTTGTAATCAAGTTACTCAAGTTCTCCTACACACATTGATACATAAGTAACTGTACTGAACTATAATGACTTATTCATCATATCTTTCTGCACTTTGTTAGATTTACTATTTCTATGAACAGATTACACCAATCAAAATTCTTACAATGACAAACGTCTGAAAAATATGGTTTAAATGTGAAAATCTCACCAAATTCGAACACCAATTTCAGATCGTCTTTTTTCCTGTCATATGGTCGAGTAAAGCCGAGTTTGATATCAAATGGTTGACCACGCCTGACCACCAGCTGGGGAATTGGACCATCCCTTCCAGTATTGGCCTCTGTGATATCATACTCATCAGTGCGATGAGCATCAGTGTTTTGTAAAATGTTGTAATTGCAGTTTGATACTCTGAGCACTGAATCAGTCTGACCTGTAAAATAACAATGTTACACATACAAATAGTAAACTGTAGTAATTGTTGTCAAGAAAGTTTAAATGAGATCAGTTTTATAGTTTTAAGAAGAGATTTAAACATGATAAAGGGTTCTGTCATGTTCAACTTGAATATAAAAGAAGGCGAAATCAATGTTATGTAATCTTAATTGTTCAAAATAGCTAGCTAAAAAAATCAATTGAGTCAGCTACGTCGACTTTAATTTTAAAAGGTCACCACGTTACTACGCCAAATTTGAGTCCATTCAATCCTGCAGTTAAAAAGAAAAAATGTTTTCTAACGCTTACTAGATAATGCACCAACAATTTTTATTATAAACTTAAACTGAATCGTTCAAAAATTAAATTAATCAGTTTCTTCTATATATAGTAACGATGACCATCTTGGATGCTACAGGAAATTTTTTCATCCAAAAGGGTAAGGATATTATATAAAAATATCTCATTATTTCATTTTCTCGCATATAATGAAGCAAGGGATATAAATATAGATATATACTAACAAGACGCGGTTTATGTCAGTGAATAAATAATTGATTTTAAAAATTTAAAAATTTCTCTCGACAGCATAACTGACGCCAGCATGTTTGCTAGGTCTTGCTTCCTTAGGCGAGACAAAAGTGCTGCACCTGACTCACCACTAGATTCGACTTCCTCTTCTTTTTCTTCAGAACTATCGTATTCAATGACACGTGGATTATTGACATTGAAGTTGAACCAACTGCTTGAAAATCTTGACCTCGGGAACAGTCTTCCTCCAATACGTCCTCCTTCCCCAAATCTAAATATGCGCGGTCTGTTTCTTCTCCTTCTGATGCGATTTCCTCCAAAATTATACGGCATTTTGACAATGTCAATGCTAAAAATAGAAATGTTGTCGCAAAATTTAATATATCATTATCACGCAAAAGATAATTCTGCTTGTTTTAGATGTTATTTTAAACAGAATGAAAAAAAAACGACATTAGGCGTTACGTGTTTAAATCAAACACTGGGATTTATCTTTTTGGGTAAAGATTTAATTTTTTTCAATTCTGACCTTTGACCATTAGATGTTATGTAGTTATTATGTCAGATTTCGCAGACTTTGATAAAGTGAAAATTTACAAGTTAGTCATAAGAAGGACTTCTAAACAATATTTTAATACTCAAGTAATGTCTTGAAACCTTGAGGTATCAAGTAACAACGATCAGTGATCATTTTCTTTATAACCGGTTATAAATATTTAACACGTGTTCAAAAACTAGCTATAGACAGGCTTAATATATAGAAAAGAAAATTGAATACTTATGTCAACATCTTTTTTTGTTAACAAACAATTTTTCCCGTCATGTTTAGATATATATATATATATTAAATTTTTCTATTTTAAATGTATACAAGATATATAATATTGCCCTGTGGATGAAATTTAAATAAATGACATAACTCAGAAAAAACACTTTTCCTGAATAAAAAAGAAAATTAAGTTTTTATTTTCTGTAGTCTAGGTTGTCAGATAAAATTTCTTGTTTATACCTAGCATATATTGCGACCATTATATATGATCTTTTTTGTATTTAGGTCTGTTTTTTATAGCTGGGGTTACTGCAAAAGGCATTTTTATATAGGAGACTTTATCATTTCGACTTAAATTAAATACATATACATGTACAAAGGAAACCGTAAAATATTTCTGAGACAAAAATATTAATAGTTTACACAAATCTTCCGACTTGTATCTTCGTCAATCAAGTGTGTGTGTGTGTGTGTGTGTGTGTGTGTGTGTGTGTGTGTGTGAGGTTGTCAGAGTACTATCAATCACTTGTTTAGCTGTACAGCTGTCTACATTCTATATTTTCTATATAGGTTTGTGAAATTACTCTGTATTTATTTCCTTAAATTACGTTTAGGTGATAAACGTTTATATTTATATTTTATATTTAAATGATTAAGCAGTTTTCCCGGTTCACACCACACGTGTTAGGAAATCTATTGAAATTGGGTTTTATGCATTGGAGCATATTGTCGCATGGTTCGTTTTTATTTATTCGCGCAGATTTTGTATTAATTAATTGAATAACTTGTTTGTTGTTGAAATCAGAAACTTCAGTACTGTTAAAAGATTGCATATAAAGAAAACTTAGGATGGTCCGACCAATATCAATTTTCCTTGCTAAACACAAAGAAGTTAACCACACGTTATTTCTAGAAGTCTGTTCTCTATGGCGCCTTTGGGGTCTCGGTGGCCGACCTGGTCTAAAGCGCGCTTACGGATCACAACGCCTCTCACCATCTGGGTTCGAATCCGACTCGGGACAGATCCTAGTATGGGAAAGTTAGTCAGTTCGCTTGCCGAAGGTCGGTGGTTTTCTCCTGGCATCCCGGTTTCCTCCACCAACCCAGAACTGACTGCCTAGAAATAAGTTAAAAAATCTTAACTGGGACGTGAATACACCATTACTCCACTCCACTTTATGGCGCCTTCAATGTCATCTCTATCAAAACAAAAATGGCCTTACAACATTTGACGTTTTTATGTGCCGAAATCCTTGAAATTAATTCAAAGCTGCAGTAAATTCATATGTTGCCATATACCATTACGGAAATGTATTATTTTATTTAAATAATACTTAGTACTTTTTATATTATTTTATATTACACTATAAGTTTTTATATTTTTTGTGTATCAAACTTTTCGGTCCTAGTGTCACTGATGAGGAATGAATTTCCGAAATGTGCACATCTGGCACTTCAAAATTTAACTGGTATTTGTATTATATATTTAATAGTTTACACTCCATCAAAAATTTACATCTGCTTCGTACTAAAACTAGAAAATATTATTATAAGGATATTTCAGTGTGAGTTTCCATTACTTAATAGTTTTACAACAATTTTTTTTTGAAAATGTGATGTACTATTACGACATTCGAGTGATATTTAGCGGAAGACCTTACTATGTTATATTTTAATTTAATTTTAATGTGTATTTGTAATGTGAGTGCAAACCTATATTACTATAAATAAAAATGTCAACACGTGAAATATGGAGAAGTTACTGACAAATATCATTCATTTTAAAAATGGTTGTTGAATCTGTTGAACATGTAAAGAAAAACTGATATAACTGTTAAATGTAGAATATAAAAGAATGAGTCTCAAAAAGCCGAGCGATACTAATGCGGCGCCTATATTGCAATGGTAATACACGTAGTTCCGTGTTACATGCTTTATAATGTTGCCTTTGTATACCTTAAACTTGTATAAGAAACGCAAGTGTATTGACCAGTGGCCTGATGATTGATCATAACGTTGTTAGATATATACGACATGTTTTGAAACTATTTTAACAATATGCTCAGATGAGCAGTGCATAATTTAATTGCCTTGATTGTTGATAAAGCACTTACACTGCGTTTTAATGAGAATAGATATTGTAAAAATGAAAAATAAAATACTATAAAATATATAAAAACCAAATAAAAACAGACGACGTATAAGATTAGATCCCAAGACCTTGAGATTATCAGATTCCTACGGTATACCACACAGCTAGCGTAGATGATATGAAAATCGTTTGCTAGCTAATATCAAGTATGTATATTGTTTGGGGCGATTAAGGGGTAATGTGTTTTATCTTTATCCCCAAATTTCAATGTCAGCGCATCCCTCTCCATCAACCAAACTTTGCAATACAGAAGATAAAATATAGAAGCTTTAGTAGTCAAAATATCTTTGATGGAGAGGAATGCGCTCTGTCTGTATCAATTGAAAAACACGGTTATTTCTCTCAAATTTTTCGTAATTGTATGGAAGTATTCTGAAAATGTTTATTTAAACACATAATGAAATGTTTTATCAAACTTATAATATTCAAAACGTTTCGTTTTGGTACTCTCTTTTTGATGTTTACAGTGTAAATATTATTGTGACAAATTTTAAATTATGAATTCTATAGGCGGATGCCTCGGCTTATTGAGAATCATCCTTTTGATGATATACAGACTAATGGACTAATAAAAATCAAAAGAGTTTTTTGCTAGACAATAACAAAGCAAGCCTTACATGTAATAAACAAATGATAAAATTATATAAAATATAAAATAATCAGAAACTTACCGATAGAGAAACTTGTACTGAAAACTGGTCTACAAGAAACTCAAGTTTTAAACGAACTATATCACTTACATAAATAAACCCCAAAATCAAACAAAAACTGTCAGTCGGCAAATATTCTTTAAAACTTAATTTAAAATTTTCACAAACGGTCAACTATTAAATTTTACCTTATATAGGTTAAACCCTTATAACCATACAGTCATATAAATACCTACTGATCTATTCTAGAATGTATGTTGTGTAATTTAACATGTTATAAATCGCCCGGTCTTTATACACGACTTTTTATTATGCTATATTAATATATTACGGTTAGTTGTCAAAGTGTGCAACAAATTGTACGGGGACATGACCGAATTTACCTCCGTTGTTTTGCCTTACATAACATTGTACATGCATCAACAGTTTTACACTTGCTTGGTTCTCAGTACGGAACATGTTGAAGGTCGTATTTTCAGATTGGCTGTTATTTATTTCAGCATGATAAATTCCGTCTACAACATCTCGAGTTTTAAGTTTTGAATTTATAATTTTATTTTTCAACACAATTCATATAAAAGTTTCTTTTCAATGGTTTTAGGAATAGGATGACGCGATCTGCAGCTGACAATAGGTAACTTGCTACAGCTGAAATTGGAATCAATCATTCCAATAAGCTTTGCACGATAATCAATTATCCGGTCTATTGCATAAGAATAAATGGCTAAGTATGAAACACTTGATTTCCTAATGAAGAGGTTATTATTGTGGATTTTTTTTTGTTTTAGAACCATTACATGTCACATTTACTGATAGACTTTGGAAATTATTTCTTAATCGGAATGTTATGAAAATTACGGGACCCCCAAAAAAGTTTTAATCATACCTAACAAAACAACTCCGTTTTATCGTAAATCCCCCCCTCTCTCTCTCTCTCTCTCTCTCTCTCTCTCTCTCTCTCTCTCTCTCTCTCTCTCTCTCTCTCTCTCTCTGCGAAGACTAATATTCTAGTTAGATTGATATATATCTAGATATTAAAAGTGCTACATTTCCTGTCTATACAATTTATAACTTAATATTTAAATGACTGGTTGAAAAGTGGCTGTATAATATATAAATAAAAACATTATCATTACTTCAAAGAAATCTTAGACTTGAAAATGATATAAATCTTGATATTGAGCTTCAAAATGTCATTCTAACAGCCAAGAAAGTTATATTTGTATAAAACACGCAGTGAAAATAAAAAAATGAAACTGCAAAATTTTCATTATAACATAAAAGAAAAGTAAACAAGTAATAAAAACTACTATGTCTAGGTAAGTTTTATGTAATGTTTTAAACCTGAATCTTCGGGACAGTTAGATTTGAAACAGAGACAAAAATGAAAAATATAAGTCAAATCAACTCAAGGAAACAGTGAAACAAAGATTAAAGGTGAAAACAAAACGGGATTAAAAAAGAAAAAAAGGAAACAAATTAATGATGAATCGAAACTCCCGACTTCAGACGGGCAATTGACATAATAGCAAATTATCCGGTGGTGTGGTCCATGTACTAAAAGTTAACATCCGACTTTAAACGGACAATAGACTTAATGACAAATATTCGGTGGTGTGATCCATGTACTAAAAGCTAACCTCCGACTTTAGACGGACAACGGACGTACTGACAAATTATCTGGTGGTGTGGTTCATGTACTAAAAGCTAACCTCTGACTTTAGACGGACAATGGACTTACTGACAAATTATCCGGTGGTGTGGTTCTTGTACTAAAAGCTAACCTCCGACTTTAGATGGCCAATGGACTTAATGACAAATTCACCTGTGGTGTGGTCCATGTACTAAAAGCTAACTTCCGACTTTAGACGGACAATGGACTTAATGACAAATTATCCTGTGGTGTGGTCCATGTACTAAAAGCTTACTTCCGATTTTAGACGTACAATGGACTTCATGACAAATTATCCGGTGGTGTTGTTTATGTACTAAAAGCTAACTTACGACTTTAGATGGACAATGGACGTACTGACAAATTATCCTGTGTTGTGGTCCATGTACTTAAAGCTTACTTCCGATTTTAGACGTACAATGGACTTCATGACATATTATTCGGTGGTGTGGTTCATGTACGAAAAGCTAACTTCCGACTTTAGACGGACAATTGACATTATGACAAATTATCTGGTGGTGTGGTTCATGTTCTAAAAGCTAACTTCCGACTTTAGACGGACAATGGACTTAATGACAAATTATCCGGTGGTGTGGTTTATGTTTTTGTCTGAAGTGAAACTAGATTTCTCGATCATGTTTATAATGCAAATGTTTGAGTTTAATAACATATTTTGACTGAATTTTAAGCTCTTTAAAAATAGTTCATACCTGATTGCATAAAATAGTTTTAAATGCGTAAAACAGGAAACTTAGTTCAATCGGTAGAACGTTTCAATATAAATGTCAGATTTGAAACACATTTATACGTTCAATTTAAATTTTTCACAAGATATGTTTCATATAAGAGATTTGTTTATGATATAATTAACTTAATTAACCCTATATTATGATTGAGTCGTGCAAGTTTGTTTTCTATAGTGCACAAGTGTGTTACGTCATAATAACTCGTTGGACAGTGTTAATCTAGGATTGTAATTGAGAGCGGAAAACTGTTAACAAAATAAAAAAACTTTACAGATATACGACATAACGTTTATTCTTTCATTCCAGATACAACATGCGTTTGATTTTGAAAGTTACATATTATGCATGCGTGAAATGAAAGCTATGTTTCTTCGTTGTTTTAGATTGCATATGTTTGTGCAAAAAAGTAAAAAAGAGTAAAATGTTGTCGTAATCCCATGTTATTTCGACAATTGCTCGTGTAGAGACAGCAATTTGTTCTGCTGTAACACGGTTTTTGAGAATCTGATATGGCACTTTCTCTATTGTGCATTTCCATCAATCCGAGCTTTGGTATTATAGCAATCAATATTAATATAAAAGACATAAGTGTAATAAGATGAAATTACGTAATTTAAGTCGTAGCTGACGTCCAAGATTAGTTTTAATTTTTGTTGCACAATTTATATATAATCTCATGATTCTGTGCTTATTTCTAAGTTGCCTTGTATTTCATTCATTTATCCCCCTTATCCTTAATTAGAACTTAAAGTTTAATTTGATTAATTGCAAAAATCTCACATTGATAAAATGACAACCAAATATAATCTGAGTCTGACACAGTCATCATATTTTAAATTAGTTATTTGTAAACCTGGATGTATTTCTCATTTGTCTCAAATATCGAACGGTGCGAATTCAGCATAAAATTTAACATAAACCAATATTTGACAATTGATAGATTAAGGGTCTCTTTTAGTACTCCTACTATACATTATGGATTACACTACAGTACCCGTTCAGAGTCGGGAGTTTTATAATCATTGGGCCAATTATGTGTAAGTCTTTTATGTACTTGTCTTGTTTGGCTGTTTTTGTTCTTGGTTGCGTTGACTCAGACAGGTACAATTTTTAGCTACGGATTTTTTTCTTCAATTGAAAGTTAATTTACTAGCGCAGAGAGCTTTGCAAACTCTTAATCTCAAAAATAAATAAATAAAAAATTAAATAAATTAAAAAGAAAAAGTATATATACTTACGAAACAGTTAACCAAGCTTTTAAAATTCAAATTATTGTTTTCTGGACTCCAAAATACTTTTTGATGGAACCTAATGTACTTACATATTCTCAAAATGATTTCTAAAATGGCCAACTACAATGAACTGACGCTTTATGTATGCACACCTAAATACGGAGCGTTTTAAATGCAATTGGTCTCCGATTATCAAATTATATTCGGATAGAGTGTGTATTGTACTGTTATGCATTAGTTATAAACAAGTTTATTGTTTATCTCGGTATCGAATTGCTATCAAATAATAAACAAGGTTAGTGTTTTAAATAAACTGAGCTACCAAGATATTTGTATAACCGGTATTTCTACTTCGGCTAGACTTCAGACGTTTTTACCGTCCATAAAAGACCAAGTTGCTATTTTAAAATGCCCTACATTTAGAAGTACATGTCAAGTTGTTTACAGAGGGATAAAGTTTCCCAAGTAATAATGTTTTTAAGAATTTAACGTAACTTTAGTATTTTAAAACCAGTGGTTTTGTATAGAATGTCCATACCATAGTATTAAAAAATTATTTTCTCATCATAGTATATTATACTTTTCATTGTCATATCGGAATATTTTCATTTTACCGTGTGAAATTCTCATTTCTCTAAGCTTGAGGGCTTTTGCATTCATATAAGACATAAATCACCAGAAACACATGACTCCGTGATTGAATACATTATAGGAAGTAGTGTTGAATTAAGTATTTCCATTTCTTTTGACTAACATTGAGAGTTATTTATTTCAAGTTGAATACATAAAATAAAAAGAGTTATTAATAAGACAATAATTGTGCTTTACACAGCACACAATAGGGATCTAAGGGGTTTGCGAAATGCACGTGGAACCTCCTAGAACATGTTTCAAGACAACTATCAGAGAAGGGTCAGAGGGATATTCCACCCTATCATTTTTTAAAAAAGCATAAATAAAAAAGCAGGTGCAACCATGCATTTAAAGACAAAACAATGTTTTACATAAAGTCAAGTACAGACAATGTAGTCTTAATAGTTGGCTACTGCATAGATGGGAGAAAAATGCTGTTGTAGAAACATTTTGTTGCTCTGGCTTAATTTTTTGTAAAGGTGGTTGGTTCAATTTTATTTTACAAAGTAACTTTCGCGTTATGTACTTTTAACTTTGGGAAAGTAAATTCACATGTATCAGTGATAGAAAGATCAAATTGTGTTCCCACTAATGGATAGTGTTAATTAATGGAATTTATTATTAAGGTGAAAATTTTTCACTTATATCAGTTCAAAAAAGGCGGGTGAAACAGGATAATCGACTTCGACATAATTATAAGCTTTAGATTTATTAGTTTTCAAATCTTTGGCTTATGCTTTTTTATCTGTCAATCTTTTTTTTTCTTAGTGTCAATGGTGAGGAATTTATTTCCTTAATGTGCACATTTGGCACATCAAAATTAAACTGGTATTTATGTTATATATTTACTATCCCTGAGCGGGTACCGCTGCTGGTGGAGTAAAACTCCCCGAGTGTATCCATAACTCAGTAGGCAGTACTTTGTGCTGTTAGAAAATGTACCATTTAGCAAAATTTTCAGCCGTATTAAATTTTGAAATCTATTTAAGACTAAGGTTTGTTCCCTCATGCAAAGCATTCCTTTGCTGGATTTGGGTTTATATAATTTTGGAACTTTATACAAATTAATTTTCAACTCTTTGGCTTATGTTTTTTATCTATCAAACTTTTCGGTCTTAGTGTCACTGTTGAGGAAAATAATTTCCGAAATGTGCACATCTGGCACATTAAAATTAAACTGGTATTTGTGTTATATACTTTTACTGATAAGAACTGGTTCTGGCAGCAGTTTATCGTGAAGTTTTATTTTAATGCTAATGTCTTATTTTATTTGTTAAAAATACTAAATAAAACAATAAATTGAAAACTCAAGTGTTATAATTTTTATATTTAAAACCAATGCAAAAAAGAATGTCGGTTCACAGCTGTTCAGACAATACATTCTATCAGTACAGGTCACTTGATATTATCCCCAAAAATGTTTGCCTTTGATACATGAATCTATCTTCAAGAATCTATTAATAACTATAATACTCTCCTTTTAAGAATTAAGATTGGCTTATTGATGTGAAATAAAATTATATATATTTTATAATATACTTTTAAAATTAATTCATTACTAATTTATTTATATCTTTTAAAATTCTGTTAGTTTTTCTTTGCGTCTTATTGTCTTTAATGACGTTTGTGTTCCCTTGCTTGGCTTCCAAATGCGTTAACGATCATTCTTTATTTTGAGCTATTTTTATGATTTTAGTATTACGCAAGGAAGTGATTGCATTAAATATGAAAACCTACATACAAACAAGGAATTTATATGTAACAATATAACATCGTTTTTTCCGTTAAAACAATATAAAACAATATAAATCAATCAGTTCTCCACGCGAAAATTTAATATATTGCTTTGCAAGTCTCCATATGAACTTTAAAATAATGCATTTTATAATCATATATTTACTTATTGGAGATGTTAAAGTTCAAAGCAAATGTATATATATTTATACCTCGGATTAGTATCTTAACAAACTAAGAAAGTCTAACTTTATCTTTTGATATCATCAATACAACTCACCAATCAATAAATATGTATAGTTTTTTGTAACAGATTTTGTGTCAATAAACATAGATAACTTCGCTGAAAAAAATTGTTTTTGACATTTTGTACCTGACGACTAAAAACTAAAAAGGACAAAAATAGATTGAATGTTTTAACATTGATTTACAATACACTCTTTTAAACCTAATTATATAAATATAAACAAATTTAAAGATTTTTTATTGTAACAGAATATAGCTAATATTTAAAAAGTTTGGTTGTCTAGACAATAAATATGACCTGTGTTAGATTCATTGTTTTTCAAAATGAAGACCAGAGTACTTGGCGTTATAGCAATGTTATCCTGTCGTGTGTCCTATTCATTTTTTTCTTCTTAATTATAAAAATCTTTTACTCTCCCTTTTAAATGCAATTCAGGAATAATAAAACAAGTCTAGATTTTTTCTCAACAAAACTTCCTAGACGGCAAATGATTATATTTGAAAAAAGGACTTTGTGTAATTTTTCACATGGTTGACGTCTCTAGAAACTTTTTTATAAATAACAAAATGCTAGTCATGCCAAGTAAATGAGCAATTTATCAAAAAATATGTAAAGTGTGAATTGAACATGCATTGACAGAAGATCAGGGAACTTTAGATTGGTATTAAAACGCAATTAATTCTTTCTATCAATGAAATCATTCCTTTAAAATTCGTTGTTCCAGACGCTCAATGAACAATTTTCGACGCTACCATATTGTGTAGCAATATTTTGAGACTATTGTTATGTTACTTTTGGTTTTACATTTCTGTTTTAGTCAACACTCATTATGATTAAACTACAGTTTAAATTACCAGAACGGGAAAAGTAACCATTCATTTACCTTCTTACAAGTAAAACTTTTTTAGACGATTAAATAGATAGCGTTAAATAACAAACAGATCCGTTAAGGTACGACCAAAACCTTCCGGATAAACTGGCTTAATTTCAAACAGTATCTAAAAGAAATTAATTATCTCTTAGGGAAAGTGGCTGGTGAAATCTGCTGAACGTATATCAAAAAATGTAAAAATAATAGACTTTTGACAAATATTAGTATTGTATAAGAAAGGTTTTGATAGCGGTAAATAGGTCAGGCATCAATAAGTTGTAACAATTGCTTGGCTTTATTTTAATCCCATTTGCGACAAACTTATAATGGCTTTTATATTATATTATAAAACGTCTGTAATATGTTTTAAAATGATTTTTAATATTAAGTTATAACCTTCTTTGATTATAATTGAAAGGACGACTACAAAACGTCACCAGGGAACGATAAGCGTTAAATGAAACCCGCAAAATTATTTTATTCAGTTTAATAGACAAACAATGCATATTCATTTTTATCAGCATTGGATTAGAGGTTAAAAATTTGATCCGAAAATGTAAGTTACCACCATTGATCCCTGTTTAACAAATAAATACAGATGGAAAGTCAGTCAGGATTTTTACAATTATAGCAAAATATCACCAATTATAAGTAAATTTATACTTTGCGTCACTATCAATAAAACGCCAGCAACATTGAAAGTCTTTTACGGCATGGCACCAGACCTAACATTGTAGTCTTTTTTTTTCGGAAAAAAATTTCATTCAAGAAAGTCTAAATGCCATTATTGCATTTACATTTAGTATTTTTCGGCCCAGTACTTAAATGTTTCAGTTTTTTAACTTTCCATTGATGGTATACGCTGAAAAATAGTTTTTATAAATAAAAGCTATTCAAGTCAAAACTAATGTTTAAATTTAAATATATTGACACTTTTAATACTTAAACTTTGAATGGGAATTGATGAAATAATGCAAATGTGCCTTTAACAATACACGATTAATTTTTTGATAGTTTTTCTCTTTATGATATCTAGACCGATAACAGCAGAATGAAGTAGATACTATTAGAAAAAGTAGCTACGATTGAGGAATGCGTTGTCTTGAAATTTAAAAGGTAACAAAAAGCAAACAGCAATTGAAGAAAAAACCCTTAAGATTACACTGATATTTTTTCAGTCCTAAAAGAATTAATTTTGATCTTCTGTTATAGGTCTTAAGAAAATAAATGACAGTGCTATTATTCAAGTGAAAAGTCTCGAATTAAGATTCGTTCACTTCTCAGTTCTTTGGGTCAAAAACGAAACTTTCAAGTAATGCAATATGTAAAATTTCTATTATTATTGAGTACATGATCTATTCTTTTTATAAGTAACATATATAGTATGGTAAATTTGATTTTAATTAGATGATAAAAACAAATTAAAACATATTTGGAAAATAATAAAACTTTTTTTTTAAATCTAAAAAAGTTGACACACCAGCAACATTGTTAGAAGTTCACAATTTATAAATCTCTAACCTTTTGTCTTTTTTAAAAGCAATTACAAATCTACCTCTTTCTAAAGTACATTGTGCGATGAAATCCTAATTTTAGTTATAAATGCCCATTTTATAATTTATAATTGGTGAAATGATAGTATCAAAAATGTTTTAACTATTAGAATGGTTTTTAAAAATCACCCCACTTGTAACATTCATTAAACTGTTTCCAGATTTGATGTCATATATTACTTTTTTATTCTTCTTACTATTTTTGTAAAGATTAATCAAAGTAAATAAATTTTTTACATATTCTAGTAATCCATCATATGTTGTAGTTGAATGAACAATGTTACCATTATTTTGGAAGATCGTATTCTTAGTTTTATCAGTGTTGACCACAAAAAACCCATTTATCACAAAAAATCTATAAATTCATTAACTAATCTTTGTAAACTTCCTTTTGATTTAGCAAATAAACATCTGTGTCAGCAAATAAGAAAAAAAATTGACGGCGTTCACTTAAAAATATTTAGTATTTTAACTATTAATTCTTTGCATGTCGTTTATAAACCATAGAAGTAGATGTTTTCTTATTTTAGTCTTTTCAAATCCCTCTTATAGTAACATGATACACCTCTGCTAGCTCTAATTCTTTTTTTATCTTGTCATTTTACCAAACTTATTTCTTGGAGAACTTGATTTCTATATTTCTATTTATCGGTCAAAACGTCTCAACCAAAATCACATTTGTCATTCTCATGTATATTTAATCTACTGATATTAAATGAACGAAATTAAATTTATCCCACTCGGACCCGTCTTATGCCTCTAAACCGACGTCCTTTGATCAAATTTACGGAACTATTTATTCTCTCGCTTTAGTATAGAGCATGTCTAATACTTAATTCAACGTATTACCGTTTTGAATTTTAAAAATTTCTAATTTTTTAATGTTTAAATTTAGCGCGCTGATACTTAATAAAATTGTTTCACACTCAGAAAGTTTACCTTTATTTGTGAGACTGTAAGAACTGGTCGTAGTTTCAAAATTATTTCTTAATTCACATTTTCTTTAACTTAATTCAGGTAAATAACAAATCTTAAAACCTTTTATTTTGATATAAATATATAACAAATACCTGCTAAATTTTGATGTGCCAGATGTGCACATTTCGGAAAATCATTCCTCATCAGTGACACTCGGAGCGGAACAGTTTGATAGATTAAAAAACATAAAAATTAAAAAATCAAGAATTAAGGTGTTATTTTAAGACCACTTCAATCTTATAATATTGTTTTTTAAGATTGTCAAAAATGTTATCCATAATTCCAAAAACAAAATTGCCAAAATTTGCAAAATTAAAGATAAGGAAAACTTTATTAAGAATCTGTTGGTGAAACTCGGACCTGGTTGCATTTGTATGAGTTGTAAAGTCATTTGCGGCGTTACCAAGTTTAAAATATACATATTTTGTAATGGTAATTGGACATTTGATTGTGCTTTTGATATTGTTCAGGCTATTGGAGAAATGCATCATTTTACTGCGACAAGCTTTAATCTAGAAAACTTGGGTCAAATGTTTCTCTTTATTTTGTGTTCAGTACACAAGCATCCTTTTATATTCACTTTCACTTTTATCATGTTTTAGCAGGGCTTATTCTAAAATTGTCTGTAATAATCTTAAATTATTTCCTTTCTCTTGAAGGCTTTTCATGGAAACAGAATATATTCCTTTAGGACTTAGGGGTAATTCGGTTCATTAAAACCTTTTTTATAATCTTAATCTAATAGGGGGTCATACAAATTTTTGTTTTAATCTTAATGCTGTTTCGGCTATATGGATAAACGTTAAATATTACTCGACACATATCGACCATATAATTTTCTTCAGTTCATAATTCAACACAATAACCAGTTCTACAATATATTATATATAATACAAATACCAGTTAAATTTTGATGTGCTTTTAACAAAAACTTTTTTAACCTACAAAAGATTACTAAAATTTAAAAAAAATCATGAAAAAGCATGACGCTTTTAAAATTGATAGTTAATTAAAGTTTTTATAAACACACATACATTGAAAATAAATCATTAATAATATTATAAATACAAGAACAAAACAGGTGTCTTAATGCATTTAAAGGCTAAAACGTATGTTTAAAAAGGATAAGTACTATTGTCTTGCATATAATATCTTTTTAATCAGTTATTGAACCAATGAATTATTGATTACATAAAAAATAATAATACGTGTCAGTATTCATTTAAAAGCAATATCAAGTGAGTTTCAAAGAAACCCAAGCGTGGCTTCGGCATCTTTTAAAAGTTACCTCCTACCACTCGGATTCTTGTTGGTCTAAGATACTTAGAAGGAAATATACAATTAGAAAATGTAAAAATAAATTTAAACAAGAGGCCCAAGATGGCCCTAATTTTCTCACCTGAATTTAAATGTAACTGGTATGTCTTGATAATACCTGTTAGGTCATAACATGTTGCCTCAATAGAAGTGGTTTCAGATAACATTATTTTTATTGTTTTGGTTTTTAGGTATATAGGTCACTGTGACCTACTTTTGGTAGCCAAAGCGACCAGAACACAAATGAGAATGGCAATTGTCTAAAGGTGTTATTGACTAATATCAATGAAATGTGACCAGTAGTGTCTGAGAAGAAGTCTTTTGATGGATGTATAGATGGATGACAGAGTTCCTATCCATAACAAAAGCTCACATGAGCAATTTTCAGATCCGGATTTAAGACTTTACAGATTTGACACATTAATTAAAATATTTAAAAAAAATTATTAAATTCAATTGCAAATTATATTTTAAAAATTGTTCAATTAATTTAAATAATGTCACATAACAATGATTTTGTAAAACAAAACAAAAAAATTCAAGGTTTTAGCTAAATCTACATATCAGTATTTCAAAAATAATAATTCACTAAAAAGTAAAAATTCATAAAATTTCTTCCATGCACCATTGTAAGTAATAAAAATTCAAAAAATAATAATAATAAAGTGGCTCCACTGGGATTTGAACCCTCGACCCTTGGGTTACACACATGTATTTCAAAAAAAAAATAATAATTACACTAAAAAGTTAACATTCATAAAATCTCTTCCATGCACCATTGTAAGTCAAAAAATTCAGAAAATAAAAAAAATAAAAAAATTAAAAAAAAAGTGGCCCCACTGGGATTTAAACCTCGACCCTTGGGTTGCTAGAATTGAAAATGAAAAAAGGCCGAAAAAAGCGACTTGTATTTTACAGAATTTCATGAAAATTGACAAACATATGTTTCTTCACATAAGAAAATGATGTTTGGAAAAAGAGTTCACCTAAATTTATTCATTATTGTAATTTTTGTAAAAAAGTTACATGTATTTACAATATACAAAAAATAAACGCAAAAACGCGTAACCTTATTTTTCACAAAAATTATTGAAATTCACAAACTTGGTATATAAGATGCCGTAGATGCCAAATATCACATCAGATTATATCTCAGTGAAGTGGTTTGGGAGAAGAAATTTTTTTAGGTTTTTAACTATGTAGGTCATTGTGCCCCACATCTGGTACCTATGGCAACCAAAAACACAAATCTGAAAGGCAATGTTCTATAGATACATTTGACCAAGTTTAAACAAAATTTGACCAGAAGTTTCTGAGAAGAAGTCGTTTGAACCAATTGTTGACGAACGAACGGACGGATGGACGGACGACGGAGGGTCTGCCTCTATTGATACCAATAGCTCACATGAGCACTTTGTGCTCAGGTGAGCTAAATATATATATATATATATATATTCATATATATATATATATATATATATATATATATAAATATATATATATATATATATATATATATATATATATATAAATATATCTCATGATATTAGTGACATAGTTGGAAACCATAAACTTTTTGTACAATTATTTCTTAATAAAAAAAACTCAGTCTTGGAAATCATATATATTGTTTTTGTACAGCTTTATTTTATTTGCCGTATATGTCTGTAATAAAAAACGTAATTGTTTGAGGTTTTCGCCTTGGAACAATTTTTCAATTTTTTTATGTTGGCAGTAATTTTGACATGCCAAATTTTAATAATTCAGCTATTTAAGATTGCGTTATTTACAAAAAAAAAAAGATTTTGTCACAGAAGATACTATTCGATGCCAGTAGGGTCTGTCTTATTACATTTCAATCATCTGTCTTGTGTAAAGGTTTCAAATTTATTCAAATGTTTAAGAAATGTTAATTGGTTAGTTGTTGTTTTAGATCGTTTCAACAAGTTATCTGTGCAAAAGGCACAGTAGTTTTAATAAATCTATTTTAAAATAAATGTTAAATTCATTAGTATAAAATAAAGAAAACTGACTAAATACATGCAGTATGACAGACAATCCATACCCAAAACACAGGCAAATAACAAAACGATAAGACTTCACTAAAATGTTTATCTCCCGAAAGAAGGTTCAAAATGTTATATTTACTGACATTTGTAATAAGATCTTGCATCGATGATGCTAAATAAAAAATATCCGTTGTAGATACAAAGTCAACACAATCTAGCAAAATGAAACATTTATTAAAAGTACTAAATTCAAAGATTAAAGATATATATATATATATATATATATATATATATATATATATATATATATATATATATATATATATATATATAATGTCAGCAGAATTGTCTACAAACTGAATAAATTTAAGCCTCGTAATTATCCTGTTCTTGGTTCCGTTGAAGGTTTTCAAGAATGTTTTTTTAAGTAACAATTTTCGTTCTTTTTATTAAAGTATAGTCAGGGTGACATTAACGTGTTACTTTTTGCTATAATGCATCAATACGTATGAAAAATATGTCTTTGTATTACTGGATACAAAACGGGATGTTAAGGTTTCTTTTTGCAAATGTAAATACATTTAGTAAATGACAGTCGATGATAAAAATCGATGGAGCGTTTTAGTCATCATTCAAACACATCCGGCCAATGAACGAAATTTTAAAGATTATAAAATTATTAGAAAAACAACAGCATTTCAGTTTATAACACTCATCTACCAATTTCATTTTTTTAAAATTGATTTTTAATAGTTGTTTTCATACTCACTGATAACATTCCGTCAACTAAGAATGAAAGGACTAGTTTCTTGGCTTTTTATGGAATATTTTACTTGCGTATTGGGTAAATATATGTAATATTTATGCTCTTTGAGACAATTCTAACAAATAATTTTTTTTACTTTTCAATACTATATAATTTAGTATAGCTGAACTATAAATATATATGAATGTAATTATGAATATTTTACCCTTAAGGAATAGTCGACTTCATCTAAAATATATATGAATAAATGATAGTATTTGCAAATAAACAACTAACGTTTTTGTCACAAATGCAATAACAAGCAGTGTAGTATATGTTTATTTAATTCTAGCTCTGATTTAGATTCTTATTCGTATACACTTATTTAAGAGTTTATATTATATTATATATATATATATATATATATATATATATATATATATATATATATATATATATATATATATATATATATATATGTATGTAATCCAAATATGATGTTTTACCGTTTTGTCGTTTTGGACTACAATTCCTTATTCAATTCCAGATGTCAAAAATGGATATAAGTATTAAGTCAAAATATCATTTATCATTTACTTTAAAAAACAGTACGCATGTGATACTTGGATTTAAACTTTGCCCTTTGTTAATTTATATTTAAGATTTCGTGGTTGTCTGTACCACTTAGGTTATTTACGTTTTTGCAGTATGGATATAGCAGAGATATCTATGTTATGAAGTTGTGTTTATACCAATTAACGGAATATTATTGTCTTTTTAAATATTTTATTAAATATTATAGGAGTCACAATAAGATTTAACTAAAACAACTGATATTTGCTAGCTTACGAACGATAAGAAATACTATGATAAAGAGAAATATATTTTTAAAAAATGCACGTTTAGTTGTTGAATCCATTCTACTTTCAGTATTTTTAAAGTTATAACTTAAAACTTCTTAATCTGCGAGAAATTGTAATTCTTTTATTATTAAATAATATATAATACATTTTATTCAACTTCTTTAAGGTTGCACCGGTTCCATCTGGAAAGAGATCGCTGATAGCAGTAATGGAAATTTGTGTTATTTACAATGCATGAGAGACCCTGCCTCCTTACGTTTTGCATGTCAGTTTTCAGAAGAATTATGCAAAGCTCTTGTATGCAAAAAGTATTGCAAAGATGGAAAAGATGAAGATGTGAATATGGAGAGCTTTTATTATAAAAGTATGCATACTATAACTTCTTAAACAGTATTTATACATAAGGTCTACATAAAGCATGCTGTTCGTTAAATAAAATTAGAGTTGAAGCCAAACACATTTGAAACAAATTTAAAAATTATTTTCATTCTTTAACGTTGATTTTCTTTCACTGATTCGCTACAAAATGTTTTTTGGTGGAAAAGATTCTATTATTTTGCTGATGAGACATGATGCATGCATTGTTGTAGCAAAATGAAATTATGTCTGAATTTGTAGACTAAGTAAACTTTATTTAGCATACGTCGGTAATGCAAGTAATTGAGGTACTTTTGGTTGTGGTTAAGATTGTAAAGTAATGTTAAACAGTAGCGGTTTTAAATCAAAACTATGTAAGAAGTTTAACTTCATATTGGGAATAAATTTAACTTCAATTTTAAATTTTTAAATACTTTAAGAAGTATTGGAAATAATTTTATAGCTTTTAGGGTACAATCGGTTTGGTCATTTCGAAGTACGTGTTTTAAGTCTACACTATTTGATAAATAATAAAGAGCTCTTGCTACTTGCAAACTTATAATAATAATAATTTTTTATTCTAAACAGACATTACAGAAAAAGGTAACTATAAAGGAGTTTAATGTGTAAATCGATGAAAAAGACATAGCAAATAACAAAAAATAAAATAATAAAACAAAAATAGTGACGGCAATTTTGTTTTAATTTCGGAAAACAGTTTAATTCCGGTACACCAACCATCCAAAATCAAAATAGTGTATTTGTTAATTTAAAAATCTTTGACAGCATGATCCTTTTCTAAATCAGCACTGATAATTATTATAATAATAATTATATTATTATTTCCTTATAATTTAGATAAAGCTGAGTCTCTTTTAACGTGTTATGTAATTATGCATCGTTCTCGGACGATTTACCTGGCAGGCCCCATAAAACAATAACTAAAAATGATGGAAATTTTAAACATTCGTACTTGTATCCAACAAGTTTCCTATATTGATCAATCATGCTGTCATTAGTTTTTTCAACTAGTGTTAGTCGAAGAAATCCTCTACAATACTAGAAATGATGCATAGAGTGTGTTTAGTTATTTAATTTGACTCCGTGTTAAAAACGCAAAAATGTCCATTTAAATAATTTTGATGCTTTTTTAAAATATGCTTTGGTTGCGTGGCATTGTTAGCATTTTAAAAATCCCTTTTTATACTCAACCTATTTGTTGTACTGTATATAGCCAGTTTTCCTAAACTTTTTTAATTTAATATTTTCTTGTTTAATATTTTCTTATTATGTTTAGTTTTGATCTTAAATTTAAACTCACATGGCCAAAAAGCTATAGCTTAGAATAGTTTGTCTAAATGTTTATGTGTTATTAGTACCTGATTTTGGTTTCTACTTCTATTTTTCTCCAATAATTATAAAAAATTGATTCCAAGCACATGACTTTTTTTAGTAGAATAAAATTCCTTTTTGTATTTTATGCGTTTATCCCTTCTTCTTTATCTCTACACAACTTACTTTCTTTTGACGCTTTTATCAGCTTAAAAATCCGACATGTGCTTTAAAATGTAACTTTCACACTTAAATTTGCAATAAACAAAATGTATTCTCTTAACGGCCTAATACTTTTTTAACATTTAAGGCATATATATGAAAAAGGCAAATTTTGAAACAATATTGAAAAGGACTTAAATTTCAATTTCATTATTTATAACCTCATTAAAAGTACTTTGTTTGTTCGTTTTAAAAAATGGCGGAAATAACACCTTTGTTATGCTTTTAATTTGTTGTTCTTGGAAATATCAAGCGTCATTTTTCTACAAAGTCTCAAACAAAACATAAACATACAAGTCCACGTCCAAATATAAATTCCCCCCCCCCCAAAAAAAAAAAAAGTTAAAGCGATAACTCACCTTCTTATGTGAGGTTTTGTTAAAATATTTCAGCAAAAAAAAAATAAATAAATAAAGTTACACTATTGTTGAGGACCTTGGTTTTAATCATGATTTTATCAAACTTTATATGTTAATCCAGCATCTGATTTTAAAAAGCAGGTCATTTTAACGTTACAATGTAATAAGACAAGTATTGTTTAGTCTTTTCAGCTTGCAACAAAGGCTACACTTTTGTTGAGGACATTGGCTTGTTATATAGAATAGTTATACCGGGTAAAAGTCACGATCTCAGTATGCAGGACTGCAGGAAGGAGGGAGCTAGTCTTTTACTTGTTAACTCTGAAGGGATCTTCAATTATACAAAAGCTTTGATTATGGATGCTGGTAAGTTCAGAAAACTTTCCCAGTGGTTATTCCTATTTTTTCATTTTAATAAAATGTGAAATATATATTATAACATCGTCGAGTGACAAGGTAGCCACAAAGATCAAAGTTATCATTGATTGCCTAGTGCCTCGTTATATTTTACATATCAAATGTCGAGATTTTTAACTCACTTGGAGAATGAACATTTGCGCTATGGCATAGCACAGTAAGTTCATGTTTACCTATCTTAATTTACCTTAATTTCTAGGCAGTTTTTAATAAACTTTGTCAGAAATATATAACACAAATACCTGTAAAATTTTGATGTGCCAGAGGTGTGCATTTCGGAAAATCATTCCTCATCAGTGACACTTGAGGCCGAAAAGTTTGAAAAAAAAGCCAAACAGTTGAAAATTAATGACTCTAAAGATCCAAAATTATATATGAATCCAAACCCAGCCAAGAAATACTTTGCATGAGGGAACAAACCTTAGTTTAAAATAAATTTCAAAATTAAGACGCCTGAAAATTTTGCTAAATGGTATATTTTCTGAGAGTACAAAGTAATTTTCTATTGTATTTCAAAATTGTAGGATCGATACACAAAGCAATATTAGACCAGTTTCTCACATTTGCTCATTCATCTTCTTAAACATTTATCGGAAGCTAAAATTCTCTCCAATTTCAAGTTTGTACAGTTTGTCAAAACAATTGATAAATATAACAGAGTTGTGTTGAAATTTTAAACATTTGTGGAATAGCTTGACATTATTTAAATTTTACTCAATCAAAAATTAATTGCACGGCATTGCTTAGTGTTGATATCTTGAATGCCTTAAAGATTTAAAAATCAAAGGTCAGATGTGTTCTAAACACTACAGACTTTGATCTTAAATGGATTCATTTGAAAGTGGACTGAAAAATCTCGTGCTAGTTCGAGATGGTCTTATAAAACATAATTTTCTTAAAAGTAATACCTCTTTGAATACATAAAAGTAATAATGAAATTTTTTCTTTGTTGTTGTCTTAACATCATAACTTGTTTTTTTTTTTTTTTTTTTTTTTTTGTGAAAATTCACTGAAAATATGCTCCGTGTTTATGTGTTTTATTAAACAATACTTGTAATTGTTTCTAAAAAAACTACATCGTAAGGATAATGAATGGCATTATGGTTTCAGTTTTCATACTTTTAAATCTGACTTTAAAAGGCATTGGGTCAAAGTTAAAGGTCAATGTAACGACCTGTCACCTTTTCCCCCTTGTATCACAAACTATTTTAAAGCTATTTAAATTGAGATTTAATTTATATTGGTTTGTCTTAATATGTTTAGATAGGGTTTATTCGCCCGTTCGTAAGTGCTTGAAAAACGGAAGATTTATGTTCTCGTGGTCTCTGTCAAACTGGAGACTATTGCATCGAGAACGCTAATAACCATGAACTAAAATGGTTTTATTTGAAATCCTCAAACAAAAGCATATTTGGGCCACATTTACTTTTTTCATAATTTAATCTTTAATATTTTACATTTCATTCTGATAATTTTACACTTTAATGTATAAATAAAACTTTTATTGTACATTTTTTCACTTTAAACTGAAAATGTTAGGTTTTTATCTGAAAAAAATTAAACGTGAATTTTCAGGCCTATTTAAAACAAAAGTAGAAAATGGATTATGATTTACAAAAGATGAAGTACAAATGACTATGTAAAATCAATTGAAAGTCTTTTGAAATAAACTAAATGCTTGGTCGATATTTTTAACGCAGATAGCCACTCATACCATTCTTTTTATATATTACATGTTTATAGAATGGTAAATCAATAAAAGTGCTAGAGTAAACACGGTGTATCAATTAATTTCTTAACACTTTAACAACCAGATATCAAAATCTTTTTCATATTGCAAAATTTTCAATCAAATCGGATGTTTTATGAATTAGTTATATTTTTGTGTTTAACTTTAAAATAACCCGTTTTGTTGACTATTCACGATTTCTGGATTGTTTCATAAATGCTTTCATTTGCCATTTGTAAAATTCCCATTGCTGCAATCTTGAGGGCCTCTGTGATAATATTGACTATAAACGGCAAAAACCTTGTCACTCAGTTTATGAATACATATAAAATGCAATTCACAATCCGGAACTTCATTACCATAGGTTAACAAACATGGCTGCCACGTCACTTTTGTTTATATTCGAGACAAGCTTTAAAACGAATTTACGAAATTTTACAAGAACGGTTCAATAGTTCAAATGCATAAAATAAAATTAAATGAAATTTTAATAGAATAAATTACACCTGGCTAATATTGACCGTAATATTGACATTTTGAGACATAGAGTTTAAAAAATCAAACGATGTTTTTGATTGCCTGTTGAAAGAACGGACAAGAACTGGTATGTCAAAACTAACAACCCAGAAAAAAATCTTATAAAAATTCCTTCCTACCTTGGCAAAGCTGCTATATCCCCTATAATTTTGAGACAATGTGTAATGTACAATTAGTCAATTTAATTTGTGTCTCGCGGGATTTCAATTACAATTAAAATTAGATTTACGAAACACAACAGAAAAATCACAAGGTGGATTTGGTAACCATCCAAAAATGTCCCAGAAACGTATACATGCCACATCCAGCGAAAATTTTCCGTTCCACATGTATCGTTCGTTGATCAAAAAATACAAAATCAGCTACATGCTTTTAAATTAAAAGCACAGGGAGATACTAGCAACTCCTCAAAACTATCATTCATAAGTACTTAGAACACTTTGCTAAACTTCAAACGATCATTTTTTAAACCTTGGGAAATATTTGCATCGCATAAGGCGAAAAGAATAAGTATGCTCCTCACTGCATTTGAACAATACCATGTATGAAGCTCGGCACATAACGGCGCAGATTCGAAACCCACATGTTTGGCCAATTTAAGATCACCACCTGCTACAGTTTCCTCCGTTTCAGATTCAGAACTGCACTTTCATCATATAGCCAGCAATATTTCAATGCAAACAACACTACTCCTAATTTCTTTGCAAATTCTCACTTCAGTTCTGTTCTTGTGCATTTTTAACTTCCATAGTTGAAATGGCGCCAAACGGGTGAACCTTATTTTCGACCGAAATATAGTCAACAAATAACAACACATTTGTTATTGATACTCAATTTTTTATTTATATCATATTATATTCAATATTCTCAAAATATGTTATACCAATGAAAAATCGAGAAAATGCCATTAATATACCTGATAATACTTCTATTTTTTAAACCAAAACCACCCTTTGCTACCCCACACCAAAAATAGTGCGGATTAATAATGTGTCGTTCTCGGTCTAAAATGCAGGCTCTTCGTGGCTAGTGCGTCTACTGGACTCCCCCTCCAATGTACATGTGTTATAGATGGGAATGTTTTAGTCTTAAAATCAAAGAATAATTTTTTTTAATATTTAACGAAAATTTGACAATTGAACTGTATTAAAATGATGTTCATTGTCAATATAAATGCAAAAAAAGCTTTGCAAGGCAAACTAATCATGACGAGCCAGTTGTTGCCTTCATACTGACAATGAACATCATTTTAATACAGTTCAATTGTGTTAATCATTTTGTATTTTATTACTTGAAACAAGTGTAAATATTTTTGTAAATCACATCTACTTTTTTTCTTTTTCTTTTTTATCTCTTAAACAGAAGTAAAACTTTTTTATACTGTTTTTTATTTTAAAAATCAAATAATAAATTTTATCCCTACTTTGCATTGTTGATGTACATATTTGCTTCAAAGTTTAATTCCTTGTTAATCGGTTAAGCAAGATACCTTGATTTCAAGAGTTTTGTTAACCATGTTAAACCCTATTAAACTTAGTTTTAGATGCACTGACATTGCCGTTTAATTATGAACTTTGTCGTTTTATTTAGTTTATTTTATTTTTAAAATATGGTTTATTTTTATAAATTTTACCAATTTGTTATCTTGTAAAACCAATATAAAATCAATAAAATATGTGTGGGATTTATTTTTTCGCAAAGTTCAACATGAATTTCCACCACAGAACTTTTTTTCGGTTTATGAATTATATTATATGTTAATCGAACATGTACTTATTCACTACCAGGGTATATATACAGCACCACCTCAAAAGTATAAATAATAACGAATAAATAATAATAACGAAAATAATAACAAGAAGAATATCAAAACACGTGTTTGACAAAAAATTGAAATATAATATTTTAACACAACAGGTCGAAGCAACAAATATATCTCAATACTAAGATGTCCCTTAGCACGAATACAAGCCATTATTAGCTTAAGACTGGAATGATACAGGTTTTGTATGTATTCGGGAGTGTAGCTAACCAAAATGTCCGTGATTGCATAAAACAGCTGATCCTGGGTGTCAATATGTCTGAAGCGGTTTTTTTAACCTCCGCCTTATACGCTGCTCTGGTGACTGGACAGGCCAGGTCATGTCACTAATTCCATTATTATATGACTATGATTCTTTCTTTTCGTCTATTGGTCGTCATACTGTCACGTGTCATTAAATATTTCGTGTATTGCTTGTCTAAATGCACGTGCGGTCAATAATATGAGGTCCGGACTGGTTCAGACCCCTTTTCAGCCTCAATGATTTGAGTTGCTCAGATGATGGAGGAGACGGCATTTTGTGTATTGTTTGTATTGCATGGAATCTACTAAATTTCACTTGAAATAGGCAAATAGTTATTTGTCATATAATAAAACAATTATAGTCTTTGAATGAGGTCAATACATGGTTCTATGGACTTGATGCAACCAATATTCAGAGGCCTTCATCTCTCTGTTACTTCTCAACTATACGGGTCCGATGTAATGGGGTATTGTCGTCCTGGAAGCGGTAATGTCCAATAACGAAATGACTGGCTAAAACAGGCCAGAGATATTTATCCAGTATATCACAATATTAACCACCATTTATGTTTCCGTCTACCTTGCATAAAGTACCAACTCTCCGCGAACTCATGCAGTCCCATAACATTAATGACACTTTACACTGTGATGGTAGACACATATATTCTGGAAAAAATGCTTCCTCCGCAGTTCTCCAAACGTACACACGATCAATGATTTTCTCCAATTACTACCTTAGCCTCATGACTACATATAATGGGATTCTAGTGATACCGTCTTCGCTTAAGTCACCAAGAAAGACGTTTTCTTTTATTCACTTTTCTAAAAACCGTCTTCTGACGATTTACACGTCTAAAAATTTTATACTTTTGTAAATATCTTTGAAAAGTCGTCTCATGAACGTCACATTACCAGCATTATTAAACTCCCTGTAACTTCCTGTAAAGGCAACCAACGATTCTTTTTAACATCCCGAAACACCCATGCTTCAGTTCGTAATTTCTGCTATCTTTTTTTTCGTGAATACTTTTGAGGCGATTCTGTAACTTTATATGAAAGTTTTATCTCTTCTTATGTTTATACTTTTTATAACGCTTTCAGTAAAATAGCTTGTCATATAACTTATAATATGAATTCTAAGGTAAGAAATGACATTACTTCATCAGTGTCAATTTTGTGAAAAATGTTGTTCTATTTTAGACTCTATATGTAAATTAATTGCATTGCATAAAGTCGATAAACAATAAACATGCATTTCAGCAACAACTTGTCATTCAATTTATTGTTATATTATGAATGTCTCGTTTTATATATAAGAACTTTTTTCTATTCTCTAAAGATACGGTCTATTCTAATTCAGTAAGATACATTTTGCGTAATAAACTTACTACTATCTCTATCACCCCTAAAGATGCGCTTGGAGAACATGAACATTGTTTGACGAGGGTATTGTATATTTACATTTAGGTGGAGGACCAGGTGTAGCCGACAGTCCTACTTGGGGATATTTAATTGATGGCAAATACGAAAATGGAAAATGGATTGATGGTTCCAATAAGGAAATAGCTCAATACTTTTGGGATCCGAATATGCCACAAATGCCATATGAAGGCACTTGCATGGTCGTAACATATACAAGCAACGGTCCGTGGCTGGCAAACAGAAGTTGTGATACGGAATTTGCTTTCATTTGCCAGATATTTATATAGTGGACACATCCAACCAAATTGTTCGATTCTGTGATGCTTAGCTTTTGATAAACTAAATTACGATAGCGTTATAGTATACTTGTTTTCTGAATTCAAGAAAAGGCTTTGGATTGTTTATCATAAAAATCCTCCTTTGAGAATCCGAATGTTGTAATCTACGCTAAATGAGCACATTCAAATTGAACAAAACGTTTTCCGAGACGTTTCTTATTTAAATGTGTCAAATTGAATCTTAATTCACTGAGTAAAAAAAAACTTATAAACATTTTATGTGTATCGATAGGTCGTACTTAATCAAACTAACCAGACTTTATAAAACCATAGCAATTCTTTGCTGCATATAAAGGTGAAATAATGTGTAATAATGTTTGTTTCATAAAATACTTTTTATATATTTTTTCAAAATCTTTTACGCCCAAAGAGCGTAAAAATAAAAGGTGAAACTAAGCAATATTTTATCCATGTATACATTAAAACTGGTGATTTGATTTTTGTTTCATTGTCTACTTTGCCCTCAAAATGGTGCAATTTATTGTGAAAAATGTTTACCACATGTTTATCAATGTGTGCACTTATTCTGGCTGTCAAACAACGGATGTCTTTGAACAAAATACTGAGTATAAGGCTGGAATTATAGCGAGTTTTACTAACACCAGTAAAAATTATGCTTATCTACTTCTTTATTGAAACAAAACGGGATTTATTTTTCGATTTTTTTTTAAAAAAAAATTATCTATTTATTTATTTTATTTAGTTTCCGGAATCCTGGTTTGTGACGTACATTCTATTTCCTGCAAACCTAATTACAAAATAATGAACTATGTATATAGTATGTTTGAAATAAAAATAAATACATTGTGTAGTATAAATAAAATATTCCGTGGTAATAAGGATCACGCGCTTTTTGTTATTAACAAATCTCATACCGCCTGAACAGGTCAATAGACTGAAAGTCTTCAAAAAAATAATAATAAATAAATAAAATAAATAAATGAAAAATTAAAAAAAATAAGACTTATTTCTAAGATTTTCTATGGCCAAAGATGAGTATGCGAACATTTACTTTTTATTTTTTGAAAATTACATAAAAATCTCTTTTTTATTGAACATCAAAAGAAATGGCCAAATTTTTCTCAGATAAGTGGAATCTTTGCAAATTATACATCATTTACAAAGCTAAAATACACATTAGACTGAGTGATTGCACATAAACAAAAATAAAAAGAAATATTTTCATTTTCATATATAAATCAATATTTTCATTTGCCTTGTGAAATTCCCATAGCTGCAAGCTTGAGAGCCGTTGTAATTATTATTGACAATGAATGCCAAAAAATTTTGTCACTCCGTGTATGAATACATATAAAATGCAATACACAATCCGGAACTACATTATCGTAGGTAAACAAACATGACTGTCACGTCACATTTGTTTACATTCGAGATGAGACTGAAAAACACATTTACAAAGTAAAATAAAAGAAATTGATAAAATAATATTTTGATAACATATAAAGGCACCTGGCTGATATTCACCGTAATATTGACATTGTGAGAGACAGAGTGGTGTTTTTGATGGCCTGTTGAAAGAACAGACAACAACAGATCAGTCAAAACCATCAAACCACAAAAATGTTTTGAACAATCGTATCTTTAAAAAATTCTTCCTACCTTGACAAAGCTGCTATATACCCTATTATTTTGAGACAATGTGTAATGGTACAACTTGTCAATCAATTTTGTGTCTCGCGGGATGTAAATTTCAAGTGATGTAAATTTCAAATGGAATTAGATTCACGCATGTATGCCACATCCAGTGAAAATTGTCCGTTTCACATGCTGTGTTTGTTGATCGGAAAAACTGAAAAATCATCTACATGCTTTTAATCAATTTACAAGGAATACAATAGGAACTCCTCAAAAGTACAATAATGGTTTAAGTACTACACAACTCCTTGCTAACCTTAAAACGGCAATTTTCTAATTTTTGAGAGATATTTGCACCACACCAGGCGTAAAGAATAAGTATACTTCTCACTGCTTTGCTGTCTACATTTGAATGATACCGATTATGAAGCTCGGCATATTATGTAAGAGTGAATCTCAACCTTACAATGTTGACATTCCAGAAAAAATCTCTCGGTAAATCCCTGTCTACTCACATATCACAGATTCGAAACCCACATGCTTGGCCATTGAAGATTATCCTCAGCTACAGTACCCCCTTCCCGTTTCAGATTCACAAATTTCACTTCCGACATTTAGCCAGCAATCTTTTACTCCAAACTTCTTTGCAAATTGAAATGCTAACGCGCGTTATTCCGTTTGCCTGCAAAGTTGTTGCCTTCATATTGACAATGAATACCATTTTAAAACAGTTCAATTGTTAATTAAAGACTGATAACTGGGTGAAAGCATATTTGATTACTCGTGCTAAAACACACCATTGTACTTTTTTGTTGGAAAATTACTTTAGATTATTAACATTTGTATCAAGATCTTTTGCAGATAGTTGGTAAAATTGCTTTTTAAAGGTTTGTGGTTTTCTCAAGGCACTCTTGTTTCCTCAACTATCTCTGACTGACCTCGATGATACGTGAGAAAAAAATCCTGACTAGGACGTTATACACTATAAATGCACAAGACTCAACTATCACATCATTAAACTGAAAAATTAAGTGTTAAGCGGAATTTACAATCTTATAAAAAAGTCAAGGTGACTAATACGCACCACAATACAACAATTACAAAATAATTTGCCATTAACCAAAATGACACTGCGATAACTGGTTACTAAATAATTTATAAGGCATTATCACACGTTCCTGACAAATGATTTTAAGTAAGGTTTTTGGTCCACTCCATATTTTTGACAGATGGTGTTTAGTTTTCTGTTCCAGGTATTTGTTTACATCAAATCATCACACATTGTGATACGTGATTCCAGTTTTTTAAGTCCCGAGTATTTGTATGGATGAATACATTACACATTTAAATTAGTATTTCCTATTTCTCTAGACCATGTGTTTTTTGACATCAAGGGTCACACATTGTGACAAGTGGTGTTCAGGCCCAAGTTTCAAAATGATTAATCAATAGACCAGTTTTAGTTGTCCATACTTCCTTAGTTACTCCAAAGTACAATCTTTATGAGCATAGTTACTTCCGGTTTGTGAATTTTCTGAGTTTACCGTTAAATGGATAAAAGGATGGGCTAAAAATGAAGCCTTCTTCAACTGATATAGTCATTTTTATTATGGCAATTTGCTGTGCTCTCTACATTGAATATACCTACAGTTATATTATTAATGTTACACGCTGCCAATGCTCACAGATAAACAGATGTCTAATGATTTCTGTGTAATCTAAACAACAAAATGGTGACGGAATAGACAACTAAAATTGGTCTATTGCATATTATAATATTGCCACTGTTACAATCCAACAATTCCTGTGTGGCAGTTGCAATTTAATACCTAATGTTATATTAAAATTGCCTAGGGGAAGTTTGTTGAACAAAAAAAATTGTTTCGAAATTAATTATTTAAATATCGATGAGAGATAAATGGAAATAATTTAGTTTGTGTACAAACAATTCAGTTAATATTTTGAATATATATATATATATATATATATATATATATATATATATATATATATATATATATATATATATATATATATAATCTCCTACTCGAAATTTCTTATTTCGGTAACTAATTTCTGGCTAAAATGTTATAGATAGCTGGGTAACTGAAGGGTCGGTCCTCGTTTTGACGAGCAATATTTAATAATCCCCTTTTGGAGAAGTCCGCGTAATTAGGTCTACATACAGTCTATCGAGTAAGCTGGAGTAACTCCTAGGTTAGCAAAGACATACCTCGTAAATGTTGAATTTATTTTATAATTTGCTTCCATTGAAAATAAAATCTTTGCAGTTAATGCAAAAAAGATAACGCTGACTTTTTAAACAAACTTTGCGCCTGGCATATGATATTATGAAGTTAAAAAACTGAAGAAAAGTTTGAAACATGAAATGTATCGTCGATGAAACAATTTCCCGTCACTACGCAGTTTAATTCCTTTCCTTTTTTTTTTAATTCTCACGACTAATCTCAGCAGCCGAAACACCACAACAGGGTAGTTATCATCATTCAATCATCGGTTCTATCTTATCTTTAAATATCATTCTGTCATCGTTACTCGCTTAAGCTGACGCATGCTACATCTACATACAAATTAACGCATACATTCAAGTGTAAAGAATCAACGGTCTTAATGTATAGATCGTAATGAAAAAAGAATAAAATAATGTTATTGGAAATAAAAGTGCAAAATTGAACTGCAGTAGGGCGGCAAAAAAAAAAAAAAAAAAAAAAAAAAAAAAAAAAAAAAAAAAAAAAAAAAAAAAAAAAGGAGGTGGAGTGGAGTAATGATAACGCAACGCCCCAAACAAAATTTTTGTTCACTTATAACGAGGACGGTCAGTTCTGAGATAGTACATGAAGCGAACTGAAATTTGTTCACAAAGTGTGCGCCTCAAGAGTACTGGAACGTAGGCGTAAACCATTATTTTAATCGACTCCATCTAGAATAACAATAGATAATAAAAGGATTTAAATTGTTAAAATTGTCAATTCTGGAAAGAAAACTTGAGTACCAGGATAAAACCACAGACTTTCGGCAAACACACTGGCAAGCATTCTCACCGTAGGATCTGCATTTGCGGTACTCGAACCTTAGCGGTTATCATTACTCAACTTCATTTTTAAGTAACAAGACATATGGATAAACGAATGGCTTTAAATCGTTTACGAATTGGTGAGATGTAATGTTGTTGCACGTGATATCAGCGATTTTTCAGCTTTTTGCGACAGAAGCAAGGTTATTCATCTCTAAAGGTTATCTTAAGGACACGTTCATGAATGCGTGAGGTTTGCGAGGATAATGGTTTACATTTTACTAGCGCACACCCAGGGCGACTTATTATTATAGTTCTAGTCTACCAAGTCAGTTTACGACACAAGCATATAAATCCCCCAGTCGCATTTTCCTGGCACGGATATCCTCTACTTAATGCCAAGTGCCATGTCTAATATACGAACCGCCGACCACCCGCTCTGAAGGTGGACGCTCTACCACTGGGCCATCGAGGTGGTGAATCCAGAAAAAAAAAACAATTATAAACGTAATTCAGAGGTGATTACCAAATTTACCAAATACTATAATATTTGTTAGCAATATGTCGAAGTTTACTATACCACTACCGTAGCTCAGTTGGTTCTCGCTTCGTAAGTGGGAGGTCGAGGGTACAAACAACAGGCCGGGTCTGACCAAGAATTGAAAATTTGAAGCGACTGTTCTTTCGCCAAGCACTCGGCATTGAGAAATGGAAGTCACAGGGTCCCCCGGATGAGACCTTTAAAACCAAATACTCTTTGTCATTGCAGGGCTTGGCACGTTTAAGAACCCTCCCTGCACATTGCCCTAAGAGCTCTGCAAAGGTTAAAATTTCTGCCACTTCATCTATAGCTGGTGAAAATGTAATAGCTCTCAGTATAAATGAAATATTTTTAACCGGGACGTAAAACCCCGGTAAATCAATAAATCAATCCAAGTTTACTACTTTACGTTAAGAAAGGTTAGATTGTACATTTACACAAAGCCACAACACACTTATATACATGATAAACAAAGCCACAACACATTTATATACATGATACACAAAGCCACAACACATTTATATACATGATACACAAAGCAACAACCGTTTATGTACATGATACACAAAGCCACAACACATTTAAATACATGATTCACAAAGCCACAACACATTTATATACATGATACACAAAGCAACAACACATTTATATACATGATACACAAAGCAACAACACATTTATATACATGATACACAAAACCACAACACATTTATATACATGATACACAAAGCAACAACACATTTATATACATGATACACAAAGCAACAACACATCTATATACATGATACACAAAGCAACAACACATTTATATACATGATACACAAAACCACAACACATTTATATACATGATTCACAAAGCAACAACACATTTAGACATGATTCACAAAGAAACAACAAATTTATAGACATGATTCACAAAGCAACAACACATTTATACATATGATTCACAAAGCAACAACATATTTATTGTACATGATTCAGAAAGCAACAACACATTTATACATATAATTCACAAAGCAACAACACATTTATTATACATGATTCACAAAGCAAAAACACATTTATACATATGATTCACAAAGCAACAACACATTTATATACATGATTCACAAAGCAACAACACATTTAGACATGATACACAAAGCAACAACACATTTATATACATGATACACAAAGCCACAACATATTTATATACATGATACATTAAGCAACAACACATTTATATACACGATACACAAAGCAACAACACATTTATATACATGATACACAAAGCCACAACACATTTATATACATAATTCACAAAGCCACAACACATTTATATACACGATACGCAAAGCCACAACACATTTATATACATGATCCGCAAAGCCACAACACATTTATATACATGATACACAAAGCAACAACACATTTATATACATGATACACAAAGCCACAACACATTTATATACATGATACACAACACATTTATTTACATGATACACAAAGCAACAACACATTTATTTACATGATACACAAAGCAACAACAAATTTATATACATGATTCACAAAGCAACAACACATTTAGACATGATTCACAAAGCAACAACAAATTTATAGACATGATTCACAAAGCAACAACACATTTATACATATGATTCACAAAGCAACAACATATTTATTGTACATGATTCACAAAGCAACAACACATTTATACATATGATTCACAAAGCAACAACACATTTATTATACATGATTCACAAAGAAAAAATACATTTATACATATGATTCACAAAGCAACAACACATTTATTGTACATGATTCACAAAGCAGCAACACATTTATTATACATGATTCACAAAGCAACAACACACTTATACATATGATTCACAAAGCAACAACACAATTATTGTACATGATTCACAAAGCAACAACACATTCATATACATGATTCACAAAGCAACAACACATTTATATACATGATTTACAAAGCAACAACACATTTATATACATGATACACAAAGCAACAACACATTTATATACATGATTCACAAAGCAACAACACATTTATATGCATGATACACAAAGCAACAACACATTTATAAACATGATACACAAAGCCAGAACACATTTATACATATGATACACAAAGCAGCAACACATTTATCATACATGATACACAAATCAACAACACATTATATACATGATACACAAAGCCAGAACACATTTATACATATGATTCACAAAGCAACAACACATTAATATACATGATACACAAAGCAACAACACATTTATAATACATGATACGCAACGCAACAACACCAACTATATACATGAATCACAGAGCAACAACACATTTTATTCATGATTCACAAAGCAACAACACATTTATATACATGATTCTCAAATCAACAACATATGATTCACAAAGCAACAACACATTTATACACATGATTCACAAAACAACAACACATTTATACACATGATTCACAAAGCAAAAGCATATTTATACACATGATTCACAAAGCAACAACACATTTATATACAAGATTCACAAAGCAACAACACTTTATATACATGATTCATAAGGCAACAACATATGATTCACAAAGAAACAACAGATTCTTTACATGATTCACAAAGCAACAACACATTGACATGAATGTTTCACAAAGCAACAACATATGATTCACAAAGCAACAACAAATTTAGACATGATTCACAAAGCAAAAGCATATTTATACACATGATTCACAAAGCAACACATATTTATTTACATGATTCACAAAGCAACAACACATTTATATACATTATTCATAAGGCAACAACATATGATTCACAAAGAAACAACAGATTTTTTTACATGATTCACAAAGCAACAACACATTTACATGAATGTTTCACAAAGCAACAACATATGATTCACAAAGCAACAACACATTTATACACATGATTCACAAAGCAACAACATATACCATATCAACATTTAATACAGCTGTTTCAATTTAATTCGTTTTATTAAAGATTTCAATGTGTGTCTAGAATGTCTCTAATTAAACTGAAGATTTCAATGTATGACTAGAATGTCTCCAATCAACTGACGATTTTAGAGTGAGACTTTAATGTCTCCGATCAACTAAAGATTTCAATGTGGGACTAGAATGTCTCTAATTAACTGAAAATTTCAATGTATGACTAGAATGTCTCCATTCAACTGAAGATTTCAATGTATGACTAGAATGTCTCCAATTAAATTAAAGATTTCAGTGTGTGACTAGAATGTCTCCAATCAACTGAAGATTTCAATGTATGACTAGAATGTCTCCAATCAACTGAAGATTTCAATGTATGACTAGAATGTCTCTAATAAAACTGAAGATTTCAGTGTGTGCCTAGAATGTCTCCAATCAACTGAAGATTTCAATGTATGACTAGAATGTCTCCAATCAACTGAAGATTTCAGAGTGAGACTAGAATGTCTCCAATTAACTAAAGATTTCAGTGTGTGACTAGAATGTCTCCAATCAACTGAAGATTTCAATGTATGACTAGAATGTCTCCAATCAACTGAAGATTTCAATGTATGACTAGAATGTCTCCAATTAACTAAAGATTTCAGTGTGTGACTAGAATGTCTCCAACTAAACTGAAGATTTTTGTTACAATATTGTTCCCTACACACTGATTATATCATGTCATCATATGTAACGTTGACGGCCATACATTGGGAGATATATAATACAAAGAAAACATTTGAGCAGAAATTCTTAATGAAAAATCATGTAAATAATAAACGGCATATGTAATTAAAAACGTGTAATGTATTCGAACAAAAAACAACAAAATAAAACACACACACAGAGAGCGACATTTAAATGTCACGGCGTCGAAAAACCAAATGAAAAAAAAAATAAAACAAAGAACGAGAAAAGAAAAAAAACTGTATTGAAATCGACTTTCAGAGTAGATCGTATCGTATAAAGACTTGGCCAGTTAAAATGCGAGGTAATATGATTATCTACAGAACTTCGGTTTTATTTATCACATCTAAATGTGAACTGAGTTAGATACAGTGCTCTCTCTCTCTCTCTCTCTCTCTCTCTCTCTCTCTCTCTCTCTCTCTCTCTCTCTCTCTCTCTCTCTCTCTCTCTCTCTCACACACACACACACACACACACACACACCGCTACAGAAAGTCACACAAACATGTTGTATCTTTATGTAAAAGAGGCATGTTTCGAAAAAACATTTCCAACGACATGTTATTCATACATGTTTGATTTTTATTTATTTTTTGTCTATCGCACTGTTTAAAAAAATCAACGACTAACCACTACGGAATGAAAATTAGGCGTGATACTGGCAAGTTGAAAAACAAGAAGAGATGGTTGCATCGCACAGATAAAATGTCCCACACCACGTTTAAAATCGGTCATTCTTAAGTATGTTATGGTAAGATTGAATCGGATTTTTATTTTTCAGTTATTGATTTGCATCGCTAAAATGCATATGATTTCCAACATAAAAACAGACGGTCCTTAAAATTGACCAAGTGCAATTTTAAAAAAAACAATGGTTTTGTTGCTGTTGTACGTTGCATGCGATTCTTTAGCTATTTGTGAAGACAGCAAGCAAGCTTATTAATCTCTATGGATTAATCTAAGAACAAGGTCATGTTTAATTGTGCCACTGTGGTAGCTCAGTTGGTAGAGTGCTTGCTCCGTAAGTGGAAGGTCGTGGATTCGAGCCCCGGCCGGGTCTGACCCAAGACTTGAAAGTGCGTAACGACTGTTCTTTTGCCAAGCACTCGACATTCTTGACTGGTACGTTAAACACCATTACTCAACTCTCAAATCATGTTTAATTGTGTTCTGCAAGTGTGTAAAATTAGTCTAGTCAATCTACAGTTTGACCTCAAACTAATTGCAACAGAACAAATTTTTTACTAATATGTTCTCAAATACATGAAATGTTTATAGTAAAAAGTCTTTCAAAATCTGACAAGGGGAAACAAGTTTTTTGAGAAGTTTTAATTTCTTATGGGGAATTCTAAAGACAAGGGAGACCACTCTTGTAAAACAGGTGGAGTTTTAGTCCAATTATCATATGTTTTTGCTATTTTAACATAACGTAAAAGAAAGACCCTGGAATTAATCAATCATAATTGATTCCATATGTATATTCAACATTTCTGATTTCATTTGAAGTGAAATCATCGGCCCATTTTATCGAGTTGCATTTTATATTAAGTCTTTCACAATCAAATGTTTCTATAGTGATGAGGAATTAATAACAGAATACTCTAAGTAATAAAGTAGAAGTTAAGAAAAGTTATGTTTTTAACCTGAGATAGACTTATTTTATAAATTTTTTGTATAACAAAACATATTTGAGGTGAATAAATCTTTTTTCCATCTCATCAACATGCCCTTGATCAGCGATTTGCATAAATTCTTTCAACAAAATAATTTATTTTTTTTACTTTCCATTTACATATTACAGTCTAAATAGTCTTAAATTATCTATTTTTAGTCTATGTATATTTTTAGGTTGTTCTTCATATAGTATCAGAGGAAACTTGAAGCTTTTGAAAATTTTTGTGTAAAATTTAGGATCACAATACGGAGTTATCTCCCTTTTCTATTGAAAATGCTATTGGAATTGGCAAAAAACCCAAATTCCACGGGATTGAAATTGGTATATTTTTTATGGTGAATAAAAACACAATTCCTAAAAACAATCACATAAAAATATTTTCTGTTGTAATTAGTTTGAGGTCTACTTTTTCATTGATTGACGAGATTATATTGTCTGCGAGAGTGTAACATGTACTAGCGCGCACACAGGGAGATGCTAGCTCACCGAGTCACTTTTCCACTCCCCCACAACATTATCCTAGCACCGGGTGAATCAGTCGAGTGTCAGGCGAGGAAGCAAAATCTCAAATGATAGTCCTATTTGGGTTCGAACTCCAGACCTGCCGCTCTCGAAGCGGACGCTTTACCACTGAGCCACCGAGAAAAGGGCGATTGATTAGATCGTTAAATGAAGGAAGTGTCAATGAAATGACAATCTATAACCATGTAAGTTTAGTAGTCTTTTTGCTTTAAGTATCATCTGAAATCGGCACCAACTATTTGCTAAACGACTATTGGTACAAAATATTTTAATAGGAAAAATATGTTAACAGGTTCATATATTTTGTAATTGTCTATTGAAATTCCCACTTTTTGCATTCTGGGATATACCTGACGCCATTATACTACGGCTGTATTATGGAGTAAAGCCTGAGAGGGAAGCAAATGCTTTGTTCCTTTTTAATTCGACCTGCTAGTTCGGCAATCAACTGTCAAAAAGAATCGGTTCCATGTTTCTTTTATTCTCAAATTTGATTCACACGTGGCGAGTGCAGCTAGCTTATAGGAGGTGTTTAGGCACTCACCCACCCACTCCGACCGCAGAAACACCCGGCCTCATTTCCCTGGTTAGGCATAAACAAAATATAAATTTCTCAATTTTAAGCTTTAATCTTTTGAACATTTTTGAATTTTTATCTGATATTTTTTTTTAATTTGAGCAACTTGTGCCAATTTGAGTGAGAATATAAATTTGCTAGTTTTCAAAATTTTACCTTGCTTTATAGATTGTGATTTGAACATGGACCAGTAGTTGTATTGGTCTTTTTTACAAACTTTACAAACAGACTTTATATTCGTAAAGTTTCTGCACACATTACTAATATCAATACCGTAACTGTATTTTACAACTTTTTTGTACTTAATATACATTTTTTTATTTATTTGGGTTTTGTGTTGAGAGTTGAGTAATAGTGAATAACGTCCCAGTTAAAAATATTTCAATTATATAGAGACTTCGCCAGCTATTGGCGAAAGTTCAGAAATTTTGTCTGTGCGTTGCGCTGATGACATTATACAGTAGGGTTCTTTATCGTGACACGTCAGCTGTGACACGGGGCATCCGAAAGAACTTTCATTTTGTAATACCGAGCGCTTGGCGAAAGAACAGTCACTACCCACTTTCAAGTCTTGGGTCAGACCCGGTCTGGTTTACCAAGATTTGTGTTGGTTAATTGGAAAAAAGGTTTTGAAAATGCTGACCATAGATTATACTTTAATACAGTTTGACCAACAGATTAAAGAATGTGTAATAAGTGCCGTCCATAACATATATTGCTATTGGCGGTACTTGTAAAACAAAATTGCTAAAAGTCTTCATCATGAGATAAAGATACTGATATTTTTCGGAGTTTAAAACTATAGCTGAAATGCATTGTTTCAGATTACTCGAAGTATGTACCTCTGGCTGTGAAGAACAGACTGGAAGCAAAAAAGATCGGTGACGTGAATAATAAAACGGATATCGGAGAAATAGTTATTTATAACAATACGCATATAAAAAAGCACAGCTGTTTTAACTGCTTTTGCTTAATTTTTTACATGTGTTTTTAACATGAAATGTTTTAATGTGTAAAACTTTGTAAGCGAAGTTTAAATGCATGTTTAAAATTTACCTTGCTTTAATTTTTGTATGTATATAAATAAAATATTGATTAGGCTTCTCTATATTTACATTTTGTGCATTTCCTTTCTTTATATTGCTAATATTAAACACATCTGAGCAGATTAGAGACGATTTACGCATTGTTATGGAAACCGGCAAAGCGTTGAGAGATAGCAATGTTCTCCTTGTAATTGGAATGCTAAGTGTCAATATTCTTGCTGGGACATGCCTTTCTTTACTTGCACCATTTTTCCCAGAGATGGTAAGTGTTGATATCTAACAATGCCGTTAGCTATTATAAGAAGTTTAAAAAGCCGTCCATGTTTTGTACGAGTAAAATTCCAAATGTTTTCAGATATCATATTTTGCAATTTTGCTACAGTGTTTTGAAAAAAAAAACCTTACTATTTCAAATCTACAACTAAACATAAAACATTAGGTTTTAGTCTTTACAATAAAAACACTACACAAAGTACCATTGTTGGTTGTTTGGTTAGTTATAATGTTGTTTAATGTCTCATCAGCAATTTTTCAATTTTTCCAGAGTAAGGTTATTGATATTAATCTGAGAAGTTCGTGTATGCATTAGATGCTTGACTTTTTCTATGGGATGTCTTGTACTGGTGCACTCACCGAGTCAGTATACCACAGACAAGCAACCCCCCCCCCCCCCATTATCCTTAAACTTGGTGATATTACGTCTTGCTAATGCCAAACGCCAGACAAGAAAGCAGTATCTTAAATTTTAAAGTCTAATGTATGATCCAGCGGTGGGTTGAACCTCAGACTTTCTGCAAGGCAGACGTTCTACCAATTGTCCACGAGATTGTACAAAGGATCATATTAAAAGGGCAGACATAGCAATTATTCAATTAAGTGAAAGGTTTTCAATTTGTACAATGAACAATAGCAGTAACTATGATTGTTTTTATTAAAAATAGCTGATTAATCGGATTTTATGAATCGGACACCGTAATATTTTCAATGCAATTTATATCAAATTGTAAAGGTAAAGATGCTTTAAGGCATCATAGTCATAAATTAATGAAACGTAAAATTGCGATGCCAATACATCATCTGTAGGCAGTACAGAAACGTTTAAAATTGTTGTGTATAAAAAATTTAAAAATTTTAAAATTTTGTTTTATGTGTTGTAATTTTCAAAGGCAACATGCTAAAATACGGTTTGGTAAATGACAATTATTTTTTAAAACATCTGCTTATTTAATAAGTGAGATATTTAGCTTTAACATATTCCGTATTTATATATCAATATGACTTTAATGTTTTGTTCGTCCCATTTGATGCTTTTGAACTCAACTGACTTGATGATGCGGATATTTACATGAAAATAATTATATTATTCTGTTCATATTTGTTTTTAGCTCACCTGAGCACAAAGGGCTCAAGTGACTTAATTGTGATGGGTCATTTTCCGTCGTGCGTCGTCCGTCGTGCATCAACTTTTGATTGTTTACATTCCAGAGGCCACAATTTTAGTCCAATCTTTGTCAAACTTATTCAGAATGATCCACTTGACAAAAGCTAGCTCAAGTTCGTATATGGGTCATGTTGGGTTAATAAATAGGTCATTAGGTCAAATAATAGAAAAACCTTGTTAACACTTTTGAGACCCTAATTTTAGTCCAATCACCATCAAACTTGGTCAGAATGATTCACTTGACAAAAGCTAGCTCAAGTTTGTATATGGGCCATGTTTGGTCATTAAGTAGGTCACTAGGTCACATTATAGAAAAACCTTGTTAACACTCCTGAGGCCCCAATTTTAGCCCATTCTTCATCAAACTTGCTCAGATTGATCTACTTTACAAAAAGCTAGCTAAAGTTCGTATAGGGGCCATGTTGGTTCAATAAGTAGGTCACTAGGTCTAATAATAGAAAAACCCTGTTTACACTTTTGATGCCCCAATTTCAGCCCAATCTTAATCAAACTTGCTCAGAATGAACTTCTCGGCAAAAGCTAACTCAAGTTTGTTAATGGGCCATGTTGGTTTAATAAGTAGGTCAAAATGATCCTCTTGGCAAAAGCTACAGAAGTTTATATATGGATCATGTTGGATAAAAAAAAATAGGTCACTAGGTCAAATTACAGAAAAACTTTGTAAACACTGCTGATGCCCTAATTTTAGGCCAATCTTAATCAAACTTGTTCGGAATGATCCCCTCGAGAAAAGCTAGCGCAAGTTTGTTTATGGGCCATACTTGGTCAAGCAATAGTTACTAGGTCAAAATTATAGAAAAACCTTGTTTACACTTTTGAGGCCACAATTTAAGCCCAATCTTCATCAAACTTGCTTAGAATGAATTTCTCGGCAAAAGCTAGCTCAAGTTTGTTTATGGGCCATGTTGGGTTAATAAGTAGGTCACTAGGTCATATTACAGAACAGGCTTGTTAAACTTCTGAGACCCAATTTTTAGTCCAATCTTCATCAAACTTGCTCAGAATGATCCTCTTGTTAAAAGCTAGCCAAATCTCATACAATAGCCATGTTGGGTCAATAAGAACATGGCCAGTAGAAACACTCAAAGTACGCTGTAAGTTGGTGGTCAAGTCAGCCATTTTACATACACATTCCTTTATATACTGATACTATAAATAAACATAAAACAAACATTCCATTTACTTAGGTTGGGGCTTCGATGGAGCACAGTTCATTTACAATGATTTCTTCTCCTGTAAAACAATAATAATTACATTTATAATATCACAACTTAATTAACATGCTTAGGTAGCATTGAGCATCGATCGAACACCAAAATATAACTAGTTATCATATTATGGTCGTCATATTATGTCGAGTCAATAAGGGGAAATATTTCACAATATCAGTTCGTTAAGCCTTTAATTATAAGCAAAATTTATTTCATTTGCTTCTCACTTGTATTTTATCTAAAATACAATTTTAACCCAAAATATACCATTATTGTACAAGCTCTGATATTTTGAAAAAGTCCTCTTCAGCCAAGATTTAGACGACAGTGTCACATGACAAAGTGTGCAATATGAAAATGAATTCGAGAGACCTCGGATCGGAACAAAGTTTGCGTTAAAAAATATCGATATATATTCACGGTAACCCTTGGAATTTATCATTGTATTCCCATTTGAAACAAATGTTGCTAAATAAGAATATGTGATATGACACTGATGTAATTAATTACACAATATTACTCTTTATGCCATATTACACTGTATGAACATATGTATATACAGTTTTTGTTAAGACAATTATATATAATCTTTAATCTCTAATGAATGGGGATTTAAATAAAGATGCTGTTGATGATTAATATGAAAAGTGTAAACCATGACTTCATGATTAAAAAATGCTAAAAAACATGAAAAAATCAAATGTTCCAAAATGCTTCAGCAGAACAAATACAAATCCGAAAAATTGTATCTTTTAGCAAAAAGCATTGTTGACAATTCTTAAAACCATTTTAGCTCAACTGGCTATCGCCAGCTGAGCTTATGGAATGGCGAAGCGTCCGTGTGTCCTTGCGTGCCTACACTTCAATCTCATTCTCTGAAACCACATGACCAAATGAAACCAAATTTGATGTGGAAGGTTTCTAGGTCGAGTAGATAAAAGTTTTTGATTTTCGGCCCGATCCAAAATCCAAGATGACTGCTGTTACTATAAATAGGAAAAAACAGGAAAATGGCCATAGCATATTTTTTTTATTGATCAGTTTGGTTCAATTTTTGTATGTAAAACTCTGGTCATTTAATATACTTCACGGGTTTTTCCGAATTTTTTTTTTGGCATGTTATTGGCGCAATATGTAAATTAGCAGCTAAATACATGTATAGCCAGTTTTTGAAAATCTTCTTCTCTGAAACCACATAACCAAATGAAACCAAATTTGGTGTGGAAGGTCCCTAGGCGGAGTACAGTAGATTAAAATTGTGATTTTCGGTTCGATTCAAAATCAAAGATGGCTGCTGTTACTATAAATAAAAAAAACAGGAAAATTGCGATATAATATTTATTTGTTGATCAATTTGATTCAAATTTGGTATATGGACTGTCAGGGCTGCCAGTTGAACAGCACAGGTTCTCTTTGGCCTCTTGTTGATAATATTGAATTTTGATTGCTACATTGAAAAAGTAAAACATTATAAAATAGACGCCATCTATTAATCGTAAATGTTAAAATCTGTTTCGAAACGTCGAAGTCCCAGTCCATTAACCAATTTTCTTTTAACCTTCTTTAATAACTTGGCTTGGCGTGGTGTTAATTATTAACATATTATTTCCGTGTCAACTAACTAGTCAGGTTTATTCATTTAATGAAACACAGTTTTAAAACCAAAACGGCTCCACATAATGAAACTTAGAAACATTTACACCCTCGTCACGATTCTTTAACTTACATCAAGGCGGTCATTTCTGAAATAGTGGAGGAAACCAGATTTCCTAGAAAACTGCCGACCTTCGACAAACGAACTGTCAAACTAGACTCAAATAACCTAGAAGTATCGTAAACACACATGTCTGAACACCACTGTAAATTATTTATATTATTATTATCAAATAAGTAACGGTTAAAAACTTAATACTTTGGACTAGAAACAACTGAATTGTACACCAAACTTTGGGAATATTATTTGTCTATTTGATATCTTATTTATCTAGACCCACACAAAGTTTCCATTATTCCCACTTGCCTGAATGTGTAGGATTTTTTAGAATTTATTTTGTGTGCGTGTCTAAATCCGGCTCTACGGAAGTCCTTATGTAAGATGTATGTTACTTGCTTGTAGTATTTTAATTATAACTTTAAAAAACAAAGTGCAAACGGACGTGACATGCTAAAAAAATGACACATCGATTTCTCTGAATTTAATCATTATAAACATCAGTTTTGAAAAATTATACATATGTTAACTAAGGATTAAGTTGCCTTAAATCTATAAAACTACCGTTTTATAAGTTTAGAAAGTTATAGACCAGTACCAGATGTATCCTATTTATCTTTTGAATTTGTATATACAGTTAACATTATATAAATATAACATTCAATGGTTTCCGAGGGGTGAAAATATGCAATATCACCCTCTTATGAATGTAATATTTATTTTATTATGCCAAATGTCTTTCTCCAGATATTCTCTTAAACTGAGATTCTCTATTACTTTAAAAAAAATGATTACTGTACCAATCGACGGTTGTCGTCTGTCGTGTGATGACAGGTAGTCTTGATCAAGGAAACGCTTGCATATGAATAAAATGTATATTAATAAAAGATCGTATCCATCAAACGGTTAGCTGCTTGTGATCGAAATGCGTTCGATTGTGTGATTGCGCATGTGATATTTTTTGTAATATTACCCGTTACCATAACTCCTCAACTAATGTTACCCTGAAGCACGCGCGTCATTCTTTATTCTTAGTAAATCTAAGGGTAATATTATTTTATTTTCAAACAGTTAGTTATCCAATCAAATTACTTGAACATTACACGAGGTATAATAAAATGTAATCTTAATATTTTTATCAGGCTTTAAGATAATTATCAATGAATATACAATGGTGTTCGGTCCTTTTTTTTTTACTGGTTTACGTAATTATATAGAAAACGTCTAACTTTAATAAGTTCCAGCTGGTAATTATAAAAACACATTTGTCACTGAAAGTTTAAATTCCAAATCAACAATTTTTAACGCGAGCAAAATTTGTTAACACAGTTGCATTGCTTTAAAAAAGAAACAAGTTTGCATTTTTAGATAAAACATGTATTGTTAATTGGTGGTAGTTATCTGTCCATTATTGTTTTTTTTTCCAGAACCGTTCTGCTAGGATATTGCATATACATATTCTTATTAATTATAACTTCAGGCTTCAAAGAAAGGCGTCTCATCTGCAGTAACTGGTATTATATTTGGTTTATTCCCCTTAATGAGAGTGTTACTTGCACCAGTGTTTGCCTATTATGTAAGTATAATGTCACCTGTATGTAATATTGACAAAACAGTCTCCAATTGAAGACTTAAAGTTCATGTGTGAGATCCATATTTTGATAAGAACTAACAATGTGAGTTAAAAATTTAAGTGAACTTGTTAAAATTATCATAAATAGATAACAAAAATACCTGTCAAATTTTGATGTGCCATATGTGCACTTTTCGGAAAATCATTCCACATCAGTGACACTAGAGGCCGAAAAGTTTGATAGTTCCAAAACATAAGCCAAACAGTTAAAAACAATCTATGATTTTAAAGTTCTAACATGTGTGTGTGTGTGTGTGTGTGTGTGTGTGTGTGTGTGTGTGTGTTGATTCTAAATCACAATGAATCGTTTAATTAAGAAGAAGGTTCAAGTGATTTTCTGTTCTGTACAATGATTCGTTTTAAATCCAGGACAAGCTCTTGATTTTACAATATATTTACAATATATTGTGCGAGGGTGGTTCGATATGTAATGTGTATTGTACGATATCTCAAAAGCATTCAACTCAATTAGTGTAATGAATATTACATCCCTTCCGCGGTTTTAAATAAATAATTTTAATCTCAGAATCCATTTCTGATATACGTGATGGTGCTCTGATTTAAGTAGACCTTTGAGGCACTGACTAATGGCTGAGCCAAGAACTTGTCAAGACTTATAACGACGGCCAGATAAGAACTATTTAAGTTTTGGAAATAGGAAAAATAGGAAAAAGTTACATGGGGCTAGATCTAGAGATTACGGTGGTAGTGGCAAGACGGTAACCCTCTCCGACTTAAAAAATTGCTTCACAAGCTCAGTTTTATGTAATGGATCATTATCATAAAGTAGACAAACATACCAAGATCCTGACATAGGGCATTGTTTAAGATAAAATTTCTTGAGCTTTCGAGTATAACATATACCTAAACCCATGTTTAGCCACCAGTAACAATGTTTGCAAATTGTTTTTGATTTGGTTTGGTAAACATTTTAAGCAATTACTTAGCGCTTTGTACTCGTACCCGATTTTAGTCATCTGTCAATATATGCGGGATCCATCTGGCAGAAATCTTTCTTACTTTCAAAGTGCGCTTCAATATCACCAATCATATATCTGCCATCATTTTCATTTTGCCCCTGACGTTTGAGACATTTGTCTTGCCTGTTACAGTCACAGGTCGGCCAGATTTTGATGCATCTTTTAGGGACTCTGTGCAAGTCGGAATTATTTCTCCACCTATGAATTGTCTACTAGTAATTAGATACCTTATCAGACCCATAAACTTTCCTCAATTCAATTAAAATCTGTATTACTGAATGACCAAATTTTGTGCAAACTTTTATATAAGCTTTTATTACCTTCAGTATTCTCAGCCCGCTTCCTAACAATTTTTACAACAGTGGTCAAGGACTATCTCTATTGAAATTGCTATGATTTTGAAATTATGAAATTTTGTGGAGCTGAGGGCTCATGTTTTTAAAGGTTGTGAAGGTATTAAACAGAGCTATTGAAATATATCATCATCAATGAAATCGTGCAAAGCGTTATCGTGCTGTGGTACAATACACATTGCATATCGAACAGCCCTCGTACTTTTTTATTTTGAAGTAAAGGTGAGGCTTAGTTTGTGTACAATCTGATGACGCAATTTATTTTTGCCACAATAAACATCATGATAAAAAAGACACAATTTGCAATGTCTCAGTTTATTACGACTTGCAGTAAATTAATACTTTAGATTATGTATTGTTAAAGCTGTTTAACATGGGATTCATAGGATTTTTATTATGGTGGATTGTGACTAAAACCAATTATTTTGCAACATATGTTACACAAACAAACGTCAATAATATATAAATAAACGTATGAGCTCGAAATTTGATAATGGTTTTATATTGGTTTCTCTATATTTAAAGACAAAAACTAAAGGTTTTTGATCTGTGATTAATGGATCATGTGTACGTTCATAAACATGCTCGTTTGTATTTAAAACGACCATCTCATTAAATGTAAACTATCATATTACCATTGTCAATTTAAATGCGTCACAATACAGTCCATATCATAGAATTTTCCTTTTTTATCTATGTAAATTTCTTATAAGACTTCAAAAAAGGAAAGTCACTTCTCGTAATGAAGAGAAATTATTTAGGCTTACATTTTTATATTGCCTTTGAAGATGTTTGCTAGCGTTTTAATGTTGCTTTTACTAAAGTGAACATTTCTTTCAAAACTAAACGGTTCACCCTACATTTTAAATTATTTGAAATTTTGGAAAACAATGTAATAATTCTTCAACTACATCGATTGCCTTGAAAAAGAACGTCTTCTCCTATAAATAGGACCAATCAAAATATTACACTAAATAGAAACTTTAAAAAAAAAAAAAAAAAAAAAAAAAAAAACCAAAAAAAAAAACCAGAAGTTTATCTTATAGTTTACTACTTCTGCATATTTGAATCATAAATGACATATGTAGCTTCAAAAGTATACACCCTTTAGTTTTTGTTAAAGCTGCATTAAGTTTTCCAAAGAAAAAAATTAAAACGGTGCTAATCTAATAAATGATGTTCCTAATGAACAATGTTACATTTGGTTCAACGGTAAAAGCTCGAATAAATACAGAAACAACAATAAATTCCCAGCGAGATGTAGCATATGGGATTTAATATTAGAACATAGTTACGTCATGAAAAAAATTAGGTCATTTAAACACAACTTTCAAAACGGTGAAATACGATAAATTAAACACAGAAATTCGTTGAATTTGTCATTTGTGACTTAGTAAAGGATACATAACACTATTTCAAATACAGTACAGGCCGAATTAGTGCCGACTCGGCAGCTCGTCTCGGCCCCTCGGCAGTTATGTCTCGGCCAATAGTAATCAACAGCTTGGACACCTTTTCGGCAGCTACTGTACATCGCTCAGCTTTTCGGCCTCTTTTCGGCTGGTCGGCACCTTTTCGGCCGCTCGGTTCCTCGGCACTTTTTCGGCCACTCGACCCTTCGATCGTTATCTAGAAAACATCAGTTCATTAAACATGCCTGCAGTTACGCGTATATCGCAATATTTTAGAGAGAAAATTGTGAGATTGTCTAACTCTAGAGTAAGTCAAAGAGAGATCAGTAGGAAAATTAGTAGAGAAGATAATATTTATATATCAACAGTGTCAGTGAACCAGTTTCTGCAGCGTTTTAGACGACTTTTTTCTAAATCAAAAGTTTGATGACAGGTGTTGGAGTCTGGCCGATCTCGGAGACACTGTGTCTAAATAAAACTCCGTTTGTTCGACATTCTTTTGTCTTGGTACTGAGAAGGTTTTGAACTTCGTGTATTGAAGCCAGGTATTTGATAATGACAGGGGATTAACAGATTAGGATTATGACACCCGATATTTACCTGTATAGGTACATTTAATGACTAAATTAAAACTGCGATGGCAGAAGTCAAGTTTTTTGTTTTAAAATCTCGCTCCATAATGGAATAAAAAAGACTTATGCAATGCTGGGGAAAAAATCACATATCTACTTTTCCGTCGTCCATAAATTTAATGGTATTTATTTATATTTTATTTATTTATTTATTTATTTATTTTTTATTATTTCTATTATTATGATTTTTAAACTTATTATTATTATTCAATTTATTTAATTTGCACTTACAATCCTTATCATTAACGACTGATATATTTTATTATAATTATTATTATTATTATTATTATAATTATTATTATTATTATTATTATTATTATTATTATTATTATTATTATTATTAATATTATATATAACTTATCTCTCTCAGATGGAATTTGCTGGAAAAAATCACATACTAGTATGTACCTTTTCCACCATCCGTTTATTTAATGGTTTTATTTCATTTTATTTTATTTTATTTTATTTTATTTTATTTTATTTTATTTTATTTTATTTTATTTTATTTTATTTTATTTGTTTTATAATCATTTTTTTTAAATTTATTATTGTTATTTTTTAAAGTCTTTATCATTACCGATTGATATATTTTATTATTTTAAATATACAGTTAAACATTAATCTCTCAGATGTTAATTGTTAGACCACTCGTTAGCTAGTGGCCGAGACTCGGCTACTGAGAGGCCAAATGAACTGCCGAGTCGTGGACAGTTCAAAGTGCCGAGGAGCCGAATGAGTTGCCGAGACTCGGCTACCGAGTGGCCAAGCTGTGGACAGTTCCAGTTGCCAAGGGGCCGAGAGTTGACAACTTTTCGGCCACTAGCTGTCCACAGCTCGGCCCCTCGGCAGCCGAGTCTCGGCTTCTTTTCGTCAGCTCAGTGTTAAACTTTCGACAGGCCTGTACTGTACATCTGGATATTAATGACGGACAATTAATGCAATTTGTCATGTTTCACCTTCTATTCATGGGGTTTTCCGTACATCTGTGCGCATGCTCCAAGCTCATAATAATCATTCGAAAACATTGACCAACCGGTTAGAGGATTCCGTTTATTTACAGCTAAAAGGAATGAAAATTTAGAAAATGAATCTCACGGATCGTGATTAGAAAATATCTAGTTTTTTAAAAATATATTTATAGAAAATCAAAAAAAAAAAAAAAAAAAAAAAAAAAAAAGAAAAAAAAAAAAAAAATTCAGAAAATTGAAAAACTTAAATGCAGCTTAAAATATGTGCAATAGTCAGTCTCCTAATTTTCATTTGGTAAATGAGTTTTGTATGTTTTTTTATATCTTTATAAGTCTGAAAGCGAAATAAATAAATAAATAAATAAATAAAGCTAGTAAGCTTTTAAACTGTATCCGCATTATTTCGTATCTCAAAGACTTACTCAATTTTAATTTTAGAATTATTGCGACAATTTAACAGGTATTTGTGTTACATTTTACTACCCTTTGAGCGGTACCACTGCTGGTAGAGTAAAACTCTCCATTGGTATCCATAACTCAGTAGGCAATACTTTCTGCTGTCAGGAAATGTAACATTTAGCAAATTGAAATTTATTGAAAACTGAGGTTTGTTCCCTCATGCAAAGCATTTCTCAGCTGGATTTGGATTCATATAATTTTGGAACTTTAGATTCATTTATTCTCAAATGTTTGGATTATGTATTTTATCTATCAAACCTTGTGGCCATTAGTGTGACTGATAAGGAATGATTTTTCCGAAATGTGCACATCTAGCACATCAAAATATAAAGGTATTTTTGTTATTTTTTAATCGCTTTTTATGTCTAAAATTTCACTTGACCTATCTGCATGCGTATAGAAGTTATTGTCCACAAAAATACTTACTGTATACTTACTGTATTAAGTCTACAAAACTTTTAGAAAGTAAAAATATTTGTAATACTTATATTTGTTTTTCTTATATTTTTTTCTCAAATGTATTAATTAATTAATTAATTACTTTTTCTTTATTTTTTTCTTTATATTTTTGTATCCAGTGTTATTTTATTTACTTATTTACAAAAATTAGATATCAATTTTTTAAATAATACATTGTGTTTAATTTTTTAGATATCAACTCTCGGGGTAAAGTTTACTTTTATTTGTGGAAGCATATTATGTGGGGTCTGCTCAGTATTATTTGGGTGAGTGAAAACGATGATTACCTATCTTAAGAATCTGGTAGATGGAATAAAATTTCTAGAAATAAACGTTTTTGTATTTTGTGTCAAAATGTGATGAGAAAAATTTCATTTTCTGTTTCAATGTCATAGTTATTGGACCTTAAACACAAATGCTTCTTTGGATAATAAGCATTACTGAAAACTGTTGGTAGGGATGGTGCCAGCCCCTCTGTTATGCATATAATTCAACTTGACCGAGATGTCATCCTGGATACACAGTATTTTAAACATTATGTTATTATATTCAAGCTTAATGTTTGTATCAATGAACTATCATTTATTGTAAATATTGTTAAAACATTATTATGCATGAATCAGGTTTTGTATATTGTGTAAATATACGTCTGGTACCACCTCTGGTAATTTAGATTGAATAATGTTTTCATTGACTTGTATTGTGACATGGTAAAAGTTTGTTTGTTGTTGTCAATCTGCCATTGACTTGTATAGTGTCATGGTAAAAGTTTGTTTGTTGTTGTCAATTTGTCATTCACCTGTATTATGTCATGGTAAAAGTTTGTTTGTTGTTGTTAATCAGTTATTGACTTGTATTGTGTCATTACACTGGTTGTGTTTGTTGTTGTCAATCCGTCATTGACTTGTATTATGTCATAGTATAAGTTTGTTTGTTGTTGTTAATCAGTCATTGACTTGTACAGTGTCATTACATTGGTTGTGTTTGTTGTTGTCAATCTGTCATTGACTTGTATTATGTCATGGTAAAAGTTTGTTTGTTGTTGTTAATCAGTAATTGACTTGTATTGTGTCATTACACTGGTTGTGTTTGTTGTTGTCAATCTGTCATTGACTTGTATTATGTCATGGTAAAAGTTTGTTTGTTGTTGTTAATCAGTCATTGACTTGTACAGTGTCATTACACTGGTTGTGTTTGTTGTTGTCAATCTGTCATTGACTTGTATTGTGTCATGGTATAAGTTTGTTTGTTGTTGTTAATCAGTAATTGACTTGTATTGTGTCATTACACTGGTTGTGTTTGTTGTTGTCAATCTGTCATTAACTTGTATTGTGTCATGGTATAAGTTTCGTTGTTGTTGTTAATCCGTCGTTGACTTGTACAGTGTCATTACACTGGTTGTGTTTGTTGTTGTCAATTTGGTATTAACTTGTATTGTGTCATGGTATAAGTTTCGTTGTTTTTGTTAATCCGTCATTGACTTGTACAGTGTCATTACACTGGTTGTGTTTGTTGTTGTCAATCTGTCATTGACTTGTATTATGTCATAGTATAAGTTTGTTTGTTGTTGTTAATCAGTTATTGACTTGTACAGTGTCATTACACTGGTTGTGTTTGTTGTTGTCAATCTGTCATTGACTTGTATTGTGTTATGGTATAAGTTTGTTTGTTGTTGTTAATCAGTAATTGACTTGTATTGTGTCATTACACTGGTTGTGTTTGTTGTTGTCAATCTGTCATTAACTTGTATTGTGTCATGGTATAAGTTTCGTTGTTGTTGTTAATCCGTCGTTGACTTGTACAGTGTCATTACACTGGTTGTGTTTGTTGTTGTCAATTTGGTATTAACTTGTATTGTGTCATGGTATAAGTTTCGTTGTTTTTGTTAATTCGTCATTGACTTGTACAGTGTCATTACACTGGTTGTGTTTGTTGTTGTCAATCTGTCATTAACTTGTATTGTGTCATGGTATAAGTTTCGTTGTTTTTGTTGATCCGTCATTGAATTGTACAGTGTCATTACACTGGTTGCATTTGTTGTTGTCAATCTGTCATTAACTTGTATAGTGTCATGCTATTGGTTGTGTTTGTTGTTGTCAATCTGTCATTAACTTGTATTGTGTCATGACATTGGTTGCGTTTGTTGTTGTCAATCTGTCATTAACTTGTACAGTGTCATGCTATTGGTTGTGTTTGTTGTTGTCAATCTGTCATTGACTTGTATTGTGTCATGCTATTGGTTGTGTTTGTTGTTGTCAATCTGTCATTGACTTGTATAGTGTCATGCTATTGGTTGTGTTTGTTGTTGTCAATCTGTCATTGACTTGTATAGTGTCATGCTATTGGTTGTGTTTGTTGTTGTCAATCTGTCATTTACTTGTATTGTGTCATGGTATTGGTTGCGTTTGTTTTTATTAAACTGCCATTGACTTGTGATGTGTCATTGTATTGTTGTGTTTGTTGTTGTCGTCAGTCTGTCATTAACCTAAATTCTGCATGATATTTGTTGCGTTTGTTGTTCTCAATCTGTTATTGTATTGTGTCATGGTACTGATTGCGTTTGTTGTTGTCAATTCGTCATTGACTGGTATTGTGTCATGCTACTGGTTGCAGTTGTTGTTAAAAAACTGTTTTTGACTTGTATTGTGTCATGGTATTGGTTGCGTTTGTTGTTGTCAAGCTGTAATCAACATACATTGTGTCATGTTTCTGATTTCGTTTGTGTCATGGTTATGGTTAATGTTGTTTTTAAAAATGTCATTGACTTGTATTGTGTCATGGTATTGGTTGTGTTTGTTGTTGTCAATCTGTCATTAACTTAAATTGTGTCATGGTATTTGTTGCGTTTGTTGTTGTCAAACTGTCATTGACTTGTATTGTGTCAAATAATTGGTTCCGTTTGTCTCATTTTACTTTTGTGTCTCAAAATAACGAAGATTTGATAACCCCGTTTACAAAATACAAATATAATCTTTAAATGTAAATTCTAAAAATACAGTAAATGTTTTAATCGTAATGTCAGTTAATTAAATTAATTAAAATTGTACTGGTTGCATTTGTTTTTTCAAACTGTCATTAACTTGTATTTTGTCATGATATTGGTTGCGTTTGTTTTTTCAAACTGTCATTAACTTGTATTGTGTCATGACATTGGTTGCGTTTGTTGTTGTCAATCTGTCATTAACTTGTATAGTGTCATGCTATTGGTTGTGTTTGTTGTTGTCAATCTGTCATTGACTTGTTTTGTGTCATGACATTGGTTGTGTTTGTTGTTGTCAATCTGTCATTGACTTGTGTAGTGTCATGCTATTGGTTGTGTTTGTTGTTGTTAATCTGTCATTACTTGTATTGTGTCATGGTATTGGTTGCGTTTGTTGTTATTAAACTGCCATTGACTTGTGATGTGTCATTGTATTGTTGTGTTTGTTGTTGTCGTCAGTCTGTCATTAACCTAAATTCTGCATGATATTTGTTGCGTTTGTTGTTCTCAATCTGTTATTGTATTGTGTCATGGTACTGGTTGCGTTTGTTGTTGTCAATTTGTCATTGACTGGTATTGTGTCATGCTACTGGTTGCAGTTGTTGTTAAGAAACTGTTTTTGACTTGTATTGTGTCATGGTATTGGTTGCGTTTGTTGTTGTCAAGCTGTAATCAACATACATTGTGTCATGTTTCTGATTTCGTTTGTGTCATGGTTATGGTTAATGTTGTTTTTAAAAATGTCATTGACTTGTATTGTGTCATGGTATTGGTTGTGTTTGTTGTTGTCAATCTGTCATTAACTTAAATTGTGTCATGGTATTTGTTGCGTTTGTTGTTGTCAAACTGTCATTGACTTGTATTGTGTCAAATAATTGGTTCCGTTTGTCTCATTTTACTTTTGTGTCTCAAAATAACGAAGATTTGATAACCCCGTTTACAAAATACAAATATAATCTTTAAATGTAAATTCTGAAAATACAGTAAATGTTTTAATCAAAATGTCAATTAATTAAATTAATTAAAATTGTACTGGTTGCATTTGTTGTTGTCAATTCGTCATTGACTTGTATTTTGTCATGATATTGGTTGCGTTTGTTTTTTCAAACTGTCATTAACATTTATTGTGTCATGTTATTGATTTCGTTTGTTGTTGTTAATCTCTTAATGTTTTGTATTGTGTCATGAATATGGTTGATGCTGTTGTTAAAATGTCATTCACTTGTATTGTGTCATGTTATTGATTTAGTTTGTTGCTGTCAAACTGTCATTGACTGGTATTGTGTCATGCTACAGGTTGCGTTTGTTGTTGTCAAACTGCCATTAACATATATTGTGTCATGTTATTGATTTCGTTTGCTGTTGTCAATCTATCATTAACTTGTATAGTGTCATGATATTGGTTGCGTTTGTTGTTGTCAATTCGTCATTGACTTGTATTTTGTCATGGTATCGGTTGTGTTTGTTTTTTCAAACTGTCATTAACATATATTGTGTCATGTTATTGATTTTTTGTTGTTGCTAATCTGTTAATGTTTTGTATTGTGTCATGAATATGATTGATGCTGTTTTTAAAATGTCATTCACTTGTATTGTGTCATGTTATTGATTTAGTTTGTTGTTGTCAAACTGTCATTGACTGGTATTGTGTCATGCTACAGGTTGCGTTTGTTGTTGTCAAACTGCCATTAACATATATTGTGTCATGTTATTGATTTCGTTTGCTGTTGTCAATCTATCATTAACTTATATAGTGTCATGATATTGGTTGCGTTTGTTGTTGTCAATTCGTCATTGACTGGTATTGTGTCATGCTACTGAGTGCGTTTGTTGTTCTCAAACCGCCATTGACTGGTATTGTGTCATGCTACCGGTTGCGTTTGTTGTCGTCAATTCGCCATTGACTTGTATTGTGTCATGGTATTGGTAGCGTTTGTTGTTGTCAAACTGTCATTGACTTGTATTGTGTCGTGTATTGGTTGCGTTTGTTGTTGTCAAACTGTCATTGACTTTTATTGTGTCATGTATTGGTTGCGTTTGTTGTTGTCAAACTGTCATTGACTTGTAATGAGTTATGTAATTGGTTCCGTTTCTGTCTCATTTTACTTTTCTGTCTCAAAATAACAAAGATTTGATAACCACGTTCACAAAATAATGAAAATATAAATAAAATCTTTAAATGTAAATTCTGAAAATACAGTAAATGTTTTAATCGTAATATAAATTAATTAAAATTGTTAAATAAAAATATGAGAAATTATTATTTTACATTTAGGATTTTGTTAAATATAAACGTTTTCTTGCAAACTGAGTCAAGATACAAGTCTTTATTTTAAAACAACAAAAATAAATGCTTGGTAATTTGTTTTACTTGAAAGGCAATTTAATATAAATTAATTCATCAAAATGTTTGTATGTTTTCTTTCAGTGTTTTAGATAAATGTCCAGGTGGATCAGTATTTGTAATTATGTGTTTTCTTTGCCGGATAATGGAGGGCATTGGACAAACCGCCTTCTGTAACGCACACTATGTGATAATTATGTGCAAATTTCCTGAAAAAAAAGGAACAATGGCTGTAAGAGAATTTCTTGTTTAAAAATATAAATTTATATTACCTAGTGTATCAAGAACAAAGACTTGTATTCTTGGGGGGGGGGGGGGGTAAAAATTTTATTACATGCTTTAAGGGGTAACCCGTGACGGAATTGTTAGATGATTTTGCCCTTTTTCCTTCGACTTTTATTTAAACAAATGAACACAAAAGTATATTTATTTAATTTAAAACCAAAGTTTGCCTAACTGGAGCATATTTTTAGTGTAATTCCGAAAAAAGTCATTTTAAATGTCTAGTTTTTTACGAATGCATTTCCCTTTATCATAAAAATTTTATTGATCAATTTGTTACGGAATGTAGAAGAGTTTATTTAGAAAGAACGGATTTCCTGGGTATTTTTATTTTATAACTGCTTTTGTTATGTCATTTTCATTGTTATTTTTATTGATAATTTCAAAGACATGTTTTCAGATACAAATTGCTGTATGCTAGTAAGTATACTTACTTAAGTAAATTACACTTCTGTGAAAATTTTCATAATTCACTATCAAAAACACGGTGAAAGTAGTTATATACAGATACAATTTAATAAACGTAGTTATAAAACCTTGTTGAAATTGATCGACTAATTACGGAGCCCCGTTAGTACGATTTCATTATATTTATGTCTGTGGTACTAACGGGGCTCCGTACCTTATAGATGATATTCATGGTGATATAAGTAAACCCCCTAAATTAAGAAATATAAAGATTATTAAATGGCTTTTTCCATATCGCACCTCATATCGGCCCAAAGCCTCTGGCCTTCGGGCTGATATGGATGTTGTAACCTTACTTTCGTAACATTCTAAATGAAAACAAAATCATTGCAATAAATTATCTTGTCTCTGTGTTCAAAATATATGCAATAACTATAAACTGCTTTTTCATTTGTAATGACACTGGGTTTGTTTTCCATCCACGGTGAAACTTAATCCTGTATATTTTCACATTTGACTCATCAGTGTAATTGTCATTCCGTAAGTGGGAGGTTGCAGTTTCAATAAATTGCAGGGTCTGACCTAAGACTTGAAAGTAGGATAGCGATTGCTCTTTCGACAAGCGATCGGCATTAAGAAATAAAAACCACGGATCTTTCTGACGAAAGCTTAAAATAATATCCAGTGGCACAATAAAGAACTCTCAATGCTTAATTTAATGCATGCAAAGAACAAGTAAGTTCTTCGCGCCTTCGTTTTTTGCTGGCGACGTCTCGATGTCAGAGCCATATATTTAAATGTAAAGTTAAACTTAATCGTCTGTTATCTGAAAAGTGAGATTGGATTAATGATCTGAAAAATAACCAATAGAAAATGAACGATACCGTTTTTATTGATTGAAAACTCAACACTTTCTATCATTTAATGCAATATTATTAAAAAATATATGACTATTCAGTTCTACAGACAAAACCATAACACGTTATGAAGTTCTAAATCACTGTCATCAGTGTCTGACATTATTACTCTTTTCCTTTTCTTTACAATACTGTCATTGACATTATCTGAACCTTTCTTTAGATTATTGTTATTACCTGGGCTTTTTGTTCATAATACACGTTCATTGTAAAATTACCTTTAATATTTCCATGAGAAAATATAGAACTAACACCTGAAGTTTCAAGGGTAGAATTATCACTTAAACCTAGAGAGTTATTAGTATTTAGTTTTAATGGCAGATCAACCACTGATTGTTTGGATACTGGGGGTATATTAATGTCACAAGGTGTTTCATGTGTCGATGTCATTCAAGGCGGCTTCAATCTCTTGAGATGCAATTAGAAGATCCTTATTATTATTATCAAAACAATTGTTCCCATTAAATTATCAGAGTTATTTGCAGTACTTTTAACCCAAGGAGTGTTTTCTTTCCCACCACCACATCAAATATTGGTCAAAACGTTCGACATTTCTATTTGTTGTGCATTGGATGCAAACTATAATTATTGACTGAATGCACATTTTTATGCCCATTAATTTACATGATCTGTGTCGGTGCAATATAAGAATGAAGGAGAGATGTAACTGTGGTTTTGCGTGCAGTGATAAACTTTTCGTCCAGTTACTCCGGCTACCTCGCACATGGTTCTGGGTCATCTTTCCATCCATCCATCAGGTCGATGCTTAACATACTCTTTGTAGGCAGCTACAGGACAACGACTGTTTTCTGAATTATCAAGTTTTATTGTAAGGAAAGACTCAAATACATAGTTGGGGCTTAAGCATTTCACTGGTTTAAGAAAATAATTTAAAAATGTATAATTTGAAAAAATCTGTATAACATATTTTTTGACTAAATAATGTTTTATGTTTATTCGAAAATGAAAAGAAATATTTTACATGGTCACTGGGCGTCTTTTACCCGACATGAAATATGCATAGCCAACAGAAGCCACACTTTAGACTCTGCCTCTGAAATGCCACTTACTGCAAAAAAGAATTTTTGAAGAAGGTTTTGAGGCTTTAGGTTACAGTGACTGACAACCTAGTAACTAACTACAACTGTACAGGCCGATGTAAATTTCTGCTCACTTCCAAAAAGTAAAAAATGGGTGTTCCAGCATAGGTACACATAGTTAATCACACTATGCTTTAAGCTCACCTGTGCGAGTCATATCACATTGGTACTATTCTTCTATAATTAGTTAAATGCACATTCTGTCTCAATGTCTGGCATAGATTTGACATATTCTTAAAAACTTTAGCTTATATAATTTTTTTCTGTCAAATGCATTCAAAATGCATACTTTTTTGAAAACTGTGACTGTCAATTAAAAGTTTCATAAAAACATAATTTCAAAATACATAATTAGATATATCCCTGCCAAATTACAAATTCTTTTACATCCATAGAAACTGTTCCGGTCATGCCGGACAAGAACACTTGTCGATGCCAAAAACAGATTATTTATTTTTCTGCTAAAATATTGGGGTCTGTAGGTTTTACCCCTATTTATTTTTATTTTACTTTATTGTTTTTATTCACATTGACCATATGAGGGCAAGGATGCCAACTTAAACAGTGCTTTGTGAAAATATTGTTATAAAAACCTTAGAGTAGGCATAACAATTAAGAGTCAAGCGGATTAGCAGAAACACACTTTTTATATCCAGGTTTATAGATGGCATTTGACATGCAATTAAAAAACTATCAACTTGGTTACCTTTTACAGCAAACATTTTAAATACGTTAAATACTCTTGTCTCTTCAGTGCATGTTTTTGTACTACGTTCATAAACCTCAAGATATTCACCTGTGGTGAGATTTTTTTCAATTGGATATCTCCCAACCCCATGCCAGTATGTTTTTTTCTACTGCTTAAACCAAAATGTGTGATATCATTCCACCACATTGTATTAATCAATAAATGTAGTAATAAAAACATAGAACAATATAGAATATAAATAAATTAAAAAAAAAATATTATATGACAACTGATTTTACTTAGTTTTGATTAGCTAAAAACATGTTAAGCTGCAATTGACAATTCGTTATATTCACCGGGCAATTCTGCACGTCAGGGTAATATAATGGTCAAAATTGCCCTCGAGGTCCCTTAAAATAGACGAAGTTGATTTCCCATTGTCCAAGAATAGAACCAATCAAAGCCGTCGTAAGCTTTTGATTAGCCAATTATAAATAGACCTACCTAGAGTCGGATCTCATTTCATTTTCTGAAAATCATGAAAGACACCTGACTGTCAGTCATACAATTAGACAATTACTGACTTTTGATTTCGGTTAATACAAGGATTTATGACCCGAAAAGAAACGTTCTATTTACCTCGGCCTACAACCTCGGTAAATATAACATTTTTGGGGTCATAAATCCTTGTATTAAGCTTATTGAAAGTCAATAATTGTGCAATATTTTACAATAAAAACTTCAATGATTTTTATCACTTATTGTAAGTTGGATTGTTAAAAATTAGGTTTACTCTATCTACTTCTGACATTATATAAAAAATTCTTAAACCTTACCCCACTAAAATACATTCAACGCCCTGAGCATCAACTTGTTTTTCACTCTTTTTGTTTTACATTAGTTTTTGTAAATTTATAAATTGATCTGACAAACGTTGCCAAATAATCAAATTTACCTATTATCTAGCAGTCAAGCATTTGCGTTTCAGTGATGTAGGGGGAGTAACCCGGTTATATCGTTACATAGAGGCTTGTACCAGGTTCATATACAGACTTGTGCTTCCAAAATAGCAAATTTCTATATAATATAAATTTTCTCCCATTTTGAAGAAGCCTACCATCTGGAATAATTTCTCCCAGTTGGTAAAATTTGACCAACCTGATAAAAATTGAGTGTCAATGGGGTAGAAGAAACAAATAAATATCAATTTACCAGTTCCAAGATTTTCAAATTTATACAGGAATTTAATATCTTCCAATGTCAAAGTGTTGGAACTTAAAATCTTGCAAAATATCACATTCATAGTTCTTTTGTTTTTAATATCTGTGAAGGCTACTCTGGTGTGTTTTCAATGTGCCAAGCTCGTACCCTGTACCATTACCTTTCTTAGCTTTTAAAAAATATCTAGATAGGAGAGTGTCTATTGGTTAGGAGGAATGTTTTCTGGCGTTAAAAGATACTTTGTTAGCCAAAAAAAATCTGCTTTCGTCTTTCGTATTTTTGTTTGCAATTTCTTGGACGAACTGTGTCAGACCTATCATCAAATTGAGCAGCGGTATTAGAATTATTAATTAAACCAATCCTCTCCAAATCTATTTTTTCTAACCTTCCATCTAGGTCGAGGATTCTGTCCACTAGTGACTGTATAACTTTTCCCCTGGATCTTTGTCTATGATCGTACGGATTCATGAACGTTCAGGACGGCAGGACAGTCGGCGGTTGACAAATCGAAAACGATTAAAGATTTCGTTATTAAAAGTAACTTCCCTTGATTCCATTTTTAACATATAGATATACATTAAGCTTTGGCTAAATCGGGTTTGTGTCCAATTATATGGATTTTGCATGGGGTGTGATACAGGAGATGGAGTGTAATACGGACATAGTTATCACATCCCATATCCCGTATCATGGCAATTTTGTGATATGGTCAGTTTTACAACACCTTTATTACACCAGTAAAACAGGGTTATTTTTTCTTATAAATGTGATAAAACTTTGTATTATCAATAAATCGTATCATTTGCAGACGATTGAAAGAGCATATTCAAGAATTCTGCTGAAGTCGCCGTATGAACGTAAAAAATTAACCCGGAAGTTCTGATTTATATTTTATCACATTTTTTTTTCTGCCGACGCCATTGTTTATATACATGCAGAACTTCCGCGCATGCTGCATGCTGATGTATAACATTTTCTCGAGTTGCCCCAAACTTTTAGGAAATCCATTTTGTATGGGCTAATAAGAGTAAACTTTAGAAAATGAATCTCACAGACCGTAATGACAACAAATTTACATAAATCTAAAATATTTTTTGAAAATTATTTTTTTTAATAATGGATAAACTGAATGCAACTTTAACTTCTTTATGGCGTTATTTAATTAAACACAAATATACTGAAGCTGAAACGTGCCAAATAATAATAATAACCGAGTATCAGATAAGGTGCTTACCCTTCCGGAGCACCCGGCCTCACTTCCTTGATGGAAGTTCTCGTATATAACATATTTTTCCAGTTTGCAAAGTTTTCACTTTGTTTTTGGGATTGTGATATGGACTAGGACTGGTATGTTTGTTTTACTTTATAAGACAAAGTCACTGATGAGATCTCTTTTACTTTTTCTTCAATGAGAGTGCTTTCAACGATAAAAAATTAGAACAATTGAAACTCCTAGGTTGACATTAACTCACGGTCGGTAATCTCCCCAAAAATATATAATTCAGATTATAAAACTATGTGCGAACTGGTTTTAGAGGTAAAAAAGAATAATATACTATAGGTAAACAGTCTCTCACTTCGTTTTGAGACTTAAAAGTTTGAGTTCAATAAAGTTTTAAGAAACATCAGATTGTTTTGTTTAAAAAAACATATGTTGATCACATAAAATTAATAAATGAATGAATTCATTCATTTATTAATTCTATGTCCTGTTTTGAAAATTTTCACATGTTTGACTCCCTACAATACAGACCAATGCATTTTTCTCTTCTGTTTTAGAGTGTATTACAAGCAGCTTTTTCATCAGGGATAGCGATTGGTCCACCAATAGGTGGAATATTATATGAGGTATTTAACATCTTTCAAAACCTTTTAACATGAAACATAAAGATCCATTTACTTTTGAGAATATCCCAGTACGGAGAGTTTATAGTTTAATTGACTAAAGGTTTACATTTGTTAACTAAGACCCACGAAAGGTTACATCTAAAATTATACAACAAACGTGATAACTTCAATTTATTTTTCTATTGTTCACTTTCCGTTAATTTGCTTCTCCTGCATATGGTGTAAATGTTTCACAGTTATACGTTATAGTAGACTTTCTTCAACGAAGCAAACTGCTCAAAATTAAATTGTTGACACCAGGATATTGCAAGCTTAGGCTAATCAAGGCCCTTAAAAAGATTTATGGCTGTCATCACAATATTGTTAATAAGTATTAAGTCACTGTATCCAAACTTATACTGGATATATTTCACTTTCCAAAGTTTCTTGTTCCTCTCAAAATTGACTTTGCAAGTGACAGATGTAGCTAGCTAGACAGGAGGTGCTTGATAGAAGTTCACCTGTAGAACTAAATTTGCCAGTTTTCAAAGTTTTTACTTTTTTTTTTTTTTTTTTTTTTTTTTTTTTTTTTTTGTGATTTGGACATGGACTGGTATGTAAGTGTTTTATTGATACATATTAAGATTGTGAAAATGAATGGCTTTAAAAAAGTAAACACGAAAGCTTATAGGAAGATCAAATCTATGTGACTAAATTTTTATAAATTATTTGCATAATTTGTATGATCTTATATCTTTATATGTATAATTGCGGAATGAGGAAAAGCGTATCGAAATATGTTTGTATTATTTATAATAAATGTCTTTAATTTTAGACCGGCGGGTACGGTTTGCCATTTTATGTTTGTGGAGGTGCGTTAACGATTACCGCAGTATTGAGTAGTTTTATGATACCTCAAGTAGAAGGTAAATGATATATTGAATTGGAGTTACCAACAAAAATCTAATCTATTCCGATACATGTTAAAATTTCAATCATCTTTACATTTAAGTTTTATGGTAAAAAGGTGTTTTATTTAACGAAAGGTAGCTACAAGCCGTAAGGTTAATATCGATAGATATAAAAATTAAAAGATGAACGTTCTAACTGATGTATAAGGATCCACTGAGGGCCTCGATAAACGACTAGTAAAAAACAAGCAGATACAGACCAATGCACCTCGCCGCCTAAGTTCCCATCCGTCGGCAGACCCTTGTGTGAGAGAGTGTGTCAGTTTTTTTTTGCCAAATGTCGGTGGTTTCACAGAGCACTCTAGTTTTCTTTACCATGCAAAAACTGATCGTCTCAAAATAAGTGAAAGAATACTGAGATGGGCGTAAAACATTACTCTTCTACTATCCATTCGAATATACTTATTTGAATTGACAAAATAGTTTGAATCTCATCAGGGAATGACCTTGGTTAAAGTCATTGTTAAAAATTGCAATTTGACCTGATTGGACATGGTGTTTAAACCAATTACACTTTTTTGTCACTGTTAAGCTATGTCAAATGGAAGCAATAAGGCCTCTTAGAATATTGTCATGCATGTTCTAATACAGATCTTTTCATTGAAACGCAAAACTACTAAAGTCAAATTTCATATTGGAAACGGCTCTGATTGCATATAATCTTGTTTTGTGTTTTATATCATTTTTATTACACCGTCTTTAACAAATAGCCTTTATCTATTCTGTTAATGATTTGTTTGATAACACAATTGGTTGTTTAAAATTATTTTATAACAGTTTCACAATGCAATCATACGTCTTCTAAATATGACACTGATAATTATTCAGACAAATAGAGAAATTAATGAAACGAAACTTGACAGGTATCAGCACAACTGCGTCCAACAAGCATTCGAATGGTTAGGACGTTAAGAGTTCTCATGTGGCTGCCGTGCTTCATTTTGCATCTTGCCTGTAAATGTAAATGTTTAGCTTGGAAGTAATTGAAATTCATTTTTAAAACTAAAAATAATTTTACCTTATATAAACATATGTGAAATTATATTTTGGTTACATTTTCATATTTTAGGCACGTCAAAGAAGAGTAGTATGTCTTCATGGAAATTTATATTGAACATTCCGATATCAATCATTGGTTCAACTGTGACCGTAATATTCTTCTGTCAAACCTTCTTTGCACCAATTCTAACTCCACACTTGCTACAGGTCTGTTTGATTTACCATCAGTTTTTTTTCTGTAAACACACACACACACACAGTTATATTTGGACATCTTCATATCTTCATGAAAAACATGGAACATGGCTGAAATATTAATCTATTATACGAGGTGTTAAAGGCCCGTTATTGCTAAATAAACAATATTGTCATATAATGCAAATACTAAAACAACTGTCAAAATAATTCATTCAGGACCATATGCGCTTTCATCTTAACATTTTTGGTCGAAAAAACACAAGTACATAATTATTGATTATTTCTTAAATAGTGCATGGTTTTCGTTTATTAATTACAGTTTAATCTGAACTATTTCTGGATTGGCTTTGTATTCCTTGTAAATACAGTGGTGGGTGGTGTAACAATGCCGATATTTGGTTGGATGTGTGATAAAATGGTTAGTATATTTTTAGAACTTCTAAGGAATAAACAAATACAATACACAAGTATTTCAGATGTCATACATAGCGGTCATTCTTTCATAGGTAATCTTTAATTATTTACCAAAGTAAGCGGCCACTGGTCACATTTTTTCATGTTTGATAACCAATCCTTCTTGTTAAATGGTTTTAGACGGTATTTTTGTTGTTTTAACTTTACAATCTTTAATTACGCATATAATGACGCATACTGCTTTTACTGCTATGCTGTTTGGTTTGATGAAGCCTTAGACAACCTTTAACCAACATTCTCAACATTTTTTGCAACGAGAACAAATTGAAGATAATGTAAAATTTACAAGTTTATCAACTAGAGTTTTTACGATCGAAAAAGATTCAAAATTGATAAAAGCGCGACACCTAAATGTACTGCATATTTAAATTTTCGATATTTTTTCGATAAAAAATACAAGTAAAATATCTTTATATAGTAAATTTTGTGTTTGTTTTTTTTCTATAAAATCTATAGGTTGGCTAAATAGGTAATGAAAGATCACGTCCTGAATCCTTGGTTGGTTTTAGGTTTTGTAGCTGATATAAATACAAGACAGTTTTATTACGCATGAGCATGTTAATTTATTCACTACATGACGTAAAACAATAATAATAATCGAACTGAAAGAGTTTAAAAAAGGTAAAGAATAGACTCAAATACTAAATTCTCATTATCAAAATTACAAAAGGCATAACATTGAAGATTTACATTATATAATCATGGCATTGACTTTAAAGAAAAAAGTTAATTGACGCTTAATCACAGTCAATTTTTAAATACAAAAACTGATATGTCTCATCTAGTAAACACAAAAAATAGATCGCGACTTTAGGAACATGGTATTTCCGGCAATTGGCATTACGTTTCCAACAATCATTTTTTACTTTTTTATAACGATTCCGGCTATTTTAACCATTGCGTTTCCGAGCAGGATATAGTTTATTACAGTGTTTAAATTTTTTATTCAATTAAAAGCAACTATTTAGTTAAAAGTATGAACACAATAAAAATACTCAGAAAACACTAAAACACATAAAATGATATGCATATTCAAACAGTTTGAAAACATAAAAAGCTTATACAGTAGAACATTCGAATATTCGAGCCCGTCGGGTGGTTCGAGCGATCGAACTTCGAGACACGATAGGAGGTTCAGGTTCTCATGATTATCAACGGACAAAGAATCTTTAAATTTGTTATACATGTAAATGTATTTAAAGGTCAAATGATAAAATTTTCGAATTAAAATTGCAGTTTTCATCTAGAAATATGAAAAATTCATAAATAATGAAACGGTAAAAACGTGTGAATCAAACATACAAAATTCATTGTTCATCATGATATCTCGATAATATTTTCAAACTTGAATGTTGACTTGCAATCTGCCGTATGATGTTTTATGACTACGGGGCTAAAGCATGGTACTTTATTTTAATTTCAACAAATGATGAACAAAATAAACTTACTTTATTCTAAAAACAATACAAAGCACAGTTAATACCGGTGAATTTAACCACAAGCGTGGGAGACTGAGATGTTTCACCTATCAAACAGTTCCGCGTTCTGTAATCGGATAAACAGATTAAAGAACTGTCTTATTGGGTTAATTAAAAATCTTGAGTAGCACTAAACATTTGAGATAACTGTCTAGTCTAATTGTTTTGTTCCACTCTATTACTTTTCATGAAGTCTGTTATATGGTTTCGGCTTGTGTTAAGTTTACAATGACCCGGGTCATATGTCGTTCTGAAAAAAAAAATGTATTCGAGTGAAAGAAGTTGAATTTTTAACGTTTAAGAAATTTTTATTGTTCGAGCGGGGGTATTTAAGTTAACGAACCAAGAGCCATCGAGGTTTTTTTTACATAGGCTATTATAAGAAATTGGTCGGAACCGAGAGATGACTTCGAGTTATCCGGGGTATTCAAGGTCACGACGTTCAAGCGATCGAAGGTTTACTGTATATATTTTCTATATTCCAACCTGTAACTGTTACCAGAAGTATGTTCATTATATTTATCAAGTGTAAACCGAAGCCTTTCCGGGTCATTTCGGCGAAGTGAAGCAATTGCAGAAGAGCGCATTTTCACATACATGTATGTTACCGTCTGCAACTTTCGAATAACGACCAAAAAATTAAAATGTTTGAATGATTTCAACAAAACTGTGTTGAAAAGTATATGGAAACTTTCTGGTTCATTATTAGTATGCCTTTTTAACATTCCTGGCACGGATGCCAACACAATATATTTTTTAACAGCTATCTTTAAGGTAAACATTTTACCTTTAACACTGTCAGAAAAACAACACATAATATTTGACGAAATAGCGTAAAAACATTGCCGGGAAAGTAATACGACATGTTTTTTAAAAATGCTGGAAAAGTCATAAGCCCATATTGCATCACATTCATAATTTATTTCTACAAATTTCTAATCTCTGATGAAAGAAACAACAGTCATGTTAAATGTTAGCAACAAGATCATAGAATCACTAAAACATATATTCGACGTAAGTTTTAAGAATCGTAATAATGTACATTTTAACTAGGGAAAGGGTTTTGGCATGTGCAACAAATTTTAGATTTTTTTTGGTTTAAATATGTAACAAATACCTGCTAAATATAGATGTGCCAGATGTGCACATTTCGGAAATATAAAATTCTGCATCTGACAATATACTAAAGACCGTTTTATTTCTATGATCTAATACGAGCCTGAATTCATTGTTTAGCGATGAATTTCTTCAATCGAACAAAATGGTTTATCGTATTTCACGATCATTTTTCTAAGGAAGTCATGTTTTGCTAATATATTTTTCATTTTTATCAGGGATTTTCTTCAACGTTCATGACACTTGGACTTATATTGGAAATACTAGGGTACAATTTCATTGGCCCTGGACCGCTTTTGACCTTTTTACCTCCGTAAGTATCCCGTTTACTAAAAGTTATTCAAGTAATGCTAAGATAATAATATATTGTTATGGTATGGTAAAATAAACCAAATACAGATGAAAATGAACGGAATCGGAGACAGTTTTTTCTAATGGAGATCTCTTATGGTTCTAAAATGTTTGTCTACTAGACACACTGACTATGTAAACTAACAACCATTTGAGGAATGAAATACGTTTTATCGTATGAAATCGCTGTTGAGTAATACTGGCCCTATCGCAAATTGAATGAACGGCGAAGGATATAACAGAAGCTTCATTTCGATGACAAGAACATTAGTTAATAATTATCTCGTTCTTTACTAGTGAATTTAAAAAAGACCTTAATATTAAATATCATTTAACAATGTCTTAAGTATTTGCAAAGTAAATGAATGCTTAAGATTTTCAATCTAAATCGGTATATCATTCTTTTTCCCACGCGTCATTGTGTCACTTCAAATTAAATAATAAATCTATATTATTTTTATTACAGAAGTGTGTGGCTAACGATAATGTCATTGTGCTTGATAGGTTTGGCGGAAGGTTTAGTATTTGGTCCAGCTTTCAGATGTATATGTAAACTTACACAGTAAGAGTTACTCACAAATATTCTGTGTGTTTAAGATCGTAATACAAGTACAATAGTGTCTCTGTAATATTTTATATCATATTATCACCTTTAATGTTCACTTATATAAAGTTTAATATCTATATATATTATTTAATAAGAGAATTTATCCTATCAAATTTAACATCTTAGTTAATGCAGCAACTCATTGTTTTAATTTCCGAAATGTGCACATCTGGCACATCGAAATTCAACTGGTATTTGTGTTATATATTTAATGTAATATGTATTTATTTTCTTGACAGAAAAAATACATACAACAATGCTCAGAATGACAGTTAATGAATTATTGTTTTTACGTATTTATTACTATATAAAATATATATAACACAAATACCAGAGATAAATTTTGATGTGCCAGATGTGCACATTTCGGAAAATCATTTCTCAACAGTGACACTAAGACCGAAAAGTTTGATAGATAAAATCATAAGCCAAACAGTTGAGAATTAATAAATCTAAAGTTCCAAAAATATATGAATCCAAATCCAGTTAAAGAATGCTTTGCATGAGGGAACAAACCTTAGTTTTAAATTAATTTCAAAATCTAAGACGTCTGAAAATTTTGTTAATTGGTACATTTTCTGACAGCACAAAGTCCTGCCTACTGATTTATGGATACCCACGGGGAGTTTTACTCCACCAGCAGCGGTACCCGCTCAGGGGTAGTAAATATATAACACAAATACCAGAGATAAATTTTGATGTGCCAGGTGTGCACATTTCGGAAAATCATTCCTCATCAGTGACACTAAGACCGAAAAGTTTGATAGATAAAACTATAAAACTATACGAAATGTAGAAACTTGCAAAACAGATAGGATATAATATGCATTAAAAATCTGGAAAAAAACAGGCAGGATAGAATATAAAAAAGGCCTGGATTTAGTTATATAGACAAATAGGCCTGAATTTAATAAATATATAATTTTTTCTAGAGAAAATGGTGCGCCAGACGATTTGGATACATACGGGATGGTTTCCAGTTATTTGGGATGCTGCATTTCTTTAGGGTAATGAATATTTTACTTGTTTTTAATAGAATGGCGTGTTATCATTAATTAGGGATTCTTGTGTTTATTAAGGCATACCGCTTTTTAAATGACAATATGAAGTGTGTGTTCATCAGACCCTTTTTTCTGAATATTTAATATATTGGTAAATACAAAATCGGAAATTTTAAATTTATTGTATCTATCATTTTTACTGTTACCTAACTGTTATTGCGATAAAATTAAAGTCTTGTTTTTCAAAGAATAGCGGAATTTAAATAAAATTTAGAAATTTGCAAATTTTAACTTCCAGCGTTTTGTTAGGTCCAATAGCAGGAGGTGCACTTTTTGACGCATGTGGATTTGAATGGGCAACGTTTTATTGTTCCGTTATGTGTGCAATATTTGTAAGTTACTTTATAGATAAATAAGATAAGTAATACCTGTTTGTTCAGATTCGAAAAAAACGTTGTTGTCATATAAATATAAAAAAATAATTTCGAACAATGATTTTTTGGTAAAAGCAAACCACCTGATCATAATAAAATTGTATTTTAAAAAATCCTTAAAATTATTTTAAATGAAAATACTGATTTCGATTTAAATAACAACCAAACACTTTTCTGCTACAAGAGATAGATTTATCAGTTTTTACACAGGATAATTTTCTATTTTAATTTTTTGAAATTTATTTAAACTTAAGGTTTGTTACCTCATGCAAAGCATTTCTTAGCTGGAATTCGATACATATAATTTTGGAACTTTCGATTTATTAATTTTCAAATGTTTTGATTGTCTTTTTCATCTATATATAATACAAATACCAGTTAAATTTTGATGTGCCAGATGTGTACATTTCGGAAATTCATTCCTCATCAGTGACACTAAGAGCGAAAAGTTTAATACAAAAAAAATAAGCCAAACAGTTGAAAATAATGAATCTAATGTTTCAAATTTATATAAATCCAAATCCAGCTAAGGAATGCTGTGCATGAGGGAACAAACCTTAATTTTCAATTAATTTCAACTTTTTCGGCCCCTGATGTCACTGATAATGATTTCAGAAACATGCACATATGACAGATCAAAGTAAACCAGGAATTGTTGTTAAATGCTAACAAATTAGATTTAATTTAGGGTCATGAATCAGACTGATGTGATTCCCATTTTTTGTAGGGTGAAGTAATTCAAAGTACGAGAACTTATGTCAGATCATAATGGGATTACCAGTATAAATCAGCTTCTTAATTAAGGTCAAAAAATGAGACTTGGGTCATGAGTCTACATTGTATTTATTAAGTCATTTTTCCCACTGATTACGGGAAACAGGCGTATACAGTAATATATCCATTGACATTTCTATTAAATTGTTGGATTAAATTTTGCTTGTTTCGGTTTATGAGTAAAAAAATAATCAATTGCACACTGAATAATTAAGCTTAAACGTTAAACAATGTTTTGAGTATGTTTTCCATAAAGAAAAACAAAATTTGAAATATTCGGTGATTAAAATATCATTTAGGAAAACACTGGTATTAATGTTTCGTGTTTTATTTATTTATTTTCATGTTTTTGGTCTCTGACTGCAATAAAATGGCTTAAGGTTATGTAACACGGTATTTAGCGTTGAAAAATTATCTTTTATTCACTGTATAATTATATCAGTTTTTTTTTTACAGCTTTTAGTGGTGTTGTCGCATATGGTATACGCCAATTTAAAAACAAAGATGCTGTTCAATAAGAAAAAAATGGAGGAAATTTTTTCTGAGCTAAAAGTAGTAAAACAAGCCCGTCTCGATAAAGATTGCGGTTATAAAAGTATACTACGTGGATGAATTACGTTCGTTAGCGAATCTTCTGTATTTGAGAGCATGGTAAGATTACCAGTCAAATCTGTTGACGTAAGAACACTTTTTTGTCAGACGTAAAATTGCTGTTCTAAATTTAAAGTTAAAAACCGTACTAGAGACAATTAGGATATTTATTATGTACATGTATTTGACAATATTGTTTTATGTTAAAAAAAACTTTAAATGATAGTGAATAATACTGTTGTTTACAGCATTGTTGTGCTTATTCGCTGTGCTAAATCCCTTAGTTATTATTGTTTTTTTTTTCTAACTTTAAAAGTGCAATGTCTTTACAAAAACGTGGGTATTGCCATTTACGTGTTAACCAGTTGCAGATTTAATAAATCGTCTTGATGACATAGTGATCTTAGGGTTTAAGCAATCTCCTTCAATTCAGAGATGTGCTCCAGTGTGTTCGAACACATCAAAATGTAGGGAATTTAGCAATTTGCTCAGTACGAGTAAAATTGACAGTATGGTTTGATCTGTTGAAGTTTTCAATACGGCAAAAGTGTTCTTCATCGGAAGCAGCTAGACCTAAATAGAGGAATTCGTTGAGAACTTTCCTTGACGCGTATCATAAGCTGCTGGTGATACGGGATATATTTGAGAATTATCAATAAGAAATCAAAGTCTGAATAATTCCTATAACTGGTTGTAAATTTGGCTGTCAAAAAATGAACATTTTTCACAAATTGAATGAATCATACTTTTTTTTCTTAAATAGATAAATGTCTAAAACTTTAGGTAAATTAAAAAAAAGAAGATACTGGTACATTAATTATTACAGAATCAGGGCTTTTAACTGTACATAATTGAAGTAATTTATCTCTAGGTTTATCATTTACTAAAACAAAGAATTTATATACTGATGATATTAATGAATTTTACAGTGCAAATTTAACAATTATAAAAACGATTGGAAATAACTTGTAAGGTAAGAGCACTTTTAAAGTTCCTCATTTTAGGACCTAAAATCAATACATCTTCATAGTGAATTAAAAATTATGGTCAAACAGCTTTGTCAAATATTTTTTGACCTTCTGTTTTTATTATAGAAATATGTTGAATGCTTTTACTTCTTAAGGTGTCGAGGAAACAAACTTAGCGAACAAAGTGGGGTTTTATTTCCCTGCTGAATTTCCAAGCTTCTTGGCATTTAGCTTCATAACTACGGTTTCCTACGAGCATTTGAAGTAGATATCAAATTAAATAAAGGCTAATTTTAACCAGATAAAAAGACATTTTGCAATTTTATTTAATCGCTGTTACCATGATTGAATAGAAATGTCAATCAGCTTTGCCCTAAATTACTTGTCTACCGTTTGGTTTTGCGATTTTTAGTGGCCAGTTTTGGCATAGTTGTCTTGTATTCTTGTATCAATATCTATTCTTATGTATTGTATTTACGTTATAAAACGTAATGTTTTGTATAAACGTTATATTGTTATTATGCATTGGTTAGTTTATACAAGTTTTAGCATTGATATATACAAGTTCGGTAGTTTTATGGCATCCTTTATGTACGTAATATTACGTTATAAATGTATATGTTTTTATGTTTACTGTGTAGTTTTGTCAATTGTAGTTCCCTGGCATTTTGAAAAATTTTTAATATTTTTAAAAAATATTAATTTTTTTTTAAAAAATGTTAATATTTTGAAAAAAATGTTAATTTACAATATAGTAGATTGTTTTTGTTTTTCTTTCCCAAACAAGCTTCGCCTTACCTGTTTCTGAATTACTGGACTATAACTAAAAGTCTTCCTTTTATAAAACATTAAACAATAAACATGTCAACGGATTTAATATTTTCAAGTCGGTAAGTTTTCAACATTTTTCAAAACATACATTGATGCGTTATTTGAAATTCCAAGCGTCAATACCGTATCTCATAACAAATGCATGTACACAACCTAACGAAGTGTACACGGCCTACAATAAAACTAATGTTAACTCTCGACTGTCACGACTTTATGAAAATTTCTATTTATATAAGAAAATAAGTAAAATTTGGTCAAACATGTACATTCTTAACAAGCAGTTAATAATTTTTTAATTGCCCACTTCAGGAAATTTTACTTGCTATAACATTACTAGTATCTAAAAACAACCTGGTTTAATAAATTTAAATATTAAGATTCGCAGTTTTATACAGGTACGTATGTAATGAATGCAGTTTTTATCGCAATTGCAATTTAAAAAATTTGGTTGTATTTTATCAAAATTGTTATAAAATATTAAAATTGTTATAAAAATATGGTCAAAAGGGGAATATAAAAGTTTTGAATTTGAAGAAAGATAACTCAAAAAAACCAATCAAGATGTCTGTATGTACTATGAAAACATTATAATTTTTATTATCCAAATTGGCATTATTAGGCTTCGTAGATTACAAATACATATTGATTACATAGTTTTGAATGTTAACGCCTTCAGACACAAGCTACTGGACACATTTACCTTTGTCTGTTAAATTGCGCGAGTTATAATTTGTTTTAAACAGATAAATGGGAGCCTCTGAGTTAACATTCAAAATTTCTTGCTAAACTTATGGTAAACTCGTTATAGTAAGTCCTAAAATTAACAAGACTCATACGGGATCAAAACCTGCGTCGCCCGGGCATTATTACCAGAGGTTCTTATTTCTGATATTAAGAAACAGTATATCTTTAGCACTTTATTATGTAAGAAATAAGTGTCTGGAATTATTTTAACTAGGTTTAGCCAGAAATACTGATACTACAGATTTTGCAACAGCTGTCAAACACTTGCATCAAATACTGCTGTTTTATAAAATGTTCTGCCAAGAGCAGTTATGATATTTACTGACCATGTATAAACTATATTAGGTCACAAACACACCATATCATGAATATATTCTACCAATTCCGTCTTGAAATTAAAGTTTTGAATCATAAAACTTAACTTTTAACATCTGTATCAAGCGATTCGGGGTTGCCATTTTTTGTGAGAATATATTGAAAGTAAGACAGAGCATAGTAGCCAAATGAACATTGCATAAAAACAGTCTAAACAGCATTATTGGGTTTGATGAGTTTTGCAGCTGTTGTAAAATTAGCAGAAAAATAAAAATCATTTCTCAATTTACAAATGACAATTGGGAAATTAAAAGATTTATGGTATGAAATTACTTTGTTAATCCGAAGTTAGTACATTTTACGAAAATTAGCATTGTTTTTAGCTCTTCGTGACAAGAGATTTATGATTAATTTCAAGGATTAGTCTTTACAGATGTTGATCTGGTACGTGTGTGTGTAAGTGATTTTAATATGCGTGAAATAGTGCGCACTTATTGCAACATTTAGAGTGCTATTGCTTGCTACCATCAACAAAGTGTTAGAGTTTTTGATAGACAACATATTTGTTGTGTTTGGCAATATTATCTTATAACAAACAATCGGTATACCAATGGGCACAATCTGTGCACCTTTGCTTGCTGATTTGTTTCTTTTTTCATATGAATCAGAATTTTTACAGAACCTTGTCAAATTTGGAGCAAAGACTGTCGCTAAATCATTCAACTACACATACAGATATATAGATGACGTTCTTTCTCTAAATAATCACAAATTTGGAGAATATGTGAATGTTATCTATCCAAGTAAGCTTGAAATAAAAGACACGACCTATTCTCTATGTATTGCTTCATATTTGGACTTATATCTCAATTATGACACCCATGAAAGGTTACATCTTAAGCTATGTGACAAACGTGATGGCTTCATTTTTTCTATTGTTAACTTTCCGTTTCTTTGCAGTTATATCCCTGCTTCTCCTGCGTATGGTGTATATGTTTCACAGTAAAGACGGCATGGTAGAGCTTGTTCCCACTATGGGAAATTTCTGCAACGAAGCAAATTACTTATAATTAAATTGTTGACACAAGGATATTGCAAGCCTAGGCTAATCAGGGCCCTTAAAAAGTTTTATTGCCGTCATCACAATATTGTTGATAAGTATGTAGTCACTGTATCCCAACTTATAATGGATATATTTGACTTACCATAGTTCTATGTTCCTTTCTTTCTCAAATTTGACTTTCACGTGACGGTTGTAGCTAGATAGACAGGAGGTGCTTACCCTTCCGGAGCACCCGGCCTCACTTCCTTGATGGAAGTTCACGTGTGTAACATATTTTGCTAGTTTGCAAAGTTTTTACTTTGTTTTGGGATTGTGATATGGACAAGGACTGGTATGTTTGTTTTATTTTATTATTATTAACATCGTAGACCACCAAATCGAATAGACTCGTACAAAGCCAAAAATATAAGGTCTAGGGAGACACAAATATCATTCTCACTTGCGGTCGACCGAGTAGACTTTTTTCTTAAAGAAAGCGTAAAGCGGATATTTTACAAAAGCTTCAAATTTTTATATTCAAGTTAAAAAACGCTGCAAATGTCGCTTGCTATGGATTGTACCGTTTCGAAGATTATCATATTAAGAGTTTCAATCATCATCTCTATTTAAATTGTAATGCATACAATTTAGTTCACATTGTTTACTGTCATTTAAATCATTAAATTAAACTACATTTTCATAACCTCTTGACTAGCTTTATAATAGCTACAAATTACAAAACTGTTTTATTCCCTTGTCATTACACTATATGGTTGGTTAATTGTCTTTCAATCGATGTAGGTGGTAGACTTAGTGAAAATTTTTTAAAACTTAGAACGTCAGATCTAATTATTCTATCTATCTATCTATCTATCTATCTATCTATCTATCTATCTATCTATGTTACAAAATCAGCATCTATTGTTGTAGCCATAAGAAGATGCAGAATGTCAAAGATATACTAGTAACAATGCATATATTGACTAAATATTGTATATAATAAAAAGGTATTTACATACAATGGTTACATAATATCTAAACAAGTTTTTAATATTTACATTTCTATTTAAATAGTAAGCATAAATTTGCCTATTTCCATTGCTAATAGATTTTGTATTAAATCAAACTGAATAATAAGTAACTATTTATAATAATCAAGTATATTGTGCGAAGTGAAATGCAGTTGTTTGACTTTTAAAATATTATTCTGCATTTTCAATTAATTACTGGACAAATTTGGAGGTAAACATCATTTGTTAAATGATTTAACCATAGAGAAAACACACAGCTGATGGTCTACAAGAAGCCACTTAGCGACTACCATTCCTTTTTTTATTTTTCCCTTTAGACCATGTGTATACTCTAGATCTCTATTTTTCGAAGAGCATTAAACAGGTAAAAGTTAGACATTATCATATCTTTGTATGGCCTTTGACCGATTGGTCTGAACCGCGTATGAAAGATCAACAGCCTGACACAACTTTTGATCAAATTTTCCTCTCGAAAGTCCTGGCAGTTTTTTTACGTTAAGGTCCGTGATTTTATCCCCATCCTCTGGTTGTATTCTCCACATTCTCAGAACAGAAATAATTGATACAATTAACGTAATCTTAATTGAATCACAAAACCACATTCCTTTCCTCTACTATTATCGTTAATTTAAAGATATACCAACCTTCTCAAAATTTAAAATGTATTGTTTTAATTGTCATTATATTTTTCAAGTTTACCATTATGTTATTTGAATGAGAACCGTTAAAATTTGGGTTTTCTTATTAAGTGATTAATTTTTATTTTGGTTTGATTTTTTATTCAATTCGTTTTTTTTCGTGTTCAGGACTAGATAGATTTTGTTTAGTTTGGTCCATTATGTATCTATTCCTGGGCTCGGTATTGATCTTGAAGGTAGTTATATAGTTTTAAGCATAACATGACTCAGTTTAAAATGTTATGACACAGTTGATGCATATCACGTAAAACATTACAGAATAAAAATTTTATCAAGTCGAACATGCATTCTGTTTTGTAATTAAATGTAGTCAGGACATGATAAGTTAGGCGTACGACATAAACAAAGAGTTTCATTAATTATGAGCCAATACAAATTATTCCCGTTAGAATATTAGCTATAACTTCAATTGTGTATTGAAGAACATTTTTAATATCAGGTGATAAAGGAAATTAAAAAATGATGTGTTTTAACTTTATGTATAAAATGACATTTCTTTTGAAATTTTTGCATTCAAACGAGGTATCAAAAGTTTCTTCTTAATGCGTTAAAAGTGGAGATATAAAACAGTTCAATTATTCTCATATTGTATAATTTCATTCTCTGGTAGTTGATGAAACAGGATCAAAATTTTCTTTAAATTTTCACTCCCAATATTTTAAGTCAACCGATTTTTATGTGTATATTTACGTTGTTTTTCACGTTGACATATGCGAATGTAAATATAAGGCAACACATTTAAGAAAGTTAAAATTTGAGAGTCACATGTGGCATTTGAAAACGAAAAACCATTAAAATATAAAAAAAAATCACTGAAAAAAGCAAATTCTACATAAATAAAAAATGGTCAAAAAGTAATTAGTATAAATAAGACAAATATGCCTAATACTATCAAACTTCTCATATAAATCAATTCATTAATATAATCACTGATGAGGAATGAATTACCGAAATGTGCACATCTGGCACATCAAAATTTAACTGGTATTTGTTTTATATATACAATGTAATTCTTTTCATACTGCATCATTAGAATGTGATATTTTTTTTACAATGTGCATATATAAATCATATCCGGCTTCTGACACTATTTTTCTACTAGTGCAAATGAAACAATTCTTCTGTTTCGACCCTGTATCGTTAGTAACTTTTCTAGCTGGTACGCATATAAACATTATGTGAAATTTTTATTATGTTCAAGGATTAATATTGTATATTTATTTTTAAAAAGAAATTGTGCGGGGGGGGGGCGTCAAAAAATGGTTTCCGGATGATAACTTGAAAAGTAAATGACATTTTTTTATGAAACGTGGCACATACATGTATTGTGATAAGATCTTGGTTGGGATTGCTTTTGGGGTAAATACATCAAAGGTCAAGGTCACAGTTGCTTGGTCATTTCACAAAATAAGCAACCTCTAGCTATATCTTGGCCATATGTAAAGATAATGACATGTGGTTTTCAGTTTTTAAATTTCCTAGCAATGCTGATGAAAATAAAGCCAAAATCAAAGGTCAAGGTCATGACCTACATTTTGACCTTTGTGTTTTCTGCACTAAAATGGCTATATATGTAAAGATAATGACATGGGGTTTTCAGTTTTCATATTTTCTAGCAATGCTGATGAAAAAAAATTCAAAGGTCAAGGTCATGACCTACATTTTGACCTTTGTGTTTTGTGCACAAAAATGGCTATTGTTGCATGAAATTTACAATTTTTGGCATAAAATTGGCTATTTTTGATGATATTTAGACGTAGAATTCACTATTTATGAAAATAAAGGCAAAATCAAAGGTCAAGGTCATGACCTACATTTCGACCTTGTGTTTTCTGCTCTAAAATGGCTATTTTTGCATGAAATTTACAATTTTTGGTATGGAATTGGCTATTTTTGATGATATTTAAACGTAGAATTCACTATCCATGGAATTTTAGTTTTGTAAAATGATTATGGTGGCAAAGTATTTTGATGTTGACTATTTTTGCATTAAATTGGATATATCCGAATATATTTAGGTGCAGAAGCCACTATGGATCTTTTCTTAAATAAAATTATATTGAAATGAATACACAACATTCAGATTTCTAAATAATTTTTGTCATAATTGCAATCTTTTAACATGTTCTAATGTATGATGCTTATATATATATATATATATATATATATATATATATATATATATATATATATATATATATATATATATATATATATATATGATATCTTAAACCTTAACCCATTACGGGTATCCCTTTACTGTCAAACAGGTCCTTGCGAGATACATGATTACCCATAATTATGTTAACTAGGTACATTTCTTTCTGAAACCCCTTCTCCGAAATACGGAAACCTTGATTTCACCGAGTTTTCGTGACTCTTGTTTATCCTTTTCTAATATTATTTTTGAAGAAAATGACGAAAACAGCAACTTTTGCAATAAATAAAACATTAAAAAATAAATTAAACAAAATAAAAATCAAAAATAAACATTAACATTAAAATAAACAAATACAAATAGTTTTTATCTATCTCTAATATCTTTCAAGAAAATGGTTAAAAATACCTAAATGTGCGAAATATTTTATTTCAGGGACAACAACTCACAAATGGTCTATCATATAGAAACAAAACTTGCTGTCTTTTTAGAACTCATCATGTTGAGCAGTTTTGCATTTTATTGTCACGATCTATTCCTATTTCTTTCCTTTTTTTCTCTCTCTCTCTCTTTCTTTCTGTTAAATTTCTATTTTTATTTTTTATTTATTTATTTTTCTTTTGCATTTACTTCAAAAGCTCCTTGACTCATTTTTAAGGGCATTTCAAGCCGACATCAAAACCGAAGACCCAATGTAATTATTTATGCATATAATCGAGATATAGCCCTTTCATGATCATTTCAAAAATTAAAACTTTTATCGCGTAACAATTTTTTTTCGAAATTTAACGAAATAAACAACCTTAAGTCTTCAGACTCTAGAGACGCAAAATATCACATAAGTTTTTCTCCGATCTTTGGTTTCGGAGAGGAAACTTAAAATAAACATTGATCTAGATAATTAGCAGATGCATTGCAAAGCTATGAACAAATCTGAATTAAAACAACCCATATTTATGCTTCTGACAAAGTTTCATAGAAATAAATCAAAAAGTTTTAGAGGAGAAGTCAATAATAGGTGTTAACGACCCACACACACATTCACACACACGCATACACACGCACACACACACACACACACACACGGGCGCGCGCACGTGTGCTGTGTCATACACTTAGCTAACGATATTTTGGTGAGGTACGTTAAAGTAGAACACACGCTCTCTCTCTCTCTCTCTCTCTCTCTCTCTCTCTCTCTCTCTCTCTCTCTCTCTCTCTCTCTCTCTCTCTATATATATATATATATATATATATATATATATATATATATATATATATATATTATTTATATATATATTTATTTATTTATTTATTTATTTTTGCGCTTCTGAAATTCGAACATTTGTGAGTTAGCATCCGCATTCAAGTAAAAGTCTAATTACTCAGACCAGACATTGTCGTCAAAATCAAATCTGCCTCTTATGATTAAAGGTTTCAGATGCTGCATTATGGAAATTTTATAAGGTGTCAAATTTCAGCATCCGATAAACACTAAGTAACAGTGACTTTGGTTTCAATTTTATTTTGTTCTCTCGGAACATTTTCACGAGACTTTAATGAAGTTTTTTCCAATAACTTGTGTTTCGAAGACAATGTAATCTACTCCTCTCTTTTCCATTCCATTATTGAAAGATAATGAAACAAAAGGAATCCCATTTCATTATCCATATATTTGTCCCCATAGTCAATATTTGTGCAAATTAAAAAATACATGCCATAATCATGCATAATTTTAAAATAACACTTTTTAACAAGAAAGTTTCGGTAATTGTTATTTCTCCCTTTAAGGGACCCAAACTCAACATAACCTCTTCAAGTTTGCATGCATGAAAGCCTTTTACCTAACAAAATTGTATATATCATAAAATGTGATCTCGAAGTTTAGGAGAAGTTTTAAATGTGAAAAACATGAGACACACGGTACATGATACACGATATACAACGCACTACAAACCATTAACCAAGAAAATAACTCATCTGTTTGTTTTGTTTTTGTTTTATTATTATTAATCTATTCATTGTTCATTGTATTGTTTTTATTTTAATTTTTTTGTTTTGCATTCTTTGATTATTTTTATTTAATATTAATACTAATAACACGATTCAATCGTTTACTGTACATGTCATGCTGCTTTTAAAATATTGTTCTTTTTAAAACATTCTACAATTTATTGAATAATTCATTACTCGCTTAGATAGCTATTTCATTATGGTTTAGAAATTACGACATACATCGTTGGCCATTGAAAAATTACCGTTTATATTTAAATGTCAGACGTTTCAGGGAAAACAAAATTCTTTTTTTTCTTCGAAATTTATTTTGTTTTGCAAAAATATACTATTTAGAAATTTTAAACAAACGTAACAAAATCAAATAAATCAAATAAACTTTTTTATATACAATGTAAACCTGTCGTATATTAACTCAACTGTATTATCGAGTTTTTTAATGTATACGGAAGTCTTGTCCTTGCATGTGCAAAAATGTATAGTCATTGTATCAAAAGTGTTATTATCCTCAGTCAGCAATGGTTGGCTCTATTCCGGTAAAGCGCTGTCTTATAGCTATAATTGTACTTCAGTTACGACAATGTATTCCATACGTGTATTTGAAATTTGAGATGACAATAAAACTGTTATAAAATTTTAAAATTTTTTATTAATTTACTAAAATTTGAAATCTATTTAAAACTAAGGTTTGTTCCCTCATACACAGCATTCCTTAGCTGGATTTGGATTTATATAATTTTGGAACTTTAGATTCATTATTTTGAAGTGTTTGGCTTATTTTTTTATGTATCAAACTTTTTGGTCTAAGTGTCACTGATGAGGAATGAATTTCCGAAATGTGCACATCTTGCACATCAAAATTTAACTGGTATTTGTACTATATATTTACTTTCATTTTTAAATCTGTGGCGATTTTCCAAAGGGAGGGGGTAACACTACAGTATTATCAAAACAATTAGCCAAATATAACACGCAACTTCTAGTTTCCTTCTCCTACAATAAACCAATTGCATCCAATATTTTCATCTATTAACAAACTTTGCAGTGCTTAAAATTTCATAACTTTACCCCCACCTACCTGCACTTGCTCAACATCACCATATATTTATAAACCAGCTGGGCATGCAGTAACAGGTGATCTCAATATAATTTAGATCACTAAATTAAGATGTCTTCTTTCAAAAGGCCATAAATACAGAGATGCTCAACATTTTACTCGAGGACAGAAATTCAAAATTATAATGGATGCTGTTGCTAGACGTTGGGTTAAATTACAAGACGTAGAGCTTGATACTTTATCCGACTGGATGAGGACAATTAGAAATTTGAACAAATGATCAACTATCTGGTATTTTGATATTTGAACATGTAATTAAAGTAGTATAGATTTCTAAAGAAAAACTGATGTCTTCAACTAATAGCTAAAGTCAAGGATTGCCAAACATAAAGTGTCCATGCGTACTAAACATTCCAAAGTGCTCAGGGGCCCTGAGAATTTCTGCAATCCTTACGGACATACATAACAGGTATGTTGTTGTCCCAGTTGATAAAAGCTTCTAACAACATTATTATTTTCGTTTGTAAGAAATTCCATGTTGAATATCTTATCAAGGAGCTCGGTTTAAATAGTAAATTGGAGAATCCTTCTTATACCAAAACTAATTATACCAAAGATTAAGTTCCTTCCAATCACAGGGGAGTCCTTGAGTCTTTCGGTATCAATTTAAATAGGAAGAACTTGACCTGCCTTACTTGCATTGGATTCCAAAATTTCACAAAAATCCATACTAGGAAAGATATATAGCAGGTTCCTCTAAATGTATTACTAAATCATTATCAGTAATTCTAACACAAATTTTGACAGTCGTCAAAGATAGCCTTCAGACTTATTCAGAAAAAGTTTGTTCTACATCTGGCATCTACCAAATGAGGATTTTCAAAAATTCTAAATAACAACTTGACCATCTTGTTAGACTCAAAAAAATAAAAATATACTCAAGATACTATCAACAAAATGTTAGAGTTTTTCATAGACAACATATTTGTTGTGTTTAACAATATAATTTTTCAACAAACAATCGGTATACCAATGGGCACAAACTGTCCACCTTTGCTTGCTGATTTGTTTCTTTTTTATATGAATCAGAATTTTTACAAAACCTTGCCAAATCTGTAGAAAGACGCTAAATTATTCAACTACACATTCAGATATATAGATACGTTCTATCCCAAATTTGAGAATATGTGAATGCCATCTATACAAGTGAGCTTGAAATAAAAGACACGACAGATTATCCTTGTTCTGCTTCACATTTTGACTTATACCTCAATTATGACTCCACGAAAGGCAACATCTGAAGATATACAAAAAACGTGATGACTTCAATTTTTTCTATTGTCAACTTTCCGTTTCTTTGCAGTAATAGCCTCCTTCTCCTGCGTATGGTGTATCTGTTTCAAAGTAAATACGTTATGGTAGGGCTTTTTTCCCACTATGGGGACTTTCTACAACGAAGCAAACTGCTTACAATTAAATTGTTGACTCAAGAATATTGCAAACCTAGGCTAATCAAGGCTCTTAAAAAGTTTTATGGCCATCATCACAATATTGTTGATAAGTATGAAGTCACTGTAACCAAACTTATACTGAATATGTTTGACTTACCATAGTTCTTTGTTCTTTTCATTCTCAAAATTGACTTGCACGTGACGGGTGTAGCTAGCTAGACAGGAGGAGCTTACCCTTCTGGAGCACCCGGCCTCACTTCCTTAATGGAAGTTTACGTGTATAACTAATTTTACCAGCTTTCAAGGTTTTTACTTTGTTTTTTTTTTTTTTTTTTTTTTTTTTGTTTTTTGCATTGTGGTTTAGACAAGGACTGGTATGTTTTATTTTTATCTCATCTATAATAAAACAGTAACGCGAAGGTAAAGATATCAGATCTCCTTAATTGTACACAGTTAAAAGAAAATTAAATTACGACATATTAGCAACATCTGCATATATTTTAACTTGTTTAAGGAATGTTGACTTTGGATCTATCCGGGAAATGCTTTCAAATAAGTTATTATCAATAGGATTTGCACTATAAAATGTAATTTTATTTATTGTCAAGAAAATAATCAGGCGGTTATTTCGTTTTGAAATTTGAGGATGCAACATTTATAACTGCAAAGTTTTTGATATTAATATAATTTATGAAGCTTGAAAAAAATTTCCTCATAAGTTCTCATTTGTAAGGCTTTAAATGTAATGATAACAAAACAAGTGTTTCAAAAGAAAATACTCCTTAGATAGTTAGATAGTCAAATCGGTAAGGCTTGTAATCGACACATCAAACTTTTAAGACTAGAACACGCATGGATTTGAATGAACGCTAGACAGAAAGAGGCACCGTAAATCGTTAGTTGGCCTATTTTTTTTATCTGCCACCGAACTTAAGAAATAAGAATCGATCATTGGTAAACCTTTTGAAATGACGTTTTATACGTAATAGAAAACTTAAATATCACATGCATATTAGAACATTAATGGTAAAATATATTTCTAAACTTTCATCCTATTTCTTGGTATACAGTACTTGAATTGTGACTTTGTGCTTTACGTTATACCACTTTAAAAATGTAATAATTTATACGGTTATTCGCTTTTACACATTTCGGAGAGATGACTTTGGTTGTTTCCAAATAACTTGGTTGGAATGTTTATTATTTTCTTCTCTAGTTTCTGTTAAGTTGGCTGTTTTCCAATACCATTTTTTTTTAAATTCAACATTAATATTTTATTACATATAGAATCATTTAAAAATTTTTAAAATGAGCGTATCATTATTATTATTATTATTAAGTCAATACTATCAAAAATATTAATAAACCTTAAAAGCTTCTTTAAAGCCACGTGACACTTTTTTTAAATATAAAAATTTTCTGTTCTCAAAAAATAATAATAAAATAAAAATAGTATATTTTCTTCTTTAAGATTGTATGACTTAAACACAAAATGGATTGTTGGTGATTGATTTATAAATAAGGCTTATTTGCATAGGTTCTTATTAATAACTGCTTGTGGAATGATAGTTTGGGTTTTTAAACAGCAAGTGCTATAAACACACTAGTTGATATTCAAATTGGTGCATTTTTCAAAGTAGGAAGTTTCACCGTCAAACAACCTGAACATAAATATTTAAATTCTTGTTTGAGCTGCACGATATCTATCAATTATTGAAAACTTCTGCATTGAAATTGATTAAAACCTGTTGAGTTTACTGTGAAGTGAATAATTCCGTAAGGATTTGTTACAAACACGATGCGATGAATGTTTCGGTATTTCCCAATAGCATGACAAAAGGGACATTAAACTAAGTTGTATTGCGACTAATGTAGATCTAATTATTCAAGCTTAACATGAAAATAAAAAAATAGTTTTCGATTATAAAATGTAAAAATCAAAACTTATTCCTATAAAAAATATTTATTCTGTTAACAGCATTTTTATACTTATTTTTCACATTAATTTCAAAATTTCTACCGCTATAAGATGTTCATGGGTTAGTTTTAAACAACTTCTAGCTTTCGGAGATCTACTTGTAAATTTATTCGTTAATATTTACATTTGCTCTGCAACTTAACTATATAAACATGTTAAAAACGAGTGGCAATTTTGAGACAATCAATGCTTATAATCGAATGATCATTTGACTCCGTATATACTTATTTCAATATTGTTTTCTGACTAGTTTCATAACAACTACATATCTGCCTGCTATATAACTAACAAGAAACCTAAGAAAATTAACTTATTTAATTCAAATGTATACATTAAAGTTATTTCACAACTAAAAGCTTGCACAATTAATTTTTTATAAATTTAATCAAAACGGTCATAGCACTAAACCCTTGTTCTGCGACTCACTGGGTCACAAACTTGAAGGCAATATATGACGGTCGGTTCTACACTGTCTGTGAATAACGACAAACACCGACTTTCCAAATAAGATATTATTACAGACATCCAATAAATGCACCATAGCTTCTTCGCAAGTTCCAATATTTTGCTTTGCATTTTTCGTTTAAAAACTAAGAGTAAGTGTGGAATACCATTTTCGTGTCAATCTTAGAGACTGTTTACTCCTTCATCGTTAGTCCTAATTCATTTCTAAGAAAATTTGCAAATTTTTAGAAATAATTGATAAAAATTCATACCAGAAATGACTAAATTGACGTGTTAAGAATGCGCAAACTTAATAAAATATTTCGTAATTTTGAAGAATTACATGTGTATTCTAATTTGTAATATATTTTGCTGTGGCAATTATTGACCTCACCTGTCTATAAAAGCGATAAGATTGAAACTGATGTAAGGAAATTTTTGAAGAATTAATTAATGAATAATAATAAGGAAATATTAATATTGGAATGGCTGTTTTCTGATTATAAAATCTGCTATTGCTATTCTTTTCAATAATTACATAACCCTATGACAATAAATAAAACAAACATACCAGTCCGTGTCCACATTACAATCCAAAAAACAAAGTAAAAACTTTGCAAACTGGCAAATTATGTGATGCAAGTGAACTTCCATCAAGGAAGTGAGGCCGGGTGCTCCGGAAGGGTAAGCACCTCCTGTCTAGCTAGTTACACCCGTCACGTGCAAGCCAATTTTGAGAATGAAATAAAAAGAACTATGGTAAGTCAAATATATCCAGTATAAGTTGGGATACAGTGACTACATACAACTGATTTGAACATATTTATTTTATGGATCAGATTTATAGCTAATTATGTAAACCAAGTAACTTGCAATAACTAGTTTGATAAGAGATAACAAGCTGGTCAGTTACTAATTTTCTCCCTCCACCTATATAAGCCTATTTTCTATTTTCTCAGTTGCGCCGCAACAAAAAAATCATTACTACTCTCTGTGATATATTTTCATTACTTTTTTTGATATGTCCTTTTTCTCCCTTTTTTTAGGGGGGGATATTAAACTTATTAGTGAAAATTAACATAAAATAAATGTTGATTTCTAAGGATGTTTGGAAAGATGGATTCTGAATGAGAACTTTAAGCTGTGTTACTATTTAAGTACCTTACAAATGGATTTTCTAACAACTAAACAGAAGGGTGAAACTTATAGTGGATATTTAGCAATGCCTAAAACAGAGGACGAGGATATTTTTATCAGAACAAAACTATTGCGGTCAGTGTGATATGATAAGATACAAATATTCCCCAAAATTTTTGTATTCAAATATTTTTAAAAAACCATTGGCTGAAATGAATCAAATGATCAGTACAATACAGTATATGGCAGCAAACATTCATGCTTTTTCGCAGAACAATCTACGGAAGAAATTAATTCTAACAGCAAAAATTAAATCAGAAAAAAAAAGGTTGAAAACAAAAAAATGCTGCTGAGCTCCTTCTAATTTTTTAGAAAAAAGAAACAGGTCCTCATTTGAAAAACAGCAATCTTGTTCTTTTTAATGTTATACATGAACCTTGACTTTTTAACTTTTTTTATCTCTAGTTGCAATTTAAAAAAAGTATCGAGGTATCGATTCGATTCCAAATATAAATGGTGTGTAAGCAACCAGTACTCAAAGATGTACTCAGTGATGTTATACATTTCTACAAAAAGTAATTGTTAACTGGGCGTACACTAGACATTATATTCATTTTGCAAACAAAAACATCATAATTAAAGCAATATAATACATAAATTGTATCATGCATTAGATTTGTGCACAATGATAAAATGAATTTTTATTGTTTATGCTATTTGTTTTAAGAGTTAGAAATAATTCTCACATTAGTACAATATGTATGCGCCAATTAAGGCAAATTCTAGTAAGTTGTTTTCATCGTCCATATCTAAATATTCAATAACAGCCAAATATAAACTTAACAACATGCAGTGGTATGAATTAATTGCGTATATTTGCATTATATATTTGATTATAGCAATATAAGTAATAATTTTGTGAGTTGGATGGGAATGTCTGATTTAGCGACGGAAGGTGATTTGTTATGGGTCGACGGAACCAGCTTAAATAATACAAATTACATTTATTGGGTTCCAGGTAATCAAAATATTATAACTTAATTACCTGATCACTTAATATCAATAATAAGAATAATAGTCAAAAAGGCATATATATACTTAATTACCTGATCACTTAATATCAATATTAAGAATAATAGTCAAAAAGGCATATATATATATATATATAGAAACAATAATTATTTCTTTTATTTTTCAGGGTTATTTTTACCGATGGTACGTCTATATATTTAAGGGCGTTGATTGGTTTTAATCGGACGTTTCAGTGCTACATTGTTGTTCATACTCAGAGGAGTTTAAGTATTCTAATTAATAATACAGTTGTTCATGATCTGATTTTTTACTTTTATCTTCGACCTTTATCCCTTGTACCCGAACACATTATCCAAATGTATTAAGTCCAGATCTTAATAGAATGAAAGTTTAGTCAGTTTTTAACGTTTTAAACACATTTGTGTTGGTTCAATGATTATTAAAAAACAATAGTGAAATCTTTTATTTTTCAGAGTTGCATATTATTATTTGAGCTTGTGTGTCAGACAAATAATTAGATGAAGACAAAATAATTGTTGTTAAATATAACGTTTAATTTCTTTTTATAATGACTATGTAGATAAATATATACTTTAAATTAATATAAATGGTAAGTTCTTTTCTAAGGTTTCGAGCTTAACTACACAATATCTTTCAATCGTTCATTTTTCAAAATATTTAATTTTATATTTACTTCTTTTTAATTTTCTAATTTTCATAGATGACCCAAATAATTACGTAGGTTTGAAACATTGCGTTATATTTTACAGACCTGAAACAGGATCTGATATGGATTGGGCTGATGCTGAATGCAAATACGCACTTAACTTTGTATGTCAAACAGACGGTAATGTTTTTGGTTCCGTTCATATACTACTTCAACTCAATTAATGAAAAATGTTCTATCTGATGTTACTAAAATGAAACATAAAGCATTATTTTGTTCTTTCACTTTGGTTTTTCACGACGTAGATGCTATTGTATTAAGTTCTGGAAAGTCTAGAGCGGTAAAGTGTTAAACAAATATCATCCAGAAATCAATTGCATTGTGCAATGTCTTCACACAACTATAATATTTATTAGAAAATATTAATGTTAAGGAATTTTTTTCCTTACACATAACATGGTTATTTTCTAAATCACAATGCTAGGGAGGGTTGTCTAGTAAGTTGTAACGAAAGACATTTGTACTGAATACTTATGCATCATTGACAAGATAATATTTTGTAATTCAACCGAAATTTTGAACTTGATAGTAAACCTCGTATGATGTCTTCGCAAAATAAAGAAGAATTATTGTAAGTTTATAGAAATATGTTACTACTCGTTTGAGTGAACAAACAAAAAAATTTTCAATTAAAGCACCTATGAATTGGATTTATATAATTTTCGAACTTTAGGTTAATTATCTTTAAGTGTTTGGCTTATGTTTTTTATTTATTTTTTTTTTAATTTTCGGTCTTAGTGTCACTGATGAGGAATGAATTTCCGAAACGTGCACATCTGGCACATCAAAATTTAACTGGTATTTGTGTTATATTTTTACTACCCCTGAGCGGGTATTGCTGCTGTTGGAGTAAAACTTCCCGAGGGTGTCCATAACTCAGTAGGCAGCACTTTGTGCTGTCAGAAAATGTACCATTTAGCAAATTTTTAGCCGTCTAAAATTCTGAATTTTTTTTTAAACTAAGGTTTGTTCCCACATGCAAAGCATTCCTTAGCTGGATTTGGAATTATATAATTTTGGAACTTAAGGTTCATTTTTTTAAATGTTTGGCTTATGATTTTTATCTATCAAACTTTTCGGTCTTACTAGCGTCACTGATGAGGAATGAATATACAAAATGTGCACATCTGGCACACTGGCACATCAAAATTTAACTGGTATTTGTGTTATATTTTTATTTGGATATTTTCCATGTAACGGAATTTTTTTAAAGCAAACAGGTTACTCGATCAGGAATAAAACCTAGTATAAAATATCACTTTAGAAAAAAATAACAGTAATCAGTATCTCTAAGCTTAGATGTCAATCTATACAGCGATTCCGTTCAATTATCACCAGAACATAAGATATAACCATGAAAATAATTAAAGGTCAAAGAGCAAAGGCCTAAATAAAATATAGTTTAAAAGCCTAAATAAAATATTGTTTGCAATGTTTAAATGGTCTTGTTATGCACCTCTTAATTTATGAACATCAAATGGATCACTTAATGGCTCATACCGAAATAGCTCATTATAACAAAAAAGCAATGATAGTCAGAACCAATAGATGTTTTCTCTTATTTTACTTTGTTGACTGAACTAAGCTTAAAGTAACAATATGTTTACAAGAAACTTGATAGAAGTAGTTTTGAACTCGTTTTAAATTTTTTTTCTTTTTTTAAAAAATCACTTTTATGCGCTACTGGCTTTGCTTTTATCCAAAGCGCTCCCTTTATTTAATTATATAATTTCTCTTTTTGCTGTTCACATAATGTTATAACTGAAATCATTGAAATGGGTTATGAAATTCTTTTGACAATTTGAAATTAATCTGAAAATATATTAGGTAATTCATCATTTATATTTTCCCTTTTTGTTTAGAAATATGCAAGACAAGTCTTGAATTTTTTCACACCACTGCAAATTTGGTCACCGTTGGAAGGTATCGGTATTTGGACACATTGACTTACATGTGTGACTCGATTCAAGGGTCGATCTATCATATGCGAACATGTTTAATCAATCGCACATGGAATATAATTGAGTTTGTTTCTCAATAACAAGGTATATGAACGTTATTTTTGCGGTTATGTTTGTATTTATCTGTTTTCAAGAAAAAACATCTTACCCTGATAAAAAGAGTTTTTTCTGCTATACAATAATCGGCATTAACAATTCTCAATAAACTTATTTTACTCTAAAACTAAATGGCAGAAAGGTGTTTTCACAAACCACAATTTCCTAGACATAGGATATGATCAAAATTTGCAGTTTATTTTTATAGAAAATTTTTAACTTCTCTAGCATAAGGTCGATGGTTTTTTCTATGAAACTTGTTAACTGTCCAATTCAAAAATATACCTTCACGAAATAACTGATTAAAGCGGATCTTATACCATTTTCTTAGGACAGGTTATTCAAGGCTCTTTTAGCGAAACGGATTTATTAGTGAACATCGAAATCAAAATTTACGTTCTTGTTAATTGTAACAATGCAAACCTAACTCACTTTGATTCATTATTGTAAAGTTTGCACTTATATTTGAACATAAAATGCAAAAGTACTAGATGATACCTAAGATATTACACTACCCATCTTCTTGAGCTCACAGATTTTTGAACAACAGGAGACTGATTGATAAAATGTAACATTTTTCAGCTTTAAAAGAAAACAATCATATGGTTATTAAACATTTTAACCAATAAGTGTAAGTAATAAGATTTGAAACAAAAGTCATAGACCAGAACACATTTTTAACATATACAATAAATACGGAATAGCAAGGATTATGGAAAACATTTTTTTTCTTTTTGTTCTCAATCTTTTAACTAAATTTCTTTGTATACGTATTTATCAAACTTCTTTCAGTGTCCAGGACAATCGCCCTTCAGCACAAGCTGTTGGATATGCAGGAGTTTCACTATTAACAATAACATTTGCATTAGTTGTTCTTCCAGATATTCCAACACAGTTTATAGAAACCAAACGTGGAATACTTAATATTAAATCTCGATTTAAAACATTGATTATATAAATTTTGCATTTACTGCAGAATCGTTTTAAAAAAAAGATAAATATTTTTCTTTCATCATTTGGAGTTTAACTACAATAAGTTTATAAAATTACATCGATACTTTTGATAGCGATGTTTAAGAAAGAAAGCAAACAGTAGTTATATGAAAAATTACAAAACAACACCTCAACAAGGAGCTTTTTATCCTTTGTTAGTATAGTTTTTATTTCGTCTTTATTAAATCATTGTTGTCAGTCTTTAGACCATTTTACATTGTGATATATGTAAAACACATAAATACGGCAAGCAATAATTAGGTCGTTGGAAAAAGTAATAATTTCATTGAAATTTTGAATTAAGAGTCGTTTGATTTAATCTGTTGATTTTTGTTTCAAATTAAATTATAAGCATGTTATAGTTATTTATTTTTTACTAACTACATGTTCAGACGCCAAGGCGTCGATTGGCTGAAAAAAAAAACAAGAGACAAAAAAGCGTAAAAGTTGTCGAGGCCTCGATAATCTTAGTGACCGAAGAGCAGCCAGAAGATGTGTAGCAGCTTGTAGGAAAGCCAACTAGCAGCAAAGCTGGCGTAGAGTTGATCTTTCGATTTTTGGTTAGTGTTTGTTTCGACAACTTTCTACTGTAAAATACCATGTTAATTTTTTCAGTGTGGTTCAGGTGAAACGTTTGACTATATAAACGTTATTTTAAATTATTTTTATAATATCAAACCGCTGTGTTTGTGGCTATTATTAATAATATTAAACTATGTGCTTATGTGGATGACAGATCTAAGAGTTTCTGGTTAATCGAAGACTTGTTTCGAATGACATTCTGTTTGAACCTAAAATGTGCTTGTTTGATATAATTGCAAAAAATGTCTCCACCATTGCAATGCAACACTTTTATATTATTCAGTTGAATAACTTAACTAAATTGTTCTATTTTATTAATCATTATTGTGCCAAAAAAAAAAACCGAAAAAAAATCTTAACTTTTTGTTAAGGGGGAAAATTGTTTAATGATAATCGTATATCTTTAGATTCAAAATTAAAGCTAAATTTAACCTACTTCATTTTGGGAAATTTCAAACAAAGACAAGAGCTAAAATTGAAGTTTTGCAATTAGATGTCTACTTTTATATCTATTTATGTACAAATATACAAATTGCAAATAAATTTCTTTGTTTATATAAAAATACAATACTTTGATTGCACCTGAGAGTATCTGAATCGGTATTTGTAAAAGCTTTGTACAGATTGTGTTATTTATTGATGCTAGTGACAATATTAATGAAAAATCTGCTTTAACAATCTGAGAATTTTTATATTGGTGCTTTTGGTACTTGATATAAAAATGAAAGCCAAAAGAACAGACAAGAAACTATTAAATGTGAAGAATCTACGAATATGCCTTGTTTTCTTTTGGCGAGAACATATTTTCTTTTTTTTTTTCTTGACATCTTCATATTTTTTCAATACCATATTATTTGTGGTATTTGACATATTAATATTCTTTGTCGTATTAAATAAGTTTAAAATCGAATTTTCGTTTCGTATGTTTCTTAATTTTCGAGTGGTTGCCTTGCACATAAAAAATTGGACACAAACATTTTTTAAGAGATTTAGTTACGAGAATTCGAGTTTTTAGGGCTTTTTAATGCATTGACATTATATTATATGACCCAGTGAACAGAAATTTGTCTATGCAAAAACCTTGAGTTGTAAAATAAAACTGTTGATCAGTAGTTCATTGTCCTTTATTAATAGACCAATTGGTTTTTTTATTATGAAAGGTCATGCTATAGTTATCGATATTATCTAAAATAAGTATTATATAAACCTTTTCATTGGCCGATATTTCTTATTAATGATTACAAATATGACATTGTTAAATGTTTTACTGCCAGGTATTTTTATTTTTGGTCTATATTAATAAAAATCTTGAGGTTGCCTACTGATGGCAGGCAATCAATTTTTATAATGTTTTTCATGTTTTAACCCAAAATTTGGACATGCCATACATAACAATATTCACCTCCTCCAAGATAAAATTGTAAACCTTCCTAAAATATGTATTAAAATATTAGAACTGTAAACTGTTCAACAATTCATTAAACTACCAATATATTACAACTTTATATATATATATATATATATATATATATATATATATATATATATATATATATATATATATATATATATCATTATTACCAATATATTAACCTATTGCTTTTAAAACATACCAAAAAATGCACAAACCAATTGTTAGTTTCTTATTACATTATTTTCAAAATTAAGTTATATCAAATAAAATTAAATATGTACGTTTATAACAGGGTTGCATTTTTTTCAAACTGATGAGAACTATCTTTCGAGATAGTAACACCTTGGCAAATGCCTAAGTATAAATTGATTTTAGGTTGTTAAACATTTAAGTCAAAAACATTTATTTTTTTAATTTAGCTGCAAATAAGACAATTATTTGTAAGGCTGTCTAATCTGTGTCTAATTAACAGGTAACTGTCCTCTTATGAAAACTAATTGCTGATTATTTAAGATACATTTAACACTTCATTTGCTGCATTTCCAATTCAAAAAAGTGTTTAATTTTCAACAGCTGTAATATTTGTTTGTCAGTTATACCCTTTGATCTGTGATAACTATTTTTACCGATTTCCAAAACAAAAAAATTAGCATGATTTGTGTTGATTATTGGGAAAAAGGTCTTAAAAATGCTGATTTACCCAAAACCATACGTTATGCTTTAAAACATTTTGACCAACAGCTTACAAAACGTGTATTAACATACTATATATTTTTATAATAACATTCCATAATATATGAGGAAAGAATTTCCGAAATGTGCACATCTGGCACATCAAATATGAACTGGTATTTGTGATATATATTGCTAAGGGTGGTACTTGTAAAAAAAATTGTAGGAAAATTTTTCTTAATTGCTTTCATCATAAAATAAAGATAGTGATATCTTTCGGAATTTGAAAATTATAGCTGCAATGCATGCTTACAGATTACTTGAAGTATGTACTTCTAGATGTGGCGAATATACTTTCAGCTGCTGGACTTCATTTTCATTGTTGGTGACGTGAATGATTAAACGGATGACGGAGATAAATATCGTAAGATTATTATTGATTACAATATGCATATACAAAACACAGCTGTTTTTATTGTTTTTGTTAAATTTTTACATGTGTTTTTACAACATAAGATTAAATGCATGTTTAAAATTTCCCTTGCTTTAAGTTTTGTATGCATAAAAATACAATATTGATTAGGTTTCCCTATATCTACGTTTTGTGCGTTTCCTTATTCATCTTGCTTATATTAAACTAATCTAAGCAGATTCGATGAATTTATTTATTGTTATGGATATCCGCAAATCGTTTAGAAATAGCAATGTTCTCGTTTTAGTTGGAATGCTAAGTGTCAATTTATTTGCTGGGATATGCATCTCTTTACTTGCACCGTTTTTCCCCGAAATGGTAAGAGCTATTCTTATACTGTTAATGTTTTGTAATGCCATTAGCTATTATTAAAAGCTGTTTTACGTCGCTGGAAAACCCTTCCATGTTTTGTACGCGTAAATTTTCTAATCCATGTATTTTCAAATATTACAATTTTCACTTTTTCTAGTGTTGTGAAAAAACCTGAATATTTCAGTGTTAAATTTCGAACTAAATATACGTATTAACCATTAAGTATTGGCCTTCATAACAAAAACAAAACTACAAAGTACAAAGTACTGTTTGTGGTTATTTGGTTAGTTATAATGTTTTTACCGTCTCATCAGCAATTTTTCAATTCTTAGCTCACCGAAGGTCATGTGAGTTTATGACATGTGTGTGTGTGTGTGTGTGTGTGTGTGTGTGTGTGTGTGTGTGTGTGTGTGTGTGTGTGTTCGTCGTTACCACGCCATTTTTACTTATCCCCTGAAAGTACTTGACAGATTTCAACGAGACTTGGTCAAAAGCATGACTGGATTGGTGCAGTTAAGAAATAATCTAGCAATTGCCATAGCTACAAAACCTAGGTCACAGAGACCTAGGAGTGCAAAAAAGGGTAAAAATCTTATTCTCCGAAACGGACGATGAGAGAAAATGTTATATAATATTTGGATTTTCTAGGGTCTAAAGCTAAAAGTTTTTTCATTTCGTGTAATTCCTTCAAAAAATGGTTTATGCGTTTTTGCAATAAATTGTTAACAATTTCAAAATTATCTTAAAAATGCTATATCTCGATTATTTCCAAATATTGTGACATGGAGTCTTCAGTTATGATGTCAACGTGAAATATTCTTTAACATATGGTTAAGGTCACGACCTATTTTTAACCTTTGATATTAAAGTACCAAATGAGCTGTTTTAAGCTCATTTTATGCTAATTATGTGTTAAAATTGATGAGCATTGTAAGATCTAATGATTTATTAAAGTTATTGTCCCAGAATATGGTATTTTTTACAAATTTTGCTGTTTTTGACTTCTTTTTTTAAAACTGCAGATAGATAATAACAATAGATTACAAAAATATTCAGCATGACAAGATTTAAAATAGTAGTTTGTTTTATATCAATATGTAAATCCAAGTAAGAATTGTCCTAAAATAAATTGATTTTTCCGAACATTTCGCTGTTTTTGACCATTTTCTTTAAATCAATCATAGATAAATAAAAACAATAATTCATGTAAGAGTTGTTGCCCTTAAAGTACTAATTTCTCGCAAATTTTGCTGTTTTTAACTTTTTTCATAAAAACTATCAAAGATAGGTTATTACAATAACTTGCAAAAATGTACAGCACGATAAGGTGTAAAAATGAGCAAATTTCGTGTCAATATGTTGCTTCATGTAAGGGCTGTTGCCCCTGAAATACTGATTTTTTCATAATTTTTGCTATTTTTGACCGTTTTCTTGAAGACTGACATAGAAAGCTTATAACAAAAAATTTCAACATGGCTAAATCTTACATGGTAGCAAGTTTAATATCAATATATTTATGTAACAGTTGTTGCCCCTGAAATACTAATTTTCTACATTTTGCTCGTTTTGACCATTTTCTTGATAACTATTTAAGGTGGATAATAACAATAAATTGAAAAATGATCAACTTGATAAAATCTAAAATGTTTTTATATGCATATTCATTTTTAAATTAATAATTTAGAAGGCATTTGTTATATATTTACTACCCCTGCTGGTGTAGCTAATCTACCCGAGGGTATCCATAACTCAGTAGGCAGTACTTTGTGCTGTCAGAAAATGTACCATTTAGCAAAATTTTTAGCCGTTAAATTTTGAAATTTATTTACACCTGAGGTTTATTCCCTCATGCAAAGCATTCCTTAGCTGGATTTGCATTCATATAATTTTGGAACTCTAGATTCATAAATGTTCACCTATTTGGCTTATGTTTTTTTTTTATTTATCAAACCTTTTGGCCCCTAGTGTCACTGATGAGGAATGAGTTTTCGAAATATGCACATATGACATATCAGAATATATTTGTTATATATTTAGACTTAATTTATCAGGTGGGCATATCAGGCCCATTTTGGCCTCTTGTTTAATAAGGATATTGATATTAATCAAATAACAAGTTCGTATATGCCGAGCACCAGATAAGAAAGCAGTATCTTAAATATGTATATGTTTGATCCAGCGGTGGGTCGAACTTTCGACAGAAGTTCTACCACTGAGGCTGTATAAAATATCGTATTAAAAGGACAGATCTCTAAACTAAAAATGTTATAGCAATCAATTAATTAAGTAAAAAGATTCTAAAATTGTAGCTATATTTATTACAAATAGTCGATTTTATGAGTAGGGCACCATAATGTTTTCAATGAATTTATAGAAACTTAAAAAAATAAAAGATGCTTTAAGGCATCATAGTCATTTAGGCGTAAAATTGCGATATTTTACAGAATCTGCAGACAATACAGAAATGCTTACAAATTTTATTGTAACAGTGTTTGTCTTGTATTGTAATTCCAAAACTTCACAAAAATCCGTACAAGGAAAGATATACAGCAGGTTCCTCTAAATGAACTACTAAATCATTATCAGTAATTCTAACACAAATTTTGACAGTCGTCAATGATAGCCTTCAGACTTATTCAGAAAATGTCTACGATACGTCTGTATCAACCAAATGTGAAATCTCAAAAATTCTAAAGAACTACTTGACCGTCTTGTTTCTAATACCCTATCTTCGGCAAAAAGTATAAAAACTTTTGATTTTTCTACCCAATATACCACATTCCCTCATTCTAAATTGAAACAACGTCTAAAACAAATCATTTACTTGGTCTTACTTTAACAAAAACGGTAAACCAAGATATAAATCTAGTGCTCAACAGGGATTCTGGTTATTTGAAAAACACCATACAGACTGCAAACAAAAATATACTGAAGATACCATCAACAAAATGATAAAATTTTTGATAGTTTGATAGACAACATATTTGTTGTTTTTGGCAATATAATGTTCCAACAAACAATCGGTATACCAATGTGTACAAACTATGCACCTTTGCTTGCTGATTTGTGTCTTTATTCATATAAATCAGATTTTTTACAGAACCTTGTCAAGTCTGGAGAAAAGATTGTTGCTAAATAATTCAACTGCACATACAGATATATAGATGATGTTTTATTTCAATATAATCCGAAATTTTGAGAATATGTGAATGCCATTTATCCAAGTAAGCTTGAAATAAAAGACAAAAACAAATTATCCGTGTTCTGTTTAAATTAAGACTTAAACCTCAATTATGACACCCACGTAAGGTTACATCTGAAGCTATACGACAAACGTGATGACTTCAATTTTTCTATTGTCAACTTTCCGTTTCTTTGTAGTAATATCCTTGCTTCTCGTGCGTATGGTGTATATATTTCACAGTTAATACGTTATGGTAGAGCTTGTTCCCACAATGAGGACTTTTTACAATGAAGCAAACTACTTACAATTAAATTGTTGACTCAAGAATATTGCAAGCCTAGGGTAATCAAGGCCCTTAAAAAGTTTAACGGCCGTCATCACACTATTGTTGATAAATATGTAGTCACTGTATCCAAAGTTATACTGGATATATTTGACTTACCATAGTTCTTTGTTCCTTTCAATCTCAAAATTGCATGTTACGGGTGTAGCTTACTTGACATGGAAGTTACCTGTATACCTAATTTTGCCAGCCTTCAAAGCTTTTACTTTGTTTTTGGGATTGTGATTTTGACAAGGACTGGTATTTTGTTTTTTATTTGAAATAACAAAAAATGTTGTATTATGTGTTTAAGTACTTAAAGGCAACATGCTAATATACGGTTTGATAACTGACAAGTATTACTATCAGTAAAATCGCGGTCTTAGTGTCACTGATTTGGAATGAATTTCCGAAATATGCACATCTGGCACATCAAAATTTAACTGCTATTTGTGTTATATATTTACCGCTGCTGGTGGAGTATAACTCCTCGAGGGTATCCATAACTCAGTAGGCAGTACTTTGTGCTGTCAGAAAATGTACCATTTAGCAAAATTTTCAGCCGTCTAAAAGTCTGAAATTTATTTAAAACTAAGGTTTGTTCCCACATGCAAAGCAATTCTTGGCTGGATTTTGATTTATATAATATTGGAACTTTAGATTCATTATGTTCAACTGTTGGCTTATGTTTTTTATCAAACTTTTAGGTCTTAGTGTCACTGATAAGGAATTAATTTCCGAAATGTGCACATCTGACACATCAAATTTTAATTGGTATTTGTGTTATATATTTAAAACATCTGTTTGTATAACAAATTGGATGACTAGTATTAACGTATTCCGTATTTAAATATGCATTTAATGTTTGTTCGTTTGATGGCTTTAAGCTTAATTACGTTTTTTGTTCATATTTTCCCTTGTATTTTCATAATAAGTCTGGATCAAATTTTATTTCTCGAGAAATCATGCTTTGTTTGTGTTGCTGTCAGTGTTACTTGTCAATTTGCTATTAGTGTAACATGTCATAGTTACTTGTCAGTATTGCGGTCAGTGTTACTGTTAGTGTTACATGTCATAGTTACTTGTCAGTATTGCGGTCAGTGTTACCTGTCAGTGTTGCTGTTAGTGTTACATGTGAGAGTTACTTGTCAGTGTCATTGTCAGTCAACATAACTTTGAAATCACATTATTTACATACGGTTGGCTATGAACACAGAAATTTGTTTTATGCCTTTACATAAACTTAAAGTAGCACAATACGCTACCTAGTTAGTTAAAATTTTGCCAGTCTTTTTTACATGACTAGTAGAAACACTCAAAGTACGCTGTAAGTTGATGGTCAAGTCAGACATTTTGCATACGTAATACTTTATATACCGATACTATAAATAAAGATGAAACAAACATTCAATTCACTTTAAGGTTTTGCTTTGGATTAAAGAACTGTTTATTTATAATGATTAGCACTCCTTTACAACAATAATAATTACATTTGTAATATCACAACTTTACTGACATTTGTTTAACATTTTTCGGTGGCACTGAGCATCGGCCAAACGCGAGTATAAAACTAGTCATCATATTATCTTATATGAAACTGATAAAAATAATTACACAATGTTACTCTAGAGTTATTGAATTGTTGTAATAAAAATTTTGTCCCACGTTGACTCGAAAGCTCGTGCTCGGACAAAATTTCAAAATATCAAGTCATTAACCCTTTTATCATATAGCAAAAAAATCATTTGCTTTCCACTTGTAGTTTATCTTAAAATACCATTTTTGTACCAAAATATAAAAATGTTGCATTAACTAGTTCTTCTATATTGATATAAGAACTAGTGCAATATCATTTTAAACCGCAACCGGACCAGAAAAAATCGATATATATATTGCCAGCTAACAACTCGGAATTTATTGTTTTATTTCTATATGAAGCATATATAGAGGATATTTAACATTGAAGTATGAATATGAAATTTCTTTTGTCGAGTGGAGTGAGAAAATCAATATTTTCACGAGACGGCGCAGCCTTCAAGTGAAAATATTTATTTTCTCACTGCACGAGACAAAATAAAATTCATATTCATATTTCACTTTTAAATGTTCTATTTATTTTATATCACTTTTTGAATTGTTATATCTGACATGTTTGGTTAATTAAAACAATGAATTGCGCCGTCGACGTACAGATGTGACCGTTGTTGACGATAATAAACAGCATGGACAAGGTACACTGTTATTCGCTGGTAATGGTTGACGCAATTCGGAAAAACCTGCAACACCTAGGTGTGACAAGAAACAAGTACAGGGCACCCGTTCGCAATAATAAAAAGGGGAGTAACTCTACTTAAAAAACCCTCTAAATTGCACGTGAAGAAATTCCGAGTGAAATACATATATTTTCACTGGTAAACAAACATATGTGTAAGTTTTCTAAACACCACTGTTTTATAAACTGTTATAAAGAAGATACTCTTAAAAAGTTAATACTTTCGGATTAGAAACAACTAAATTTTTCACTCAACTATGGGACTATTTATTTATTTATTTATTTATTTATTTATTTATTTATTTATTTATTTATTTATTTATTTATTTATTTATTTTTAACTGATGGCTAAAGCTTATAAATCTTCTTGTCCCACACAAAGTTTCCATGATTCCTGATTACCTGAATATGTGGCATTTTTTAAAATTCATTTTATCTTCGTGTCTGAATCTGATGCCAAAAAGTCCTCGTTTGTAACATGTTACCCGCATGTAACATTTTTTAAATAATTTTAGTTGGCACACTCACATTTAAATTATTATAAAAACTGCAATGAAACAGATACCTATTCGTAGGAAAATTATAAATCTCCTTAGCAAAGAGTCTATTTATTGTACAATTGTATCCCAGTGTTCGAACATGCATCAGAGATTTGGGAAGGTTGTGGTGATTCAGATTATTCTATAATAGAAAAGTTCAACGCGAAGCTGTTCAAATAGTAACTGATTTGTCTTGTTTTACAAGTATTGACTCTCTTTATTTTGAAACAGGGTGGGAATCTCTCTGAAAGAAGGAAAAGAAAAAACTTGTATCGATTTATAAAATCTATAATGGTTTTGTTCAGTATTTATATATATGTTGTAAGTATTTCTGTTGGCTCTTATAATTCTTATAATCTCAGTAATAATGATGATTTAGTTAGGCTTTCACAAAACTTTCATTTTCAAATAGAATATGTATTGTTAATTTGTGGTAGTTATCTGCTCATTACTGTTTTTTTTTTAAGAACCGTTCTGCTAGTAACTCGTATTAATTATAACTTTAGGCTTCAAAGAAAGGCGTCTCATCTGCAGTAACTGGAATTATATTCGGTTTATTCCCTTTAATGAGAGTGTTACTTGCACCAGTGTTTGCCTATTATGTAAGTATAATGTCACCTTTATGTAATATCGACAATTGCAATTGCAGACTTACAAGTTAATGTGTGAGATCCATATTTTAATTAAATCGGTAGTTTAATGTCCAGTTTAAAATTAAGCCAACTTGCATAATCTTTAATAACGTAGCTATCGATGTTTATTCGTGACATGACTCAAGATATTGTCTAACTATAGAAGAAACCAACTACGATTTATTAAATGGTTATTTTCATTGTTAGTGATTTAAACGTTTTTTATCACTCGGTCCTTTTACTTAAAGTGAGACGTTCTTTTGTAGCTTATGTGTGATTTTGTATTATGACGTTACCTTTATTAATAAATATTTGTTTCGGTTGGTGTTCAATTCTTAAAAATAACACCCATTTACAAATTAAAATTTGTTATTCTGATCAGAAAACGACACCGGCTATGCACAAACAAAACATAAAGAAAAGAAAAGAAAAGAAAAAAGAAATTAAAAGAGGCTTGTTTTGTAAAAGAAACTGAACTAAAACAAATGGGAGCAAAATACGCGTCACTTTTTTGTCCATTGGCGAGACTTGTATACTCTCAAACCATATAAAATTGGTTGGATGCTAAAAATCTGTATGACTTCAATGCACAAAGAAATGTGTAGTATAAAAGTCCAAGATGGTCATCAGCGGCCATTTTGTTTTTTATCTAAAAAAAAAAACTTTCACGGCATCCACCTGCAATACATTTGCTAAAAATCTGTATGACTTCAATGCACAAAGGAATGAGTAGTATAGAAATCCAAGATGGCCAACACCGGTATTTTTGGGTTTTTTTATCTAAAAAAAACTTTCACGGCATCCACATGCAATACATTTGCTAAAAATCTGTATGACTTCAATGCACAAAGGAATGTGTAGTAGAAAAGTCCAAGATGGTCATCAGGGCCATTTTGTTTTTTATCTAAAAAAAACTTTCACGGCATCCACATGCAATACATTTGATAAAAATCTTTATGACTTCAATGCACAAAGGAATGTGTAGTAGAAAAGTTCAAGATGGTCATCAGGGCCATTTTGTTTTTTATCTAAAAAAAACTTTCACGGCATCCACATGCAATACATTTGCTAAAAAATCTGTATGACTTCAATGCACAAAGCAATGTGTAGTATAAAAGTCCAAGATGGTCACTAGCGGCCATTTTGTTTTTTATCTAAAAAAAAAACTTTCACGGCATCCACATGCAATACATTTGCTAAAAATCTGTATGACTTCAATGCACAAAGCAATGTGTAGTATAAAAGTCCAAGATGGTCATCAGCGGCCATTTTGTTTTTTATCTAAAAAAAAAACTTTCACGGCATCCACATGCAATACATTTGCTAAAAATCTGTATGACTTCAATGCACAAAGCAATGTGTAGTATAAAAGTCCAAGATGGTCATCAGCGGCCATTTTGTTTTTTATCTAAAAAAAACTTTCACGGCATCCACATGCAATACATTTGCTAAAAATCTGTATGACTTCAATGCACAAAGGAATGTGTAGTATAAAAATCCAAGATGGTCAACACCGGTAATTTTGTTTTTATAATCTGGAAAAAAAAAACCTTCCACAGTATCTTCATGTCATTAGTAACACATCTTGTAAAGATTCAAAACAGTTGCCTAAAAACTGTAGAATTAGTTTAATATACAAGTGAAAAGTTATGTGAAAGAAAGACAGACAGACAAATAGACGGGTAGAGAGAAAGACAAACGGTTTAACACAACACGTTCCGTCATATGATGGGCGTAAAAAATAAGTCGTCATTATTTGAAAGCGTTGCAATCGATAAATATTTGAACAAAATTTTTCTTTTGTTGGCAACAATGACCTATTTATACAGATGATTCAATTAAAAGGATCTGAAATTAACTCTTAATATACAAGAACTATATAACTACTTATATGTTGATTCTAAAACACAATTAATCGTTTAATTTAGGAGAAAGTTCAAGCGATTTTCTGTTCTGTACAATCATTCTTCTCAAACTGCCGGTACAAGCTCCTGATTTAACGCTATGGTACTTTTATCAAAGTAAAGGAGAGGCTTGGATCTGATGACGCGATTTGTTTTTTTCACTACAAATATATATTGCAGTACATTAATAATTCAAGTTATGTATGATTATGGTTGTTGATGATGAGATTTATAATATTATGGTCGATTCTGACGAAAAACCAATAATGTCGAAACAGATGCTCAACAAACAAACGCCAACAATACAAGCACTCAAACATATATATTAGCTTCTTGGTAAACTATGCGCTTTTTAAACATTCGTAAACGCGTCCGATAATCTAGTTTAATGTAGAAAGATCATTTTACAATAAGGAGCCTCGGTGGCGCTTACGGATCACAGCGCCTCTCACCGCCTGGGTTTGAATCCCACTCGGGACAGATCCTAGTATGAGGAAGTTTGTCAGTTCGCTTGCCGAAGGTCGGTGGTTATCTCCGGGCACTCCGGTTTCCTCCACCATTTCAGAACTGACCGCCTCGAAATAAGTGAAAGATTCTTGACTTGGGCGTAAAACACCACTCCTCCTCATTTAACAATTGTTAATCGAAATGCGTCGTAATGCAAATCATAAATTTCCTGTTTTAAAATGTTTATTTATTCGTTACTGAAGGTATCTTTTTGTCTTACCTACATAGGTAGTACTTGAATCGTCCAGGCATTAAAATTTAAATATAACAAATGCCTTCAGGTGACGTTTACTTCCTTCTTTAACTGAGAAGTAATGTCTTCCTTTAAAAGAAGAGAATACTATATTTACATGGATGTTTTTTTTCATTTAAAAAAATGTATTTGAGTGAGGCGTTACCAATAAACGCAATAAAAACGTGTATTTTATATTATCTTTGGTTCTAAAAATATTATAATTTCCAGAGAATTTGTCGGAAATAAATTTTTCTTATAATTCTGATTTTCAGAAAAATATCTACAAATAAAATTTCATGAAGATCAAGCCAGTATTAATGGAGTTATTGCACATTTTATGTTTTCATAAAATAAAAGCGCCCTCTATCAGCCAAACCAATCAACAGAATGGGCCAATATTAAACTTGTCCGGCGTCTTTTGGTCAATGTACCTGTGTACCAAGTTTCATTAGATTGTATAAAAAAAACTTTGGCCTCTATCGCGCTAACGAGCCAGAAGGTTACTTCCTACGTAAGGACCTACATGTACATTCGACAGACCCTACTAAGACCCCGCACCACGGCATTTGACCTTCTTGCCTATCGGCAAAATAATGATGATTTAGTTTTTTTCAGCAATTTCACAGGAGTTTATCACCCTTTTCCTGTCCCAGTTACTCCATGTATATATATTACAGTATAAATTACAAACCATACCATGATGGACGGATATGCATACATACCTGAACTGCTGTTGCTTGGACTCAAGCTTGCGTCCACGTGATATGAGACCGCAACACGACATCGCGTGCAGTTTTTTTTTCTCTTAGATGAGGTGAAGTTGTTAAGAACCCAGAATCTATAGCAGCAGACAATGTTATAAGCAAATGCATTCCTTCTTATAAAACTTTGATGGCCTGCCATCGTGAATATGAATGCCGACTCGACATTTTTTGACATCCCTGAAATATTCTTGGTATATCTCTGTAGAAATTCAAGGAACCAAAACCAAATTTTATAGACATGCTTCCTGGACGACATTCTTCCTACCTTAGAAGTTTTGTCAAAATCGGAACACATATTTTGTGAAAATTTTGGGTCAAGGTCATGTGACATGACCTTGAAGAGGTCAGCATCATAGATGGTTATCAAGTTACATATTGTTGGAAAGGTTATTGTCTCAGCTATCCAGTGACACCAAATTTATTGAATTTTGTTGGATAGTTCTCATGTTACATTCAATTTTCTGTCGTATGGTATCATTTTTTTTATGAAACACTTGCAATTTTCAAATTGCTCTGGAGCATCCAAAAAAACTCGGATCAAGCAAAAATTTGCCTGTGTTAGTTTCTCATGAGGACCTCTAAGCATGCCAAATTAAATTGAAATCGGAAGGGGTCGGGAAAAGGTGATTGAGTTGGCATGGAATGACCCATATAGAAGTTCTTCTACATACATATACTTGCCGACTTAAGTGTAAAAGGGTTCCATAAGTTAAGTTATTATAGTACTTATATTTGTTTTCCTTAAATTTATTTATTTATTTATCTATTTATTTATTTATTATTTGTTATTTATTGTACCGTTTTTGATCCAGTGTTAAATTAGTTATTTGTTAAAAGCAAATATAATTTTTGATAATATATTGTGTTAATTTTTTTTCTAGATATCAACCTATCGGGGTAAAGTTTACTTTTGTTTGTGGAAGCATATTATGTGGGGTTTGTGGAATATTATTTGGGTGAGTAAAAACGACGATTAGCTATCTTTAGAATCTGGAAAATATAACAAATCTCCTAAAACCTACGTTTTTGTATTTCATGTCAAAATGTTTCAATCTCATGGTTATTGGACCCAAAACACAAAGGCTTCTTTGGTAAACATTACTGATCCTTGTTGGTGGGGACGGAGCCAGCCACTTGTCACTATGTTATGTTAATTATTCAACTAAGCCAAGATGTCTTTCAATATAGAGTATTATACGCATTATATGATTATACATAAGTTCATGTATTAAATGTATATTTATTGTCAATATTGTAATATAATTGTTATTCAGGCATCTGATTTTGTATATTGTGTAAATATACATCTTTAGATTGAACAAAATTGCCATCGACGTGTATTGTGTCATGTTGTTGTTGTCAAACTCTCATTGACTTGTGTCGTGTCATGATATTTGGTTGAAAAAGTTTTTACAGTAGCAAATGTTTTCCGTCTCATTTTTCTATTTATCAAAAAAAAACTGTTCTGTCAACCCCGTTTACAAATTATGAACAAAATGTTTAAAACGTATAATCTTAAAAAAAATGAACAAAATAGTAATTTAATTTAACAATTTGTGAAACAAAATATAAGAAATTATTATCTTAATATTTTACATTTGGGATTCAGTTCAATGTAATCGTATTCTTGAAAATTAATTCTTGGTACAATGTTAATTTTAAAACAATGAAATTAATGCTTGCTAATTTGTTTTACATTGTAAAACTAATATAAATTAATTCATCAAAATTTATGTATGTTTTGTTTCAGTGCTTTAGACAAATGTCCAGACGGATCAGTATTTGTAATTATGTGTTTCCTTTGCCGGATATTGGAGGGGATTGGACAAACCGCCTTCAGTAACTCACATTATGTGATAATTATGTGCATATTTTCTGAAAGAAAAGGAACAATGGTTGTAAGAGAATTTCTTGTTTCAAAATATAATTTAATATTATAATGTATTTTGTATTTTATAATACCTTACTTTATCAGTATACAAAATCAAAAACAGAACTTAAGTAAATATATAACACAAATACCTGTGAATTTTTTATGTGCCATGTGTGCACATTTCGGAGAAACATTTTTCATCAGTGACACTAGGGTCCTAAAAGTTTGATAAATAAAAACATGAGCCATAAAGTTTAAATATTAGTGTAGCTAAAGTTCCAAAACTATATGAATCCAAATCCAGACAAGGAATGCTTTGCAAGAGCGAACAAACCTAAGGTTTAAATAAATTTCAAAAACAAAGACAACTGAGAATTTTGCTTAATGGTATAATTTATGACAGCACAAAGTACTGCCTACTGAGTTATGGATACCCTCGGGGAGTTTACTCCACCAAGCAGCGGTACCCGCTCAGTGGTAGTAAATATTTAACACAAATAAAATGAGAAAGATCTTAATTTAAGTAATTTAAACTTTCTGTGTAAATTTTCATAATTACTGTAACAAAAACTGTGATTTTAAAAGTAGTTATATACGTATACAATTAAGTGTAGTTACAAAGCTTTGTTGAAATTGATTGAAGGCATGCATTGGGATATAAATACATCCCCTAACTTTCGATTTAACTCTGTATTATTAAGTCATATTATTTGCAGACGGTTGAAAAAGCATATCTAAGAATTCTGCTGTCGTTGCAGTTGAACATAATAAATCAACCCAGAATTTCTGATTTATATTTTATCCCGTTTTTAAAGCTGCATTTGGTTTTCCTATGCATAATATATTAACGGTGCATTTTTCTTAACTATGCATCTCATGAAAAATGTAATACTTAGTTCTAGGATAGAATCTTTATTTTCGTCAAAATTCAAGGGTAAACCTACTGCTATTTTAATCTACTAAAGATCTTAAAAACATTGATGACGTGATTCTTTATTGAAAATGAGGCAACTGTCAACAAACACGGCAAAGGGCATGTGTTAAAAAGCATGAAGAGCAATGGGGTCATCCAAGCCAAACTGCTGTTTCATTTAAAGTTAATTTTCAATCTGAGCCTTGCCAATTCGAATCCTTAAATTCAGTTTGCCCCAATTGGCCCTTGTTCTTTGCAGAATCAGTTTTTTCTGCCAACGCCATTGATTACATGCAGAACTTTTAAGCATGATACAAGCTGATAAATAACATTTTATCAAATGCCATGAGCTTTTAGAATTTTAAATTTTTTATGGGCTAATAACAGTAAACTTGAGAACATAAATCACACAGATCGTTATGACAACCAATTTATTTTAATAAAAATATATATAGAAATTGTTTTTTTTTTCGAAAAAGAGTAGACCTAATGCAGCTTTTACTTCTTTAAAGCGATATTTAATTAAACACAAGCATATGGAAGCTTAAACATATCATATGCAAACAATAACTAGAGATTGTAACTAGGATACCAGTTACGTATTATTCCCCACCATCCATACTCTATATATTGTCTTAAATATTCACCTGCCGACTGGACTGATCTCGTGATGTATCGATAGTATCCATTACTAGTAATCGAAAGCTGATTAAAAGAGAGGGTAGGATGACAAGTGAATTTAAAGTTTGAATTGTAACCTTATAATTCGATTCGTATTCATTTCTAACATTCACTTTTATTCCCTCATACCCCACCATTGCAACAACGTTTTTTGTTGAAAGAAATTAATTCATCGCTTAAAGTCCGAATCTGTATGTATAAATTTATAATTCGAAATGTATGTAAATTTGACAAGTTCAATAGATCAAAATCATGCGATTCTATATTATGACAAAGGCCCTATCCCATACATTTGGCAATTACAATTAGCTCATGTGTTTTGATTGGACAAGTATTCGACTTTGATTGATAGCAAATCTATTTCATGAACGAAACTCTGAGGCGTTTAACCAAAAAAATTGATTGACGTGTGTTAGATTGTGAAGTAGCCATAACCTACATATTAATGGATAATTGTCAAGGAGAATAAAGCAATTATACTTATTAAAACGTGTTATAATGTTATTGAATTTGTTTTCAATTCTTTGAATAGGAATTAAATCCTGTAAACCTGCCTTAAGAAATGAAATCAAGTATACCATTAGATAGTGTTACTTGACTTAGGGTGGATGTTAAAAATTCTGGCTTCCCACCCCATCCTCTCTTGAAAATGATTTCCTGAAAGGTTTTCATCACTCTTTTCAAATGTCCATAATGAACAAGAAGATATACAGATAAGTGGAAGGGATTTTAACTATTTAAAAGTTATACATGTACATAGCCACCCAGCATAGTGTGAAATGACCTTAGGCGTCCTTTATTAATATTACTCTTTTCAACTTTTCATAAGAAATCAGAAAACACATGAATTAGAGGTGGGAATCATAATTGTTTAAAAGTTACTTAGCACCACGCAGCCCTACCCCACAGTGGGAAAGGACCTTAGGTGTCTTTCATTAGTATCATTCTTTTCATTTTATCATTAAGAACCGGAAAATTTATAGTTTAGGGATAGGGATCTCCACAGTTTAAAAGTTATGACAAAGCCCTACCAAGCACCATCTCTTAGAGGTAACCCAGGGATACTGTTTTATATGAATTGATGCGCCTTGAGATGCTGATTACAAATCTAAACATGGTTTTATAGTACACAGCAAAGTGTTTTAGGAAAAATTGGTGATTTTTGTTTTTATGACCCGGACCTCCTACCCCTCCCCCATTGAATACCCATGGATGCAAAAATTTAAATGGTGAAGGAAGCTTCCCTAAAATTTTGAACGAGATTAAATTATGCGTTTAACTTTTTTGACAGTGCTGATAATATTGATATATTTTAAGCCATTTAATACATAGTAACTGAGAAGTTATTAAAAACAAATTCTGTATGTGAAGAAAGAGGTTAGTCACTTAATAATAAGAAGTAGAAACAGAAGACAAAAATACGATTCCCCATCTTTGGTGGTGAGGAATCATAATAAGAAGTAGACAAGAAAAAGGCGAAGTTGTAATACGACTTAGTTTGACGTACATGTTACCACATAGCAAAGTTTTGAGCCGCCTTACGTTTTGAAATTTATTTAAAACTAAGGTTTGTTCCTTCATGCAAAGCTTTCCTTAGAAAGATTTGCAATTTACATAATTTTAGATTCATTTATTTTTAACTGTTTGGTTATGTTTTTTATCTATCAAACTTTTCGGCCCTTTGTGTCGCTGATTGGGAAAAGGTTTCCAGGGTGTGCGCATATGGCACATCAGATTTAAACTGGTATATTTGTTAATATTAATTTCTTTTTATTTCAGAGTTTATTACAAGCAGCTTTCGCATCAGGAGTAGCGATTGGTCCACCAATAGGTGGAATATTATATGAGGTATTTAACATCTTTCAAAATCTTTTAACACCAAACATAAAGATCTATTAACGTTTGAGAATACCTCAGAAAGGAGGGTTAATAGTTTAATTGAAAAAATGTTCCCATTTGTTAACTAAGATACATATAAAGATTGTGAAAATGAATGAATTTGAAAAAGTAAACACGAAAGGTTATAGATAGATCAAATTATTGTGACTATATTTTTATATATAATGTTTATTATTTGTATAATCTCAAATCTTTACATGGATAGTTGTGAAATGAGGAAAACCAGTATCGAAATATGTTTGTATTATTTATAATAAATGTCTTTAATTTCAGATAGGCGGGTACGGTTTGCCATTTTATGTTTCTGGAGGTGCGTTAACGATTACCGCAGTATTGAGTAGTTTTACGATACCTCATGTAGAAGGTAAATAATACATGTATAATGGTAAAAAGTAGCTGCAAGCCGTGAGGTTAAAATCAATTGATATAAAAATTAAACAAGAGACCAATAGTTAAAAGTTCAATCATCTTAAGATTTAAGCTTTATAGTAATAAGGTGAATTTCAATAAATTATTTTACGAAACGAAGCTGCAAGCCGTGATGTTAAAATCAATTGATATAAAAATTTAACAAGAGGTCAATGGGCCTTTACACTCACCTGCAGATATGTCCAAAATTGTTTGCAAAGTGCAAAAGACAATATATAAAGTGTAAAAACTATCTAGTCACATTTCATTTATAAGTACCTTATATGCATGTAGTAACTGTAATACAATAAATAATTTTAAAATCATAAAACA